>JAFIDM010004315.1:70010823-70103991 GCA_023159025.1 Thereuonema tuberculata
TGCTTCTTACAGTATTAAACATCTTTATGGTTTCTCAATATTTCTACCTGAAATATTTCTCAATATTACCCTGAACGGGTATTTTCTTCCGGAGAAAAAATAAAATATACATCTTTCTTCCATTTTAGCGAACAGAAGTTCGTTAAATACGAAATTTTTCTCCTGAAGAAAATACCCGTTCAGGGTGTAGAAATATTGAGAAACCATAAAGATGTTTAATACTGTAAGAAACGATGTTTTTGATTTGTTTATATATTAGAAGAAGTAAGTTGTTACGAATACATTGTTGCTATTGTTATTAGTATATCTACGTTGTTGCTATTGTTATTAGATCTTATTATTGTTATTTTAATTTCCGAAATTCAGAACTTGAAAAAGCAGAACGATGCTTCTGTGTAATATCGTTTGTAGTTGAAAGAAATTTGAAAATACTTTAAAGAAAAACTATTTAAAAATACATTTCCAAAATACTTCAAATCTATTGGGAATTCGATTAAATAAATATTTGTCAATTTTTAATTATCTTTATTTAAAAAGATAGCATCTACTAAAAATTTTCAAAATAATGTGGATGAAAAATTTTGAAGAAATTTTACAACCAAGTTTAAGGAAATTTTAAGTTTAACGGCATTTCCTTTGATATTCCTGATTCTGCCAGTTGCAGATGCCAGAAAAATCTCTCTAGTTCCGCTTTCTTCCGCTAGGCGCCACCACCTCACGTAGTTGATAATTACAGCCAATAACAATGATCGCACTTTTTTTTTCCATCTGATAAATTGAAACTTTCATAAAACGCTTTATAGAAAGATTGATTAAAAATCTGCAATTAAGAGAACTACTTCCTATTCTAAATTTGAGCTTTACTTGATCGCTTTTTTTCCTAAAGTTGTTATTGGAAAGATTTTGAATGTATGTTTTGCAAATTACAACCAAAGAAATAAATATATAAATGTAATTTCATTAAAATAATTGTAAAAAAATAAATAAATTGGAATGTTAATGCTTTAGTGGAAGTTAATCAAAACTTATTCTTCATTCTTGACATTTGATACGAAAATGGCGGCTAGATCCTAAAATTTTTCTTCTCTTAGGGGAAAAATTCAAATTCACAAGAAATACCACCATTAAAAAAACAAAAAAAACAATTAAAATTCTCTCTACTTTAGTTCATTTTACATTCTTTATTTCGAAAATCATTTCGTTTATGAATTTGGCGGAAAAACAATAGTTCCAGTTTCGATGCATTTAGTTACACTGTCAACCAGCTGTAATATTTCGTTTTCGTTTTACCAACCAATTAAATGATGCACTACTTTCTTTGTAATGACGTCATGAATTTCGAATTTGTTTCCACCAATTAAATGAACTGCACTTCTGCAGAATAGTTGGAATTATCAAGCGGAAGGATACAAGGCATCCTACGATAACTTGGTTGCAATGGAAAGATGAAACAGACAATAGCATTTTTTTATAAAGTTTTAGTGAAAAAAATTAGACTTAAATGGTGGTGGCGCCCAGTGCTTTACTTGTAATGTCAAGGATGGCATTACAATAAATGAAAATACAACTATTGTTTATATTAATTCTTATGCTGAAATATCTAAACAATTACGTTTCATTCGTATTCAAAAATTAATTTACAATTTAAAATACAATCACAACTAAACATGTTTTCAATCGGTAATTAAGAATTGCAGTCAATTATGTACAATGAATTTCTCATAGATTCAATGAACAAACGAGGTGAAATATAGGACAAATATAAAAGAAATTAGTTTAGAAACGTTAATCTTATTCAATCATGATATACAATGAAAATTCTTCTTAAAATTCCTTTCTTTATTTACAATATTTTTCCTTGTAATATAATATATAATATAATATAATATAATATAACATAATATAATATAATATAATATAATATAACGAATTCTGGAGGAAAAAAGTTTTCTTGTCTTCAATTTGATCTGAAGAAGTTTTCTATTGAAGAAAACGAAATATTGTGAATGAAGAAAGGAATTTTAAGAAAAATTTTCATTGTATATCGTGGTTAGAAACGTAATTAATCAAACAGAAATAATTATTGTAAAGCAAAATTAGATCTAATAATAAAGAAAAAAGTTTGGGTTATAATAAATTCAGAATTAATGGTGGAAAATTAATGGTTATTAAACAGCAAAAATTACTCAAGTAAGACTCTAAATAAAGTAATTAGAATTAATAAAAAAAGTCAAGTATACAGAAGTGGAGAATGATTAATACGTAACAAAATCAATAGTATTTTCTCATACTTACAGAAGTAGCAATAAAAAAAAAAAACACGAAAAACACATGAACTAAAAATAGTACATGTTGGCAAAGAATTATTAATTACTGTTTTTAATTACTTCAAGAACTGCTTCAATAATATTCCATTCATTCTATATTTCTCAGAAAATAATGTAAAATTATTTTGAAAGTTCTGATAAAAGAATAATTGTAGATTAGAAAGATATTGTTTTTCAGATATCTATCATCATATCAAGACTACACATCAATTAAAAAAAATTATAACTACATTGTTTGATATATTATCAATAAAGAACAATATATATCTGCATATCAAAATAGTATCACACATCCTTTAAGTAATCTCACTGAAGGGTTTAATAATTCACATTAAATCCTACCATACTTTTAATTTTAATATTAAAAAAAATTAAAAATTTGTAATATTAAAAAAAAAAATTTAAAAATATACTTCAGAAAACAACATAATAAACCTATAGATCAAAATTAATCAAATTAATAAATAAGTTAAATTAATAAAGTAAAATGAATGATCTAAGTAATACTACTGTTGGTATTCCTCAAGGTTCTAAGCTTGAACCAATCTTACACTGATTCATAATTCGTATATTTAAAAATGTCATACTCATTATTATGTAAGTTATACTAACATGTTACTATGAATAAGTATTAATAAGTTAAATTAAAGCAAAAAGGAGAACCAACTTTAAAGCAAAAGTAAAACTCCCAAAACAAGTAACCTCATCAAAAAAAAAAAACAAGGAAAAAAAGCTGGTTTCATGTTGTACACAAAACCATAAGTGACTCCGTACATATTTTATTTTCAGCTACTTTCTGTGAGACAGGAAGTGATCACACACTGAAATTTTCCCTACAAGTCTTAAAGAGTTGCAATAAAAGTATCAATTATGTCTGTATGACTTCTATTTTGAGCTGCAGTGGTGATGATATGTTTCATTTTCGACCACTCCTGTGAGCCAGCAAGTGATCACAGACTGGGACTTGTATTTTTCCCCACCTTTAAGTCATCAGCTTTCCAATACGATATAACTCATCTCTGTATGACTTATAGTTTCAGTTGTAGAGGTGGTGGCAACAGATGGAACCTTCTTAAAAGCTTTACACTTTGTATATTGGGTTACTGAAAACAGTGTAATTAAATAATACACTGCTAGACACTATTATTACAGCAAAAACAGAATTAATAATGCATTAGAGAACATGATATATTACTATACTGAAAATTTCAATTGGAATTATCCAATATTTAAGATCATAGATATTTAGAAAATTTTCTTAGAAAATAAAATTTTACTCTGCTATTGTCACTGATTGTTTCAAACTCCAGTCTACAATGCTAGTTAAATAAAAATCAAAACCAGTGTAAAATTCCTTGATTGAAGAAATTAAATAGCATTCTAAGCTGAAAACTACTGTGAACTAGAAAATAACTATCAGAATATAGTGTAGAAAATTCTTTCACCAATTGTGCATGTATAGAAAAATGCAATGAAAAAGAAATATAACTGCAGCGTAATATTCAAAGGAACTTTCAAAAGTCTAGAAAGAACTGTATGTACTTTCCAACCAATTAATTGACTATTATAAATTTAGCCTAACATTCTTTCAAATAAGAATAACCAGGTCACATAACTGCAATTTATAAAATTAAATTTAAGCTTTGTCCTACACAATATTCAGGAATGACCAAACAATCACCATATAAAAGTAACAACACACAGCGGACTAGAATATTAACAGAATATACGGCTTTGCAATAACAGCCATTGCAAGTACGACTGTACTCGATAAACAAACTAATCACTAATTCAAAAGTTAAAATTACAAGTGAAAGAAACCTCTATTAATTACAAAAATAAAAAAGAATATATTCAGCATTAATACAGAATGAAAAATGTGCTACTTGTGGAATGCCCCTAGTTGCAAATAACAATACAATCCCTACTTTGTGTTATAATAAGTGTAATATTCTTCCTTCTTATAAGCAATTGTAATTATAATTGGATTTTGATAAGACCGTACGTATAAAATATTTATATTGCTAAAATACGATGAAAATACACAATATTTATCAGTTTGTGTCCTAAAAATCTACCATATCGAATAAGTGATATACGAAAATGATATATTTTTTAAAAAACTAGACAATGTCGTAAGGAAAATTTAATTTTCATTCTATTTATTTAAATGGATTTAAATATTCTTTTTGGGAATTCTTTTTATCCCTTTTATTTTCATTTAAAATTATAAATGTCAACGCACTATACGGATTGGTAAAGGATGGTGTTTTGCTTTGATCCATTCCTAGTAGCTGTGTTTGGTAAACATCGTCTATCTACAACTTGCAACTAAGTACACTGGCAAGAGCTAATATTTACGTTATCATTTCACTAGAAAATTGACTTTGGCTTTTACTCTGTCACACAAATAAGATAACATCAAATAAAAGCAATTGCAACAACATCAAAGATACACTGTGCAAGGATCAACTACTCTGATGGTCAGGACACGAAAGGGGTTTTTAAGTTGAATCTTTCAATTTTAATTATCTTCAGAAATTTATTCTTTTTCACATATATTTTAGATTCATAGATCCTATGAAAAAATCTCGTTTGTGGTTTTATTTATATTTTTAAACAATAAAATTTATCATTTAGATTTAAGTTATGCCAGTTAGGGTTTTCTGCCAGCATTGGTTGTCTTAGATTAAGTGGTAAAGTCACGGACTGTGGCGCTTAAGGTCTCAAGTTCACATCCTCGTCAGATATCAAAACTTTCTCTCTGATATTATTTCCTAGGTTTAGAATATAAAATTTAATTTGTAAACTCTAGATCATGTTTATTCATTATGATAATTAAGTAGTTCTGGAATATTATCTTTGTTATTCTAAATTAGAAATTTTCTAATGTTCTCGAATAATCACATGACTCAAAAGTTGTATAAAAGCGCAGCTGAAGAACAGTTGGGACAGACAAGAAGCAACAGCGAGCACAAGAAGAATAAACATTGCCTTCTCCGTATCAACAGTGTTGTCTGTTTCAGTCCTTGAATCTGATCAGTAACAATACATTATTAGTAAAAACTATATACAAATTTCTAAATCACATGAATTACCATTAAAAACCTTGAGGAGACTTGTTAATACAACCACAGCTTCCCTTGGAGGAACTTGTGTCGGCATTGTGCAACAGACCTCTCAATTTCTTTTTGTTACTATTCATAGCAGCGAATGGACCTGAAGAGACTATACTTACGGAAAATTTTGGGTTACTCTTTTATAGAAGCAGATAAGTGAATCCGCAGGATCTGAATCAATGGATAATGAGAACTTTCTGCAAACTGTTTGTTTTATGAAATGATGCTATCATTTTCTATTAATGAAATTACTTTTTATAATGCAATCATTGTGTAATTGCAATGTAAACCCAATCAGAAACAAAATATAAGTTTATCATTTATTAATTAGTATGTAATACCTTCAATACTAATTTCCTCATCCCAAAGTTTTAAAAACAATAAAAGTAAAAATGACTAAGTGTAAAATTAAAAGCATTTGCAAAGCTAAAAGGCTTATAAAAACCCAAGACTTCTTAGTCATCATATAGAAGGAGGTATACACAAATTTATAAATATTAATTTAATCAAGTGCAAGGATATGAAATAACCTTCAATGAGGGAATGACAAATACACTTGTTCTTTTGTTTCTTTTTTCTATATTTCTGTAACATTTCTGATCTTTCCAATTTCTACTTAGGTTGGCGAGACTTAGACAGGTGGAAATTGGACGGTTCACTGCAGGATTTTGGATGGGATTTTACTGGTCTTTTTCACTGGCATTCCATCAACTTCAAATAAGTTGTTTTACACAGCCATCTGTCTCCCATCACAAACTCACATAAAAGCTATTGTTATCAGTGAGATCCAACATGGCATATCAAGTATTGCATTGAGATATGATTCTCGATTAAAAAATTTCTCGATTTTTAATAAGGATAAGTTTCTTTCATTGATTTGGGTAAAACAATGTTTCAAAAAGAAATATTTTACCCAAGTATTATTTATTTTAATTATCAGAATATGTCACAGGCCACTTCTTTTTAATTATTTGATAGACATTTTACACAATCATGAAACTTGTAAGAAGACGTTTACCCAGAATCCTTTGCAAGCATTTCAGAAATACCAAAAAAGTCTATTTTAAACAATTAAAAATAATTTTTCAAATATTTTAATGCGCTGAGTAGATAATATATTGATGTTTTTATTCAAAGGATTTTCTTATTACTGTGGGTATGAATGTGAAATAGTTCTTTATTTATCAAAAGCGGACAGGATAGTTGCGAACTGCCATGTTTCTTATTGTAGATGATAGCCAAGTGTAGTTCGATGGATCAGTAAACTGTTTTTCAGTCATTCATAATTGAAATTAAATTTACATTAAAATTTTTTCAAACTCCCCAATTTTTCATTGAAAATTGGGAGAACTTTGATCCAGCTAGAAGCTATTAGTTTTGGTTCTATGTTTTGCCAAAATAGGCGCTGCTTGCCATCAAACGATCCATCCAGCCATTAACAAAATAGAACACATTCTGGAAACTGATGTCCATGAAGCAATTCCTGCATCAAACCACCCAATTTTCACCTATCTAATGCCAGGCTTAGAAATGAAATAACCTATGGTCAATTAATAAGTCATTCCTTGCTTAAAAAAGGAGTTACATCCCAAGACAGTCTTCATCACTTGAAAATAGGCAAAGCAAAAGCTAATTTCTTTATAGTTTTGGTTTCTGACTTTCATTTAAGTAAATAACAAAATCCACCTTTGTATCTTATTCTATACAGATGATAGCCATTACAAAGCAAAAGCTGAAAAAAAATAACGAAAAATAAACAATAAAATACTGTTGTGACTTGATATTATGATCAGTGTGAGATAACTGCTGTTGCCCAATGTAAGCTGCCTTGGTCTTTCTTGTGAATTCAAAAATCTTTTTGCCATCATGGAAAGATAGCCTTTGTTACATAACTAAGAACAGGAAAAATAAAAGCCGTATTAGCCAGGCTCGTGGAATTTTTCTCAGTAAATGCAACTTCAATGAAAAATAACTGACTCAACATTTCTGTTTCCTAACTCTTAATTCGAGAATTGTGGAATTGGAGTTTGTTTTTTTGTTTTGTTTTTTTCAACTCTTAATTCTGACTCTAGAGCCTGATATTAGCTAACTTTAATTAACTGAATATTCAATTAGGGAGAGATTCGGATAAAACAATACTACTTTAATAACAAGCAAGACCAAAGAATAAAAACATAATATGGGGAATATTTCTACATTTGAGGGCATTTGATTCCGTGAATGTATCATGTTTGAAGCAATACATCTTCAAAACAATAAATAATCTTCTTTGATAAATTAATCTGTGTTACAATTCCTTTCTTTCCAAATTTTATGTAAAACCTTCTTGTCCTTGGAAGAACTTGTAGAACTTAGTTGCTTTAGAAATTTCAGTAAATAATATCTGTAAAACCTATAGTAATTACTTTTATAATATAAAATCCTTCAAAAGGAATTAAATGAAATTCTGTGTATATTTACAGAAAAAAACATTAGTAATTTGCTGGGATAATTAATTAAAAATCATGAAACAACTACTCTACTCAAGACAAGAGAGTTTGTACATACCACAATCACTGTGTTCTGTGAATTCTTTCTAAAAATAAAATAAAAACAAAATTAAGTAAATGCATCACGTAAGAAACATTGTAATAATAAATTATGGATTTATGTAATCATATTCAATGTTAACTAATCAGATTTTTGGGTAGCATTTTTTTTTTAGTAATTTTTAGTCCCGATTTGTTTAAATTACAAGATTTCACAAAACATTTATTATTTTTATTATTATTATTATTATTTGTCTCCTCTCGGAACAAAATGTTAGTTTTCAACATGTATAGCGGATTAACTCAAGCTAAGCATGTGTTATACTGTTAAGTGCTATTAAGAAAACATCGGCTTATTGAGCAAGTATAATGATGACTGTCTTTTGTAACTTTAAATAAATGTTTTTGTTTAGGCCCAGTTCGTCTATGCTTTTATCAAATGTGTGGTATGAAAACCAGTTGATGAAATAATAACAGCTTTTTATCTTTACTTTATTCTGATGCCACGTTTCTTCGGAGAGTTGTAAATACTTTTGAATTTTTTACAGAATGCTTTTTATCTAAGTTCCAAAGTATTAGGGACAGCTATATTTACAAAATATATTGTTTTAGTCAGATTCGAAACTAACTGTAATGTCAGATCTATTGTGTGATATTGTTCTCTCCATTACTCTATCGAATCCAATGTAGCTTAACTTGGATATTTTGTAGAATTGTGTCAGGTTTACACATATCTTTATATAATGGCACAGTTTTTTTTCTACTAAGTTGTGTTTTGTAGAGAGGATCTTAGTGTATTTGTATGAAGATGGATAATGATACATCTTTGAACATATTCAGTGGGTGCCAGAACATCGCATCCGCTTGTAATGTGATCTGTTGTTCTTTTTTTTGAACATGGCATCATCAGCAATTGTCATTTGTCACTGAAGTATCTTTTAGGATTAATAAAGAAAACAATCGATACTTCCTTCAAATCTTTTTCTTTTTAAATGAGACTTCACGATGCCCTTTGTGGCATTTTTCATAAAAAATGCTTCTGATTGATTTTGCTGAATTTGTCTGTCTCTCTTTGTCACTATTAATATCACGTTTTAGGTTTCTGTTATGCTAATTAATATTTTTTTTTTCAATTTTTGTATGACTTAAAATAAAAAACAAAATAAATAAAATCAAATAAAAATGGCTTTAGATCCTATGGCATCTGTCAGTTTTTATACATAAACATAAATTAGTATTAACAGCTATTATAAATTAATTATTAAAAATAACTGTTAGTATTAATAGTTATTTTTGTTTAATAATTAATAACTATAACATTGCTTAAAATCATTTACATTACAACATTATTAAGACATGTTGCATTCTTTCCAGAAATTACTACAAACTCTTGGTCATAATTTCATTTTAATATGAAGTCATGAAAATGAATATTTATTTATTTATTTATTATTTTTTTTTTTTGCAGAACCCTATTTCAAACTACAATGATGAACTGTTAATACGAAATTGAGTTCGACGAGTGTAGTCTGAAGCTTTTATTTTTATAATATATGTTTTGTTGGTTTACTCATAGAATGAATGATCAATCCTATCTATCAATAGTCCTACATCAAGTCTTATTAAATAAATCTTAATAAATAAGGTAAGAATATCTATGACTGTCTTATGTGTGTTGGCAGAGCCAATAGTAAAGTGTGGCAGAGACTGATATGGAAAGAATGGGCAAAGTATAAGTAGACGGATATCTATAATGTGTGAAATTTGTTCTTGTAAAGGAGACGCGTGAATGAGAAAAAAAAGTAATAACAAAGCAAGAAAATTAAAAAAAAAAAAAAAAAGGCGAAGAACACTTGTAAGATAGACAAGTTCAAGAAAACTGATAATAGTTTCTGGAAAGCATTTTTTCCCTATATTGCTCAACCCTCCAATGAAGATATATATATGCGCTATATTGTAATAACATTATGATATCGCTGTAAGATTAAAATAAGCATTTACAAAAAGCACACAGCAGACTACCAATTACCTACATCTCAAAACAAATTACAGTACCTTATATGCTCCAATAGAGGCCCCCGGCATTTATTTGCAAAACTAGCCTCGGCTCCCGGCACTTAATAGAGACCGGCTGCTATTAGAGGCCAGCCATTATTAACAAAAACCTTCAGAACGCAATATTTTTACACATAATATTACAAACAGCTACTTTATTTGAATTTCACATGCTAGATAAGACTGTTAAAGATAAATGGCAATGTCTTTCTGTACCTTTGGCTGCTATTCGTCGTCCGAATCCGCAATGACGGGCGGCCGCCTCACCGGAAGTTTCTTTGGCGTTTTCCACTGCGCGAATCTTAAAAGCAATGTCAAATGACCGTTTCGGCGGCAATTTGTAAGGCAATGTATCGTAAGGTATTATGCACGACTACAAAGATACGGACGCTTACACTAGTACCGGTAGGCAAATATCAAAGACCCGGCTACTATTAGAGACCGGCTACTATTTGGCCATATCCCCTCTGCAGCCCGGCGCTTATTAGAGACCGGCGACAATAACAGCCTCGGCGTTTATTGGAGCATATACTGTATCTACTTTTAGTGATCTGGTTGTTATACTGAAATATTACTCCTGTCATTTAATGCATTCATTTCCAATTATTTCATTCAAACATATATGCACATAGAAACACTCCTTAATTTAGTATTACAGGATTAAAAATTGTAAGGAATATTCAGCTAATATTACTTACGATTAACAGATATTTCCTGATGCAAATAATTATTTGTGAAAAGTGAAATTTATTTAAAAGTAAAAAGTTAAACTGAAAAGTTTAAAAGAATTCAAGTGAAGTAGTGTACTAACAAAGTGAAGTATGAACAATGCCATGCAAGAATTATACACCATAGTCTTTGTTGCTGAACTGCCTAAAACAATGATGATATGGAATTTAAATGGGAACACACAGAAAGGAACATTAAAGAAAGAACTTGAAGTTATTGGATTCTAATGACAGATTCAGATAAAATGTTTATCTATCTCCATCAAAGATATTTTCTCAGTAAGTTACAAATAGGGAAAATATATTCTGATTATAATTGTCAGTGATTCATCTAAGTGATTAACAGAATTCAACAATGTGAAATAAGGTTTATGACCATAAGTTATGCAATGCCGAAAGGGTAATGTTGCTCCAGTGTTCGACAATCCAAAAGTGAATCTGTGTGATTAAGTTATTCATTGTCTTTGTTATTGAGTGTGGTTCACACCAAAGTGCAATCTTCGAAGTCAAAGGTCCATATTCTATGGATCTCTAGTGTTCCCAAGATGGCGAACCCCTAGAAGAATCCACAGAATTTCTAGGGAAAGATTCTGAGATGGTTTCCCATTGTCTTCCTCAGGAAATCATTAAGGAATGAATTCAAGACTGGAAGAGAAAGAAGAAGAAGCAGACAAACACAGGAAAGAAATTTTTCACAAACAGCCGTGCCCACGCAGGGGATTTGAACCCAGATTTCGACATATCTGCCTCATGTGAGATCATCGCCTTGTGTGCAAGACCACGCCGGAACGGCATTCAAACCGTTACAAGATCATTTCTTAGTGAATACTTAGCAGATCTAAATAGCAAAGCAAAGAAGATTGCAAGAAAGAAGTAGAGGATCCGTGAATGATATCTTTATGTTTCAAACAGATGTTAATCATAATAAAGTGTAAATATTTGTTTTTTTCTTTTGATCATTTACAGGAATTCTTCGAAGTTAGATTTGTTCAAGAACATTAACAGTTTAGCATTCATTGCTACAAAGATTTTTAAAGATAGACTTTAAAGAACTGTTCGAATGAAAATAGAACATTTTTTACTAAGTTACAGACTGATTAAAGTATAGAAACGCAATAATTGTTCTATAACCATTTATGTAAATACAATCCAGCCAATATGGCTTATTTATTTTTCAACTATTTATTCTCATAATTTCTTCTTTTCGTTCTGCTGACATGTTTTAAATTAAAGGTAGTCACAAGTTGCTTAAGTATTCAGCAAGACTATCACCCAAAGAAATCATTCCCTAAATTAATTTTAGCTTAACAAAATTTCATATTTCAACTACAGTAATAGTAATCTTGTGTACAATGATTTAATTGTATATCTAATTGCACTTCATATTCTGTGTATTCTCATGTATATTTGGTTAGGTGAACTATTTGATTAACTAAACCAATCTTGGGCCCAATCAGTTCAGATAGTCACCATTCTACTGTGTATATATCGTAACAACAAACACTAAAATATAATATATACTTTACATTTTAAAGAAAGTAACTTCTTTTCATTTTTGGCTGAACTGCTACAACCATAATCCCTCCTATTGCAAAATCCTGGCTTATGTACCTATGGCTCGTGCGCTTGCGCATCACCCTAATCATTTTTGAAAAGGCTAGATGGATCTTCTTGAAAGTTGGTCTGTATATTTAAAGGCAAGAGGAGATTTAATGTTTATATTTTAAATTTCTCCCGTAAGGACCGTTGTCATGAAATAAAAATTCCCATAAAAAAAGAATTAGATCCAAAAGATTGGTTTTCTGTGGATGTCTTAAAAAATGGGTATTACTCTGTCCCTTAATCTTCTTAATCTGCATGAGATTTAATGTAATTAAAATTCATGATTTAAATAATTGAAGCAATGGATTTAATTTGTGGAAATGGAAATTTACTACTATTCATATTCAGGAGATAATATAACTTATAAGCGATAAATCTCCGTTTATTTTTTATTATTTTCAGGATTTTCAAAAGCCAAAAAGGGAAAATTAAAAAATGCAAGATTTGTTAAAAATAGGTTTCAAGTTATTTAACTTAACTTGAAACCTAATTCTGTATACAAACTCACACTGATAAAGATAATGTTAAAGAAATCTGAATTAAAAAAAAACAAAACAAAACAAAAAAACCACACATTAAGCTATGGTGAATTAATTTTATTGCATTGTACTTCACTTACTTTATTACTTTTAAATTTCAAAGCAAGTTATGATTTCCAGCAAAGAAAGATGAGGCAATGATAGGAGATAGTTACAAAACAGTCTTAAAGAATCGAAATGTAAATTGTGCATGGATTATATTGGGCTTGTTTGAATGAAGCTTCAAACTGTTTCTCAGAAAAAAATGTAAAAGTTAAATTGAATGTGTTTCTGACAATTTTAAATATTGATACTATCACAATGATGCCAAACTACTGAAAGCTGATGAACTGCAGGGGTTTATTTAATCCAGTCAGAAAATAAAAGTAAAAGAAAATAGAAATGAAGGAAAAAAATTACTTAATTTTTAAAAATGAGATGAAGTTATAGAGTACGTGCATTTCATCTTCAGGGAATTAGATAAGCACATACATGGAAAATAACACGAAATATACAAGGACTGGGAGAATAATGTTGATAGCTTTATAGATATGAAATTCAAGTATCAGGAGAAGAGAAAAACATTGTATAGAACCATCATACAAAAAGAATTGTTGCTGAGTTCTTATATAATAAACTGATACAATCATCAAAGCATCTATGTAAATAACAATGGGTGAGGTCAAATGTTTACTAGGTGACATCAAAGAACAGTTGGTTCATGTTTTATTGGCAATCATCAGCTGTGAGTAGTCACCTGTAAACAACGAGGTCTCGTTATGGAAGGACTAAGAATTATTACCTACCATGACATTTATGTAAATATTAAACAAGTTTCAATAGTGTACAAGTAAAAAAAAATGTACAGCTTCAATTATAAGTGTAATAGAATCATAGACCCAGAATTCGAAGGAAATAGGTAAGTTGGGATTTGACAGCAGGGAAATGAGGAAACAGGGAAACTGTGAATTGGAGGAGTTTATTTTGTGTCTTGATTCTAATTTCTTTTAAAAAAATGAACGAAAATAAAGAAAATCTGTGGAAACAAATCTTCAAAAAGCTTAAAAAATTTTCATGACAGTAATGAAAAAAAAAAAAACTATCTAAATTACAAAACGGATTTTTGTAATAAATGGAAATGGTACAAAAAAGAAAAATTGAGAGAAAAGTTTTTACTGAATTTATTGTTTTCAGAAATATTTCTTGTTAAGATTCTTATCTATGTATTTAGTTCATGTGGAGTTACTAATTATTTTTATTATTTATCTAAATTACAAAAAGGCTTCTAATGTTGGCTTGAGATTTACCCTAATTCAAAAGGCACTAAAATAAGCATTTATAAGCAAAATAAAAATCATATTTTACATAGAATAACTGAAAAGTATTTCTATCCATTTAAAAATGGAAATCAAACTCAATGTAATGAAAGTGTTATTTTAATGTTATCCTAATTATTCCATTAACAGTTGTTGTCATTATTATTGTACTATATTGATGAGGGAAACCTTCATTATTGTTGTATGTTTTGGACAGTCTCTATTTGTTATTGTAAATGTTCAACAAAAGTTGTGAGCATTCTAAAGACTTTCTGCATTTAAAGGTCTTCTATTTTACACTCAGGAAAAATATGAAGTCATGAAATACAGAAATGTGGGTTTTACTAAAGGGCAGCTATGAGATATAATTTCAGCAAGAAAAATGTTTCAACATGAAACATACATTTTGATTAAAAAAAAAAATTAGTAAAAAAGCATTTCAATTGTGCAAAGAAACCAAAATGTGTTCAAAGCCAGTGTTGCTATAAGTTGATATTATTACAAAGATGTCAGCAAAAAAAACCCCAATAAATCCTAAAGTTTTAGAAAGGTTAAGAATATGGCAGCTTAGACACATGGGGTGATTCGAGTGTAAAATTCTATTTAACTTAAGGTTATATGTACATTTGAAATCAAACTATTCAACTTTAGTATTTCTTCTATTTCTCTGTCTGTTTGTCTATATTTGCATCATGCTAAAACAGCGGTGCTTATTATCTTAATATTTGTTATGATTCTTAATTATGGATCAATTTCAATTATGAGATAAAAGAAAAACAAAAAACAAAACAAAACAACGAAAACAAAATGTTGATATTTTAACAAATGAAACCAAGTTCTACTGAAATGAAACTAACCATTTTTTTTAGGAAACTGGTTCTATCATAAAGATGCTGTGCAGGCTATTTTTTATAAATAAAATGAATTTCTGAAATGAATGTTAAGTATAGTAAACTCCCGATTATCAGTGGGCGGATTATCCGCGAACCCCTCTCCTGTTTCCATTTTTTTTTTTTACTGTACAGTAAATTACGGAATCAACAAACATTTTTTAAATCTAGAATAAGGTAGACAAAAAAAGAGGCAATTTTGCGACGTCCAAGTAGGGGGTTTTCGTGTTTCAACACGAAAAAAACAAAAACAATTAACTGATTTTTTTTTTTTGTTAAAAAGTACGAAAATAAAGTAAAATAAAATAAAATAATTGTTTATAATGTATGTACTGCAATTTAATATAAATAAAACATGTTAAAAGCATTTGTGTGTTGATTTTTGTCCTTTTTCATCTTATTTCGGATTATCCGTGGAATTTACTTATCCGTGGTTGCCGCGCCACCCAATTCCGTGGATAATCGGGAGTTTACTGTATTTTGATTTAATTTAATACTGCATAGTCAGTCATTACACAATGACACTAGACATATAACCTTCTTTCTATTTCAAGGGAGCTACGACCTCTACTAGTGATTTCAATACCTACTTAACGGCAAATCTTTCATTTACTAAGTTTAATTACTTAGATGTAGATGATCTTTCAAAATTTTTTTATTAAAAACAGTTGTTGTTAGTTTGTCTCTTCTTGTCTTAACAAGAAGTCTTTATTTACATTATTTTAGTTGTATTATCTCAATTAGTAATAATACAACTTAGTGCATGGAAAGTGCTAGTTTGGACAAGGAGAGCATATGAAGATGTATTTATGTTAAGACTAGCATTGTCCCGCGGTTTCAACAGTGTTAAATTGTGATTATACATATCGGTTTCATGCACATTATGCGTACATAACTAACTTGTAAGTGCATCTCGTTAACTATAAATACGATCTGGAAATTATGTGGAAACATACAATCCGCCCCCGACCCAGCGTGCCCTCACTGCCGCTGCACCCGACAGTTTGCCAGAGTGGTTGATGTTTATGATTATTGCTCCCCTCCTATTGATCTTAGCGTGATGTTATATAGCCTAAAAACTTCCTCAATAAACGGGCTATCTAACACAAAGGATGTGACAAGGATGCCCTCTATCACCTATGCTGTTCAACATCTACTTGGAGGAGTTAGTGAAGAATTGTTTTCAGAACATGGGAGGGGTGATAGTAGGAGGAAGAAGAATAAAGTGCATAAGATTTGCTGATGATATGGCATTGTTAGCAGAAGAGGAGATGATACTAAGGGATATGCTACTGCAGCTGAATGACAGCTGTGAACAATATGGAATGAAGATAAATGTAAACAAGACAAAGACTATGGTTATCGGAAGAAAGACAAAGATAAACATAAGTATTCGGAATGAGACATTGAAACAAGTGAACGACTTTAAATACTTAGGGTGTACTATAAGTGGTGACATGAACTGCTGCCAAGAAGTCAAGAGGAGGATAGCAATAGCAAAGGAGGCTTTTAATAGGAAAAGGAGCATCTTCTGCGGACCTCTGGAAAAAGAACTAAGGAAGAGACTAGTGAAGTGCTTTGTGTGGAGTGTGGCATTGTATGGGGCAGAAACATGGACATTACGACGCAGTGAAGAGAAACGACTAGAAGCATTTGAAATGTGGATATGGAGAAGAATGGAGCATGTGAAATGGACAGACAAAATAAGAAATGAAGCTTGCTAGAAAGAGTGGGTGAAGAAAGAATAATGCTGAAACTGATCAGGAAGAGAAAAAGAAACTGGTTGGGTCACTGGCTGAGAAGAAACTCTCTAATGAAGGATGCACTGGAAGGAATGGTGAACGGTAAAAAAGTTCGAGGCAGAAGAAGATTTAAGATGATCGACAACATTATGGTAAATGGATCTTATGTGGAGACGAAGAGGAAGGCAGAAAATAGGAAAGATTGGAGAATGCTGGGTTTGCAGTGAAGGACCTGCCCTTGGCAGAGAACTATGAACTATAACACAAAAAGAATTTTTCAAATTGGACTGGTAGTTCCTGAGATTAGCACATTCAAACACACAAACTCTTCAGCTTTATAATAGTAATATAGATAGATAGTAAGAGTGGTAAGGACAAATAAGGAACAGAGAGAATATGTGGATGATTATCTAAAAACAAATAGGCTTAAAGCCTCTGCAAAGAAAAATAATAAGTAAATGTGTTATGCAAAGAAAAAGAAAGACTGGAGAAAATTGATATGTAGTGTTTTCGAGTGAATGTTTTGTTTTGTTTTTCTCTTGTTAATTTTGTTCACTCTCAAGTGATGATGTTACAGTTGTGGATGTAAGTATTTGGATTTAATTTTGTCATAAAATATGAAAGCAACTGGATGTATCAAGTAATAATGTATTACCAACAAATCTTTGTTAATGAGGTGATTGAAAGCCAGGATATAGTTAGGTTTGTAAAGGCTCCTAAAGTTGAGTCACATCAGAAGGATAAGAAAATGGCACAGAATGATGGAGGATACGAGATTAAGAAGAAGATGAATTTATAACATGAGACAAAAAAAGTAGATAGATGGAAGGTGATGCTCCAGATTTGCTGACAATGAAAAGACGGAGTTAAGACAGGAATAGAGGGAGTTGTTGTTGTTGTTGTGAAGGTCAAAGTTCATTAAGGAATGCAATGCTAATGAGAGAGAAATTTTCATTACAGTGTAGTGTTTTCTTCACTGATTAAAGAGTTCACATTTGATACAAAAACCAGTTGTGTCTTTACTATAAACCTTGGATGCTGAAGTTCAGGGTTTTAGAATTTATTTATCTACATATCAGTGGCTTTTTAAGTTTACTATACATTTTGAAATGGTGGCGATAAGGACTTTCTACTTCTAAAATATTAAGAGACATCTTCTGAAATGATGTTATACGCAGGCTGGTGATCTTATGAAAGTTTTGAAAAGCTGCTTGTCTGTTACTATAAATTCGGATAAGCAATCACAGCAAATATGAAAACTAACAGCAGTTTCTGTCCAAGGAAAAAAAAAAGCATCCAATCGGTCCTTCGAAATCATATTTGAAATGAACATTTCCTTTGTCTCTCCAAAAAGAGAAATCAAAAACTAAAACAGGAAAGTTTTAAGTATTCAAATATTTAAAGTTTTAAAATGCATGAATCTTCATTCTCTCTTGCATGATGTATTTACAGATCTCAATTATGTTATAGATTGATAAAGGCACTTATAAATAAAAATTCAATTGATTTCTTATATATGAAATGATTAGCTACAACGATAAGTAGTAAGATATTAAAGTAGTTTATGATTAATTTAATATAATAACCTTGATTAAAGATGTGCCAGCAGTCATGGTAGAAGATGAATGAAAATCTTTCTTTTTATAATTAAATTGTGTTGGATTTTGTGTCATTTTTCTAGTAAAGTATTTATTTAAGTAGTAACAGAAGTTTATGAAATTTAATAATTTGAGGGGATAAGATAACAAGAAATTAACATGTGTCGGAATGATGATAAATAATCGAAAATTAAAAGAAAAACATTTAAAATTAAGAACAGGATAAAAACACTTAATCATTTCCGATCACCAATTGGGTCTTCATCAGAAGTAGTGAAACCAAGCAATGTGCCACCTTGTAAATGACTTGACAAGACTAACAACCAATAAGATTTTGTGGTGATTCCATTTCGAATGGATAGGAAAGAGGAATCTATCACTATGTTTGGGGACGTTTGCCAGGGGTTAATATAAAGCAGTGCTTCTCAACCTTTGTTGTTTCACTGAATATTTTTGTCTTGCAGAAATCCTGCGGCACGCCAAACTTTTTCATTGCTTTTATTAATAAAATCCTTTGAAAAATACCTATTATTTACAAATGAATAAAAACATGAATATAACAGTCTTATCTTTAAACATTTAAAGATAACGTTAAATCATATTTAAATAGGGTTAACATATATTTAATATTTTATTAATCTCAAATGTTAGAATGAAAGAGAATGTAGTTTGTATTTCTTGTTTGCCCTTGTTATTTGATAGATATCTAGAATTTTATTGTAGATACGAGCATTTGGCTAGGGTGAAGTTGATTACAGATGCACACTCAGAAACCCATCAGTTGGTCTAGGTATTTATTAATGAAAATACTGTAACGGAGCGGAGTGCTCCGTACATGATTTTTAAGTATTTAAATTTAGTTTATTGAAAACTACTGATAAAGGAGGGTGTTATTTTAAAACTGTCAAGTTTGTGAATATTTTTAGTATTAACTAATTTAATTATTATACCATGTTAAAATAGTATATTTCCTCTTGTGTTTTAAACTATGGTTTATTTGAGGAATTTGTAATTTGTGAGTTTTATTTGTATTTTGAGTAATGTTTTGGTTAATTAGTTTAAGTGAGAACAGCTGTGGTGGTGAGTGTTTTTACTATGGTTGTTATTGATCACATGTAAATTTCGGCGGGAAATGGGTGTTAGAGAACCAGTTGGAAAACAAAGGAGTTGATCTGTAGAAGCCGAGGCGGCCGGACGTTTCCTGACCTGCGTCCCGTAGGGGAATAGGGAAGGGACGGCCGACCGAGCGATATGTGTCAAGTGCCGGAGTTGAGCGATTAGAGCGGGTGCGGCCGGATGTTTCCTAACCTGCGTCCCATAAGGGGCGTGGGGAAGGGACGGCTGACCAGCCGATATGCGTTAAGTGCCGAGGTGAAGACGACCAAAGACCAATGGAAGACCGGAGTTTATCTACCGAGGGTGGATGGACGAAACAGAAAGTTCTCGGATGGGAAAGAAAGGCCTTATCACGGTGAACGCCGGGGTAGCAGCGAAGGACGCCGGCGTTGAGACGCCAATATTCCGGCAACTACACGGGTTTCCGAGACGATGGAAACACCGCTATAACGGACAGTAACAGGTCAAAGTTAAGACAAGACACCACATTCTCAAAGATGCCAGAGAAGTGTAGCGTGGAGACTTACCGGAGCACGGTTAGCGATGCCTGCTGGATAGGGGTTTCGTTCTCCATCGGGCGGGAACTCCGCATGAGGTCTGCGGGCCTAGGCCACCGCTGACATCGAGAACTGTGCGTGTGAGTAGTTACTTGCTCCGAAGAAATAATTATCTACCGACGAATTAACTCTCCCGAATTAATACAAGTGTGAAAAGGTGGAAAGTGTTTATTGTGTTGGATTGCCGAACTAGTGCTAATCACCTAGCCAGACTCTGTGCGGACTATCGTTTGCTTCTCTCAGGTGCGAATCAGATTAAGGGTGGAACGGTGAAAAGCCGTGTCGAGAGAAAGCTAATCGAGTGAGTAAATAATAACGTGTGTGTGATATCTCCGTGTTTTACCATTGTGCTAATCAAGAACTCCCAAAGTGACAATTTTTTAGTTTGAATTGGTTTGCTTTGTATTAGAAATTAGGACTGAAACTTTGTGCTAAAATTGTAATGTAAAGGAAAAAGAAAATTATACATTCCGGTAAGGAAGCTTTACTTTGAATTGTAACAGTTATCAAAAGATTATTTTGTAAATCATTATTTTTAAGAAGTATTAGTATTTTGTTTATATGGTTTGATTATGGTGCACCATGGGGTTAAGGGGATGGGGTTAAAGTTTAATGAAATGGGGAAAAGAGTATTTATTTTGTTTATCTGTTTGTTAGTTAATAAAGATACATTATTTAATCTTTAACATTTTGTTTATCTTTTGTCTTAGATTTAAATACATTTTAGTAAAGATTTTAAGCAAGATTCATTAGTAATATTTTATCTGATAATTAAATGGCATCTGTGGGATTGAGTTTGGGGTGTCGGCTCACTTTTACTCTATGGGCCCAGCGAAGTGACGTCGACACGCCCAGGATCAAAGGCTACAAAACTAGTCATTTTAACAGGAATTTAATTTATAATTTGGATTTTAATTTATTTTTATTTTCTGACCAAGATATATAAAATATCTCGTGTCAATAAGTAACGTGATACATTTACTGAAAATCGAGTAAATCTGTAAAAAAGCCCAATTATTTTTAATCAAACCAAAGCTTGCGCAAATTTAAAATGAATTACAAAACAAACAATGATGCAATATTAGGAGTTGACAGAACTTCATAGTTAGCTGTCAATAGAGTTAACTGTTTCCCTTGGTTTTTGTTACCTCCATCCATAAATTTCTCCAGTGAAATTTTCAAAATGCAAATCACTTATCACATCATTTCCAGAAATAGCTTCAAGAGGATTATTCACTGTTCAAAAGCTGTAGGATTATTTTACAAGAAACTTTTCAGAAATAGTTTTTATTTTAAATAGCTTAAAGTATAGTGTATGTCCAGGGTTAAATTGGATTGCAATATTGGATGATACTGGTATATGGAGATAAACTTGCAATGTTTATTGAAGGTGGATTTAATTTATAGAGAAAAGTATTTATATATACACACATTGTCCATCACTCTCAGAAGGTATATTGAAAATGAGCTTGGAAAGATGGAGTTTGGAATTTATATTTTATTTACAATAAAAATGATATCCGTGAAATTCAGATATCTTTAGGGTAATTTGATAGTTGATATGAAAAGTAATTTATTTTGAATAGTTTTTAATGAATAAAATGTTGACTGTAGACATAAATTATAACTATTTAAAAGGAATGTCACTACTGTACAGTGTATTATTACAAATTTAATCTTCCCCTGATTGTTTTGAGCTAAAATAATAATGTTTTAACATTTGAGATGAACTTATTTTGGAAATGAAATATAAGTCGAAAAGCAGGATATTTGGTTACTTAAAAAGATAATTTAATTAGGTGTGCTAATAGCATTAAACATTTTAAGGTTAATTTTTTCAAAACTGTTAATATTCAAAATTTTTAATATTATGTAAGGTTGTTATTAATTAATGCTTGTAAGCAACAATTTTTCTTTTAGTCAATTATTGAACATCAAAGTTTTATATGGATTTTATATTGATTTATTTCATACTAGCAGAAAACTCTTCAAACCTTCCCCGGTTGATCTTCTGATCATTACAAAAAAATCTTCTGATCATTACAAACCTATACTATTCCAAATACAGTCGCTATTATGCACAATAATATTTTAGTTCCAATTGTTGCACCACAATATTTGTATAGTTTCTATTTTTGCCAGGCTGCTATGTGGCCTATTATACACCACAATATTTTAGTTCTAATTGTTGCATGTAATATTTGTGTAGTTCCCACTGTCGCCACCAGATACATATGTGGTGCTCTTATGCACAACAATAATTTAGTTCCAATTGTCAACAACAGGTTGCTATGTGGCACTATTGTACAAAACAATATTTTAGTTCCAATTGTTGCACAGCAATATTTCTGTAGTTCTCATTGTCACCACCAGGTGCATATGTGGCGCTATTTCAGGGATTTCACCCCTTTTCAACCTGGGGGTGTGGGTGTCCAGGTTCCAAGGGAGCCCGTTTTTTCCTCAGGGTCCTAAAAAGTAATTTTGCAAAGTTTGGTCAGATAGGTCAAAGGGCCTAGGAGTATATAGTGAATAAACACACACACAAACCAATTCCTCCTTTATGTATACTATAGATTAGTAAAAAGCTTTAATTATTAAGAAAAAATAATATAAGAATGTTAATATAAAAAAATATAAGAATGTTAATATAAGTACATTTTTGTATTAATGTTAATAGCAAAAAAAAAAGATAAAACTTAAGAATTCATCAAAATAATTATTTGCTATTTCATCAAAAACATGGTTTCTTTGTATAATATAAAATATCTGAGCTGCGCAATGAAAATTTAAATGCTTGCAGTATTTTGACCATGAGAAGCGAGTGTAATCATTTGTCTTTATTTTTGGAATTAATGGCTGGATGCAATAATAGCTTTTTTTAGTTTTAACTATTCAATTTTACTTCTTAATAAAGAGGCTAAAATTTAAACAAAAGACAAGAAGACCCTCCTCATGTTTTATTATCATTTGAACATGAAGAAGAAGTAAATTTAAGATAAATATTAATTGTGCTGGGGAGATGGGATTAAGAATTAATTCAGATAAATTTTTCCGATTGATTGTTTAAATTATTGTAATAATATCTTAATCTTATTTAAAAGTTCTTATCAACAATAAGAATTGTGACCTCGATGTTGGATTAGAATTCCTTCTTGCAGTAGAGTCTATGAGTGATGGTCTGTTTGACCATTGAAATTCCACACGATCTGAGTTCAGACCGGTGTGAACCAAGCCAGTTTCAATCTTTGGTTAAAAATAAGAATTTTCAATAAAAAGTACCAAAATTTTAGGATTATCCGAATAATGGGAAACAAATTAAAAAGTGTAATTAAGATGAATATTTGAACTTGGCAGAAATTATGCATTAAATTTGGAATTTAAAGATATTCAATGGGCCATTCCGTGCAGAGAGCAAAAAAATTTTTTTTAACATAGAAAAATGTTAATGAATTTTATTTGTAGGAAAAACTGTGCTCTTTCTCATGATGCAAAAATTTTTGTTATTAAAATAAAATTTCATTACAAAAAATACCTTTTAATATATAAGTACATAAAAAATTGCAGAATGATGAAATTAAAATACACTGATGATTTCTGAATTTAAAAAATATTTTGCATACTTTATTTATTTTAAATGATAGAAATCAATTTATGAAATACTCAAGACTGTGAATAGAGTTAGAAGTGAATATTTTGTAAAAAAATTAATAGTTTAGAAAACTTTTGAAGACGCATGATAAAACTATTGTCACACACGTAACATTTGAATCTAAAAGTTTTTATAACTTCTAATTTAGTCAAAATTTTAACACAAAACTTATTTTTCTCTTTTAACTAAATATTAAGATGACTTTTGTAAAGTTATATAAAAATCTATTAAAAAGTGAAGAAATTGTATAACTTTCAAAATATGTCACACACGTAACATTTTGTTACGTGTGTGACAGATTTTGAAATAAATCTTGAAATTTTGAAATAAATTTTGAAAAAATTTTGTAAAACAAAACAAAACAGGATTAGGAACAAATTTAAAATACTTAATATTAAAGAAAAAATTATTTATAAAATAATTATGAATAACATTTAGGGAAAAAAAAATCAAAATAATGAAAAAATAACTAGATACAATTGGTTAAAAATCTTTTTAATCTTTAAATTGAATAATAATTTTGGTGTAAGATTAGGAAAACTACACAAAATGGATGTAATGCTCAATTAAAAGAACTAATACTAAATGACTTGCCCCTTTTTCAAGAACATGTTAGAATAAAACGTATACAGTCAAACTCATTTGAACAAGAAAAATCGATTGACAATAATAGAGTCCTTCAAATTGATTTTGCAATGGCTTATTCATGTGATTATCAACTATAACTCACACATAAATAATTCATTTAAAAAAGTTTAAATAAAACATGCTAAAAAATACGATACATTAAAAAAAATTCCTAGGACAGGACAGTTAGATCTTGCTGATGATTGGGAATATGTTCCCCGAAACTGTCCTGTCCTAGGAACTTTTTAATGTATCGTATTTTTTAACATGTTTTATTTAAACTTTTTTAAATGAATTATTTATGTGTGAGTTATAGTTGTTTTCTAATATAAAGTATAATAAAACACACGTTAAAATCCTTTTAATCATGTGATTATCAAAACTGATGGTCACGAGAAAATGTTCAATTACTTAAAGCAGCATTATTTTTCAAAAACAAATGCACTACTTTTCTCATTTGTTCCGATACTAAAGATAAAGGCAAGAATTCTGTATATGCATTTTTAATGAGATTGTATGATATAATAATAAAAAATAATGATTTATCAGTAAATGAAATTATTTACAGTTATGGACCATCGTCTGAGTTTAAAAATAAATATATGTCAAGATTGCTTTATATGCTTTCAGAAAAATTTCACAAAAATTTCCAGTGGAAATATTTTGCTACAGCTCATGGCAAAGGTGTAGTAGATGGAGTGGGAGGAAGAGTGAAATCCTTGGTTCGATTGAAAGTTATGAGCAAATCTGAAACTACAAATGTACAAAACTCATTAGACTTTGCTAATGTTGCATCCAGCTTAATGACAAACACTACAGTTCTCCATATGAGCCAAGTAGATATTGAGTCCGCTATAAGTTCAGATAATCCATGGATTAATGTTGAAGACGTAGTTGGTATTAAGCAAATGCATGTGATGAAATGCAATTTGCAAAATAAAAAAATTCAACTATGGAAAACAAACTGTTCAAATGTGATTCCTGATATTGAAGTACATTGTATCTCTATTTTAAGCTACAAGTCAACAGATCAAAAACTTAACATTTCACATTTTAATATTGGTGACTGGTGTGCAGTTACTTATGATACAAATGTTTATGCAGGGGAAATCTCTAATATTTTTGGTACAGATGTAGTCTAAGTGGATGTGATGATTCCTTCAGGAAGTTATTGGAAATGGCCCAAAAAATCTGATGTTCTCCTGTATCCAATTGAAAATGTCATAAAAAAACTTTCTCCACCTATTGTAGTTGGTTCAAGGAGACAGTTTAAATTTGAAGAAATGTAATTTTGTTTTGACTATGAAAGTTTCAATTTTATAAGTGACTCTGTTCAGATAAGAATTGATTTAAATAACTTAAAGTTGATTTGAAATGTTAAATAAACATTAATAAAAATAATTATTGATTGTCTTATTGTATAAATGTTTAAATATCATGTAATATTTTAATACGTTTTTATCCTCATGCATTTTTAAAAGCAAACTTTTACTTTGAATTCACATGGTCACACACGTAACGATCAGGGTGTCACACACGTAACGCAGATTTTTAATTTTTATTTATTCAATTATTTATTAAATTTAAATTTTAACTGTGATTTTAGATGATACGGTAAATAAACTATTACCATATTTTTTAATTTAAATGTGTGGCAATAAAACTCACAGAAATATATCATTTAATGTCATTACTCAAAATTTCCTTTTTTTCTGAGTCACACACGTAACGTTTTTTAAAAAGCTATTTAAAAAATAACTATTATATCAAACTGATAGGTTTCTGCATAAAAGAATATGGTAAAGTGTATATTATTTTAAAGAACTTTTGTTTGGATTTTTAAATAAGAAATATATTGAAAAATCCTTGATTAATTAGAAAAAAATGTTTTCCAAATGTCACACACGTAACACGGAATCGCCCCAATACAGTTATCAAGGTGGCAGAGGATGCAGTAGTTTTAAGCTCTATTTACATTGTTCTTTCTTGATATTAATAGATTTTCAGAGAGATGAAGATATCGCGATGAAGATATACCAAGGAAATTTATTTGACAGTCTAGGAATTATTGAGCATAGTTGGCTACTTTTCATTGAAAGACGACAGACTAATGAACAGAGAAAATATTCTCAAATGTGGACAGTATGGAGAAGCTCCAGTAAGAACACTAGTTTAAGAAAATTACTTACTTCTGTTGTTTGAATCCAATTAAAGTACTTAGGGTTAAGTACTTTAAACAAAAAAACCAAAAAAAAAAAAAAACTTTTAAACTTAATCGTATCACATTGCATGTCGTGCATATATTAAGAGGATTAATAAGAAGATGATATTGTTTAAGAGAAATGTTCTAAAGAAAATTTTAAGACCATGGCTTTACATCATTTAATCCATTTTAGTTAATAGCATGAATGTAGACAATATTTCCAGTCAAATCAAACACTCCTAGTCAAACGCTATCAAGTTGGTTAATATACTGTTTTCATGATCTTCAAAAATAAAAAAAATCTCTAAACTGTGTTCAATATTTTTCCATGTCAAAATTTAACCATTATCACAATGATCTGAAAAGTAAAACCATTCATGGACTAGACAAATATCATGGCAATTTATATTTATAATTTAAATTAACTAATACATGTAAAAAAGAAGGAAGTGGAAGTCTTTCACTGATAAAATCATTTTTAGCTGTGAATATGTAAAATAAGGATTGAGAATACTTCGGATACATTCACCAACACCACACTGCAAATGAATTTCAAGCAAGCTTCAAAAAGAATTGATCCCCTTAACAAAATGAATCAAATGATCGAGACTGACTGACTTGTTTAAAACAATTATCAGAGAAACACAACATTTTGAAAATACAAAATCTTAAAAAGCCTTTTCTGTAGTGTCTCCATTTTCACGTGAATATGTACACCATGACTGAATTGGATATTGCCATAAGGAAATTAAAAGTTAAAAAATCTCCAGACCCTGACAAAATTCACGCAGAATTTTTGAAGAATTTAGGAGAAGGAGCTAAAATATGTCTTCTTAGTAATTTACAATCAGCGATCAAGTAGGATTTAGATCACGCTATACTACTCTGCACCAGGTGTTAAGATTGACACAGAGTATCAAAGATTCTTTAAGTACAGGAGAATCAGTGCTGGCAGTTTTTGTAGGTTTCGAAGGTGCTTTTGATACTGTCTGGAGATCAAAACTCCTAAATAAACTTAGATTTAAATATAACAGGTAATATGTTTCTCTGGCTTAAGAATATTTTAAGTCGAGGGTGGATATATATGAAGTGGAAAACAGCAATGTCGTCATATTGTTACCTGGGGTGTTTTGGGTAGTCTTCCCCCAAGACGATATCGAGTGGCCTCCACATTTACTCGATTAAATGGTTCATACCCACCTACCACTGGAGACAGTTGGTCACTCAAAAAACGAAAGGAAGGCATGGAACAGCAATAAAATGTTGCGGTTCTGTGGAATCGCAGCGCAGGAGTTGGGCAGGAGCCCAGGGTAGTAGTTTAGCCTGGAGGAAGCCAGAGGAAGGAAGAGAGATCGAGAGACAACGAGGACAACTGTGTGGAATAAGAGAACCTGTTGAGGAAGTAGGCGAAAGCGAGTGCCTAAGTCAGCCATGTCACTTTCCCCCGCAGTAGAGACGAGAAAGCCCGCCGGACTTGAAGTTCACGGCGAAGAAGATGATAGCGAGTGCCAAAGACAGCCACTTCGTAACCCGTGAACGAGACGAAGGATTACGCCGTCGACTGTGCAGTTGTTCCAGGAGAAACAAACTGATTAACACCGTACCCTAGGCATGGACTACGGGCTGCAACTCCCGGACGGTTGCGGACTTTGCCACCCGCTCACAAGACACCCCAACCCCTTCCTGAACATTTTAGTTATAATAGAACTGTCAGGCAACAATATAAACAAACACATGTCGGCCTCCTAAAAGGTGTTGTTCTTAGTACATTACTTTTGAATGTTTTTATAAATGATCTGCCCAAGGTGATATCCTCTTATAAACTAAAGTGTGTAATGTATGCAGATGATGTTGTAATTTGTGAAAATAGCAAAAAGTAGAAATAAAAAAATGTTTGACCAACTGCAAGATATAATGAATGCAGCTTTGACAAGGATGACAAAATGGAGTGATAATAACAACATGACAATAAATAAACAAAAACACATTTCAATTTTTTTTCACTAAAAACAATAATTCAAGATATTCATCTTAAAGTAAAGAATATAGAAATTCGAAAAACTGATAGTACATCATACATTACAGTGGTCCTTGACAACAAACTTAATTTGAAGGAACATGCCAATTATATAACTATGAAAGTTTCCTCCAAAATAAATATTCTAAAAAGACTTGCTAGGATAAAATGGGGAGGAACCCTTGACTTGTTGAATGAAACGAGATTAGACTTAACCTACTTTACAGTGGAGACATCCATTGCTAGTAATAGTGTAATAACAAAGCTTGAAACAAGCCAAAATAACTGCCTACGAATAGTAACAGGTGCAATAAAAACAATACCAACATCAGCTATTCGTGCCATTACAAATATTCTACCTTTACAAACTGAATATAAATGTAAGGCAAATATAATGTATGAAAATATTTTACATGAGAAACATGATAATAAATGGATTATGGAACCACTAACAGAGCAAACTCGAAAAACACAAATGAGTTTCAAGCAAATGACTCTTAAAAGGGAGGAACGGAAATTTCAAGAATGAACAACCTACATAGCTCACAAACCCCTTAGATTACATTAGATTTAATGTAAATCTCCAACTTACAGAATCAGTAAATAAAGCTATTGACAGAGGTGAGCTGGTATCCCAAATCTCACTCGAACTATAAATACCTTATATCCAAACGAGCATTGGGTAAGAATTTATATGGATGGCTCTAGACTTAATGGAGAAACAGGAGCAGGGATTTTTAGGGAACACTTTGCCACTACTTTGCTTTAAATGCAGAAGCTACTGTGTTTGAAGTGAAATTGTTTGTGTAAAGCTCTATACCAGTTAATAATAATCAGACCCTGGCTTAATTATAATATTGTGATATTGATTCTAGGTCAGCAATTGAAGCAATTGCAAATAATGATACTCTAAAAAGCTCGCTTATCCAATCTATTAGAAATAAATACAAGATTGTGAAAAATAATACAGAAAAATTATTTTTGCAGTGGGTACCTTCACACAAAGGTCTCGGAGGCAACAAAGCAGCTCATAGATTAGCAAAAAAAGAACACTTATACAACAAAAACCTAAGAGAATGATCTCTATAGAAGGAAAAATTAAATCATTGAAAAAAGTTTCACAATTTGAATTCAGAAACAATACGAAAGAAAACCTGAAAGATAAACCATACGAAAATATATCAAACTTATTTAAAGAGAAAGACATCAGTAGCAATTTTTCGTTTGTCAACAGGACATGACTGCTTAGTGGAACATTTAAAGACGATTTTGGATTTCGATAAATGTATCATTTGCGATTGTCCTTATTCTAAGATGAACAAAGACCACCTCCTGGTCTGCAAATAAATTAGATGAGCAAAAGCAGAGAAGAAAAGATTTTCCTGGAAACAAGATCGAAGATGGTGTGATCCAGTTCGAGCTATTGGACAAAAACAACATAATGAAACACTTTCTATAAAAGTGTAGACTTGAGTCTCGGAACGATAAAAAAGACAAGAAGATTAAAGACTGGACCTTGAGTGCAATGATGATGATTACGAAGGATAAACAAAAGTTATTTTTTTGAAGGTTTTTTCATGTTATCCTTTGATGCAATGAAATCAAAGTTATGTTCTTTAGTTTCCGCCATTCCATGAAGAGCTGTGATTCATGTGAATCAAGTCTGATCAACATTACACCTTACACGAAGAAAGGACTTTCTTAGATGTACATATCATACGACAATACCCTACATGAAATGAACTGGCCTGCGTGATGTACACAGCGACTGACTCCACTCTTCATTGAGCATTTAAAGGAGGAGCATTTTTGTAATCATCACCTGAAGATACTAGACGACTAATTCGCTAGTGAAACTGGTCATGTTTTTAATTATACATACTCTTTTATTTTTAACTAGTTGTGTTAGCGATATTTCATTTTATGTATGCAAGTAGAATTAGGTTTTCTAACAAAACAAAAAATCTAAAAAAATATATAAGCTAATTTAGTTTGTAAAAGATTTAAAATGTTGTAATTAGCTCTCTTAAGAAATTCATCAGCTTTTGCTGCTAAAAGATATTTCAATGACATCATTAGAATTGTGGGTAGCCTTTTTGAAGACCTTTTGCTTCAAGCACAGTACCAGCTACAGGCCTTGTAAAGAAAGTGCATTGAAAGGATACGACCTCAGCAGCAGGCTTTAATAACATTCGTGATCTTCTAGATAGCATCCTTTAAGTTCCCTTAAGAGGGTGATCACTTGCAAACTCTTTTATAAAAGATTCTCTGTGTGTCTACACTCATTAAGAATGGATTTTGATGTTTTTGTTATTGTAGCAATATCATGAACAAAAATTGCACTCACATTGAATACACATATTCTTAGCATATATAAATGTTAAGTGCATTGGTCTTAATCATTTTTTTAAAATATAGCTCTTCTATCTCTTTTCTGTGATTTTACTCAGATCTAAGACTGTAAAATAAGAAAAAGAAATAGGAGCAATTTGTCTTACTATTTCTATGTAAAATGAATAACCAAACAAAAACACGTCCTAACTACCTTCATACTTAAATACTTTTCCCTTCTAGACATAAGCTTGCTTATACGTAATCTTTTTGAGATGAAGAGGTGGTTTAGGCATGTGTTTAGTCCCTTCATCTTCGTCTAATTTCTGTGGATCTACAGCGATTATCAAAGAGAATCCACTGTCATCATCGGTCACAATTCTATTGGGAAAAGGATCATTTTTGTTCCAAAGATGAAGAGAAAAGCAAATCTCATATTATTTCGCTTGGTTGTTTTCAGTGTTTAGTTCGTGGGACATCCATTTGTCCGTTTTTTTTTCATCTTCCCAATGAATGAGAGATGTCTTGAAATAGATATCCCAAGCTTCTCTCAAGTTTACTTAGTGTTTGAAGTGTTTCACTTTCAACCTATTCTTTCAATTCATTTCTTATGGTTCCTAGTCTAACTCAAGGTTTGGGTAAGATCAGAAGATTTTACTCAATTGGAAGATCAGAATCTCTACACCTAAATTTCACAAACCAGTTTTGTATTGTTTACATTCACTAGAACTTCCTTTTGTCAAAAGTTTGATTGGCATTTTGGATAGCTACTGATGCATTTTTTAAGTTTGTATTCATACAAAAATAAAAAAAAAAATAAAATTCACTTTTTTTTTCCTATTTTATTTCTATTGGCTATGAATGGTTGAAGATGGTGGCAGCACCAGGCCTCGACTGACAAACAATTTAAAGTGTATTCGTACCATCATTTTCTAATGCAAACAAAAATCAGTTATATAACTCATTAAAAAATAAAGAGATGATATGTAAAACAGTGTTTGATATCAGCTATATAATGCATCAAAATGCCATCTTGAGAGAAAACTTTGCCAACAAATAGAGAAGTATTTTAAATGAAACAGGTTCAATGGAATTGTAATGGTGGAAAGGACATGGCTGCTGCACGACTGAACCAAATATTATATCGCTAAGATTTTTTTTATTATTATTATTTCCTAGCTTTAATATTACCCTAAATAAGAAAATGTTGTAGAGAATTTAATATGAAATCTGAAAATGCAATGGTGCATTTCTACTTGGCATCAAGCAATGACAAGCAAACTGGACATTGAAGAAAACAAAATTGTAGGGGAGCAGAGATAAGGAAAAGAAATTGCCTGAAATCTTGTTTACACTTTTCAGTGGGTAACATGTCCAATGGGTAGTCTTTTTTAAATATTTGCATATCTATAATTGTGTCATATCCGAGTCTTATCCAATATAATAAGCAAAAAAAAAATGATATTGTAATCCAAAAACTTATTATTAATTAGTTAGTTAGTTGCCTGACTGACTAACTTGGAAAAATGTTTTCGTATGTTTAAATTCCTTTTGTATTTCTGTTTTGTCTTATGCTTCTTAGGATCCTAAGAAATTTGATCATCAGAGGGTGAAGCGATTATTATGAATTTTTTATATTTATTGGAATGTTCAGAGAATTACTGACAAATATTTAGATTTCAATGTATTTAAAACTGTAAATGGAAGAAAATAATACTTTTTTTTCCATGTAAATCATAAAAATTCAGGAATAAATGTGTTATTTCTTTAGTAGTGATGAAGTAGTGTATTGTACAGTAATAATTAAAATGTTTCTGTAAATTAGGCCACATATAAAGATGTCTTACCTTCCAAAACTATTTTATTCCATCCGAGGAGGAAACACACAGGAGTGTGTACTCTTCATTTGATATTTGGGGGACAAGCTGAAAATAAATAAATAAATAAAATAAATTTTGATATTTTTTTTAAGAATGAAAGATTTTGTTTATTAGGAATGGAAATAAGTCTTACAATTGGAAGCAAAAAAAAATGGTCAAGATATTTATCAGTTTCTTGAGAAAAAGTTTGGTGTACCACAGGATTTTATCAAACATAAATGTGTAGTAAAGCAAAAAAAAAAAGTTGAGAAGCACTGGTTTATACTAATTTATTAAGAACTAGGCATAAATAAAATGCAAAAGTTTTAAAGTTTAGAAATACTGAGAGACACAGAGCACACAAATGCTGTAAATTGACAGAACATTGACAATAAAATAGTGCTTCACAAGCTTCTCAGAATTGCAGCTGCTGAATGTGTCGAATATAATGAACAAGAATGTAACTAAAAAACCCTGTAATAGCAGAATGCCAAAAAGTGGGGCCATACTCTCTAATTTCAATATCACAAGATTGATTGATTCATAATAGCAAAACTGTATGTGTATAATACATATATAACAAGAAAAATAAGCATAAAAACATACACATGTTAAAGAATTCACTGACAAGTGAGCTATTTTTGGAAATTTCGTACCAGGGACCCAAGAAAGACTGTTTTGAAATTCGTACCTCTTGTCAATTGGATTCACCCAGTAATCATAGCTCAGTGGAATCCAAAGAAACATAAACAAAAGACAAAATTAAACAAAACAATGGTCCTTGAGTTAAAAAAAAACATCAAAAAACAAATTAAGAATAAAAAGAGCAATAAATTAATCCTCGCTAGCAGAATGCTTAGCTTATAAAAGATTTACGTGTAAAGCAGATATATATGATACATAATAACAAAATTTTACCTGCATAATACATATATAACAAGAAAATAATCATAAAAATGCACACATGTAAAAGAATTCACTGAGCTCACTGAATCGTTTTACATGTGTGCGTTTTTACGATTATTTTTCTTGATATATTGATGGATTCAACTCAGATTTCTCTTCTAAAGTCTGAATGACACGAAGAAAAGATGGGAATCCAAGTAATATAAATCTCCAATTACATCATACAAACCATCTATCCAGTGTACTATTCAAATCCTTGCAAATTCAAATTGTAATATATTCAAAGTTGAAATGAAGTTTAGATTGTACTAAAATTTATCAGATATTTATTAGGAATTTTTGCATTTATTTGTTTCTTTTTCAAATGACAGACTTTTATTAATATACTCTCAATTTCAGATGTTCTATTGAATTAAGCAAATCAAACATATTTTTAGTGAATTTTAAACAGGAAGTCATTGAAATTATTTCATTTTTTTGAAGAACTTATAGTTTAAAACATTGAAATACTGACACAATTAAAAGTAGCAAAATTTTTAATGTACGGTATTTAAGAAAAAAAAAAAAATAATCCAGACAGCTCGATAGCTGATGAAGAACGAAATCCGTAAATTAATAATAAAGACAAAAAGGAGATTAATAATTCATCGTGGGAATGACCAGGTTTACAACAGAGTTCGTGGATTTACGAAAACACGAAAGTAGTTACTTTTGCTGTCACTAGATGTCGCCACTGGTATCGGAAGAATCGATGGCCGTCTTTTCAAGAACCTTGAACGAAAAGGTTGCAATACCACCCACTGAAATATGCAAATCTAAAAATTTTAGTATATATATATAAAAGATAAATCTTTCTAACCAACGGTGTTGCAATTGTACTGCAATGGTCTCAAACTCAACGGCCCGCGTACTACCATAAAATATTCCTTTGCGGTCACCACATATTTCGTAATTAATTTGTTTTTCGTATTAATATATTTTTTCTTTAGCTTTATTTCAGAAGCTGGTGTTCTGTTCCAATATTCATCTCAGAAAATAATCAAAATGAAATGTAATACAAAGGAAAAATACAGTCATGAAGGGAATAAAAATATATACTCAAAATGTTTCCAGAAAATGATCTGATAAATTAATATATTTTTTTTTACTAAATTTATTATTATTATTATTATTAAAATATGCTATTATTATACTTATTAAGTTATTATACGTAGTTCGCTAGTTTTGCTTTTTCTAGTTGCAGCCTGCGTTAAGTTAAACACTCACTGTGGTTCTCGAAATGAATTCAATTAGAGGTAACAGGAATATTTGGGAAGATCGGAAAGCCATTGATGTGGAGGTAAAAAAACCGTTCCATTTCTTTCAAACGTTACAAAGTTTTATTTTCAATCTCTTCACCATATGCAGCCTAATTCCGTGCTCTAGTGAAGTTTCAGAAGATGGTTAACGCTCGTCTCATCTACAATAATAATAAATCATTCTTCAACTATTTATTCTTAAACAAGTGATTAAATGTCCTTTGATTTCGTTTCCTAGGAATACTGCTTTTCTTTATAACTCTACAGACAATCAAAAAATTCAAAAGAACTTTAAGCCTACTTCCCTTTTAAAATATTATTTCTTAAAATTTACGATAAAAACGAAAAAGCCTATTTACGAATTCTAAACAGTAAAAAATCTTAAAAAATAAAAATAAATAATTAAACTGTTTAAAAAGAGTTCATTTTAATCGGACCAAATCCTGCGAAAGGGGGATTTTAATATTGATTGTTTAAAACAGTGAAGTATTATCACAAACAGAATAGAAATCAAATGCTTTCTATGGGACTTTCTGTAGTCTTCTAATGCTAATTTCTCGACAGATACCTGATTGAAGAAGATTTCAAATAGAGGAGTTAGATCGTTCTTATGTCCTCAAATATGCTAACCATGTTTCAAGAAGATCCACCCAAGCAACGGTCCAAAAGTTATTAGGGATATACATACACGCAATGATAGCCCTTATTTCCCTATTAGAAAAGTGTATATTATTTGCTGATTTTTTTTCAATTTCTTCTTAGGGGTGCAATTAATGTCAAAACAATAGGAACTGGATAGCCTCCATTAATATGTCATGTTTCTTGCGATAAATAGTTTTGAACTGACCGCCAAAACAGGAAACCCTTCAATTTTATTAATCGAATGTGGGTCAAAATGAACAGGACTTTGGAAACTGGGTAGATTAAAAACAAAAACTGTAAAATGGCAGCTTCCTGAGTCACTCAATTCTCCGGTTCTTGCTTGTTACTGAAAGATAAGAAAATCGTGTTTTTGGCTACAGGTCAAACATTTACAAAAGTAAACGGGGATTTTGCAATTATTAGCTTAAAATCTATAACTTAAAGTTGAAGCCTTGTAGCTTGTGTGATGAGGGGCTTAAAGTATGAGACCAAGAAGAAATTGCTACAACGGAAAACACTTAAAAAAAAAAAAAATCTTTATTCTAAATTCAACGAATTCAAAACAATCAAGATAAGTTTAAAAATCTGCCTTTAAAACAATCAAGATAAATGTCATGTTTATTAAGTTTAAAAATCTGCTGGAATATCCGAATTCCTCTCCGCAGTTTATCTTAAATTTCCGACACCTCATGATTTTATCTTGCCGCTATACTGAATTAGTACAGTTAAACCTCTCAAATCCGGCCTAATGTGGCCGCCAGTAAGCCGGATTACAGAAAAGCCGGACTACCGAGAGTGTTCTTAAAATAACTCAATAGCTCAATTTTTGTGAAGACATAATGCCAGGTTTAATTAATTTAACCCCATTTTCATAATTTTGGACTCAAATATTTATTAAAAACACTACAAATGTGCTTTTTCTGACACCAAGCTCTAGTGATATTTGTTTTGCGGATTCCCCTGCATCCAATCTCCTTAACGCATTAAGCTTTTGTTCCACAGTGACAGAGTTTTTCTTTCTTTTTTCACTCATAATGAATACGCGCGGATACGGAAACGAATTTAGTTATTAAAAAAAAAATACTGAGGATTACCGTGAGGACCGGATTACCAAGGGCCGGATTTGAGAGGGTTTACTGTATTATTTTTTTTTAATGAAATGTAAAGGAGAAATTAGTTCCTTGCCCAGAAATGTAAGATCCCTTCCTTTTGCTTCAATGCTCTTAGAGTACGATATACACACGCGCTTCATACATACACAGACACGATATTTCTATAAGCCTCTCTTTCGCTTCTGAGAACAGACTTAGGGGAAAAAAAAGAGAGAATCTTTATTTAAATGCAATTTAAAAATACAAGCTCGGTAAATACTTTAAAAAGTGACGAATTTTCAACGAAAAGGAAAGCTGTCTGTCAACACTATAACGATGGCTGCAAAAATAACAACACGTCATTTACGAAAAACCAAAAGAGACAAAAAAAGGGAACAAAAAACCCCGAAGAGACCATTTACAGGCTCTGAAAAATGGAAGTACACATTCCACTCAGAATAATAAGGATTTCTCAGTCAACAGAAGACTATTTCATTTCGTTTCAATCTTCAAAAAAACAAAAACACAAAACCAAGTATGAAAATAATGTTGTATTCGGTTGGAAAAATGAAAGCAAAAAAAAACGAACTGCCGCTGAAATGACATTTTCTGTCGACATTTTTAATCCTGCGATTTATTTAGATGATGATTGATAATAAAGGTGAAGCACGGAAACTCGATCCATTTTTTTTTTTATTGTGGTTTTTATTTCGCCAAATAATAATAAAAAATGTTATAATGACGATAAGATAAAATCTCAAAGCAAACAACAGAGCAAAAACAGATTTACATGTGGATAGCCCAGAAATTCACGGCAGGAATAGGAGATAGATGGATAGATAGATACAGATGTATTTTAATGCCTGAAATCTTAAATTTACTATTAATACAAAATAAATGATATCAAGGGAAAATAATCTTGTGCTAAAGCGACCCATAATAATATATAATATAATAATATATAATAATTTTTATTATCATGGCGACCCATAATATTAAAAAAATACAAATAATAATAAAAAAAAGGAAGCACATTAACGTAAGAAAAAAAAATTAGGAAAAAAAAACTAAAAAAAAAGTTAGGCAAATAAGAAGAAGAAAAATAAAAAAACACGCGGGCATTGAGAAAAAAAGTTTATGAGGAAAAAAAAAAAAAAAAGTAGAAATACGGATTTGAACCGACAGACCTCAGTGTACGAGTCCGAGACCTTCAGCATCAAACTATAGCTGACAACTGAAAGACTGAAATGAGATGGTTGCATTTCTAACATTGAAGCTAATAGGGGAAATCCAATGAAAACAATGCCAAATATCTCGAACATGGTGGGGCGTTGGCCCCTGAAAATACCCTATTCCTACGTTGTTTGGGCCTCTGAATACGATGGTGAAATCCGTTTGTCGATCCGACCTTCCGTTGAGGAGTTGTTAGGGGGACAAACATGAACGGACGGACAGGACAAACGCAATAGCTAACGATTTTGATCGCTATCACAATAGCTCCCAAATGGATCGCTAATAAAATCCTAAAATAAATAAATTCATTAACTCGTGTTTCTGAACATTATCTTCTGGATATTATGGCAATTGAAGAGAATAAAAAGCAATTCTTATCATTTCCAATTTCTTGAAATATCATCCATAGTTATTCTTCAACTGAAATGCTTTCTTTTATCATATTTTCCGAAGAGACTCATTTGGGGCCTAACAAATCTGTGACTGGGTATGTTTGTATCCTCATAACTCGCTGCATGCATCATCCTGAAACATGGTCTGTATTTTTAAGATCTATAGATGTTCTAACTTTCTTATACGAAATGTTTTCGAAATGAGTCCTTGTCGGGAAATTAACACGATTAAGGGCGACGAAAATTTCCATTAAAAAAACAGTAGAAAAAAATACCAACGAGTTTGTTTTTTTTAATTTTTCTATGTTGGTTCTTTTTATTTCTGTTGATTCTTTAGCTTCAAATGAAATGTTTTTTAAAAATAAGATTATTGGGAATTCTAAAAATCTATGCTATTAATCCTTTTTAGCTTCTTTATTTCTACTATTTAATTCGAAAAATTTAAATCTTTACTCTATTATTCTCCAAAATATTGATCGTAATCTTATTAATTAATTTTACATCCAAAATTTCCTCTTCCTTTTATATCGTGAAGGGATTTGCGCAAAATTTGAGGGGATTAATTTTCTTATTCTTTTTAGGGCATCTCAAACATGCGACTACAGTTTAATACAGTTAATAATGATTTTCTTTTTTATAATTATCAAATCTCTCATTAATAATTGTTAAGGAATGAGAACAGATGACTGAGTGGCTAAAATAAATGCTGCAATAATCCATCCAAGGAATTAAAAAAAAAAAAGTTCAAAAAACCAAAATTTTATTTCTTAATATCTCTTTTATATATACATATTTTTTGTTTTTGTTTTTTGAAGTCGTCGAAAGGACAAAAACGAAGATTAGCTAAAAGGATTAATATTCAGTATTGAAGATATTAAGAGAATATTCCTAACTTCTCGCTGAAAAAGCTTTCAATTATTAAAAATTAGTTCGTTCCTAGTTCCGAATAATAACCATACTAAGTTTCAAGAAGATGCATCCAGCGGTTCAGAAGTTATAACAGGAGAACACAGACAGACAGTGTCATCTCACTAGCCCTAACTTTCCTAAGAAAGCAGTATAGTGAATTATAAATTTGAAATGAAAAAAAAACAAAAAAAAAAATAACCTCAAAGCTGAAATAACGACAGTGTGTGTGTATGTGTGTGTGTGTTTTTTCCTAATTATTACCGACCACCAACTGTCAACGTATTCCAGACATCAGCAAAATAAAGAGAAGCATCCAGAAAACCTGATGAGGAAATGAGTGGGGATTTAGGACGGATTAATTTACAAATCTAATCCACGCCCATGTTATTTCTAGATTCATTCAACCGTCACATCTGATATATGCTCTTGGACAAGTGACGAGCCAAGGTTCCACCTACCGATGAAGCTGCACTTTACTGATCGACAAAGGATAAGACGTTATTTAATTTATTATTTTTTTATTAATTAATTAATATATTTCGGAATTTTTAGACGATGACGAAGGTTAAAAAAAAAAAAAAAAGCAAAACAAATAAAAACAATACCACCACAATAAAAGAAACATGACGTCTGAGGTGAAATTAATTTGATGGATGTCCAATGTTTTTATATTTAATTCCGATTTTTATTTTTTATGATTCCGAAAGTTTTTTATTGTTTTTTGAGCTTCGTTTGTGAATTTCCATTCAATAAATAGACCACTTTTATTTTAATAGAAGTGTGGTACATTTTAATATATTCGTCTTAAGTAAGCGTTAACTTATCAAAAATTGTTGGTCACTCGGAGTCCATTATCGGCATTCGCATCCCAATTCGGAACCAGAAGAGAAACTTGTTGAACAATGCAACGACGCTTTGGCCAGCCTAGACAGGTTATTTTTGTCGGCAGTAATTCGAAATTTATTGATTATTTGTTTCAATTTCGCTGCAAATTAACTGTAAACTGAGCTGCCCACGTATTCCTGATTTATAGTAACGCTGCTAATAAGATGGTTTTAAGATTATGAACATTTCATAAACACAGTACTCTGCTAACTATAAAAATTAATATAATTTGAAAATTTTATTTTAATTGTTGTCATCAAAGAAAGTTAGCCATGTAAGGAAATGATCTTAATCATACCTCGAATTCTCATGACAGAAGTTATTCAGATGAAAACAAATCCATTACTAAATAAAACTTACATATAAGTAAACATGAAATTCAAAAGAACAAACTCACTTTCATTATTATTTCTTTTTTGTTTTTATTTAAAGTCGCAAAAACGAAAAGCCTGTTATGAAATGTTCCCAAACAACAATTTCTACTAAGTACAAACAGTAGATATTTTCCATTTATGTTGTGGTTTTTTTTTTTTTCGTAAGGATAGAAATAGGACAGAAACCATTATTTTTTAAAAGGGTGCATAAACGATTATTCGTGAAAAGTTCCTAAAGAAAAACCTGGAATTTAAAAAAATGAGTTTCTATCGATATCTTCAACAATGGGTTAGAGAAACTAAGTAGCCTAAATAATATCGATTTAAAAAGACAGACAGAAAAGTAATAATAAAAAAAAATTAAGAATAATATTTTAAGGAAATTGAGCTTCTCAGTTCTTTCTTCGTGTGTTGATGTCAAATGCTGTATTGTAACAAACTCCACCGTGAAGGGTTTTTTTTCTTTTCCTCTTGTACAATGAAGATCTCCGGGCACAGAATAGGAATAAATTCCACTTTTAAGAGCAGCTCAGTCGAATTGGATTGGGATTAAAAACTAGAAGACCCTACATCTCCCCCATTTCAAGCTGCGCGAGGAGGAAAGTTATTTGTGAAACTTCATTCAATACCCACATACCTTCCATTCTGTTATTAAATGGCCCAAATACAATTTTCAACGAAGATTGTTCGAGAAACGGAGCTCGAATGAATACCGCTGCCACAATGAGTGGGAGACCCATAAGCTAAGATATATGGAGCCGAGGAACCCATTCCAAGCTGACCCCCGTGACTTCCGCAATTCCGAACACCGAATTCTATTACTTCCGACGGCGGCGCTGTTGTTACAATCTCTTGTTTTATTAATTCACATTGAATAAAGGAAGAGAGAATACTGTCGCTTCAGATGTGGTTCTTGGAGAAAGTCACGAGCTTTCAAACTGACCAATCACTGTGTAATCTTCCAAACACGGATATTACATAGGAGAATCGATTGTTCATGCCAACCATTTTTGCGCCATCTATAGGAGAATAATGTAAACTATTTTATTTACATTAGATATATGTTCCTGTATCACTGGGTGGTCTGAAATGAGCACGGAGACCCAAATAATTCTCACATTTTTAATAAATCACTCCAGAAACACTGCAGCGAGGGATTTCAGGGGTCATTTTTGAGAGATAAAAATAAAAAGACCTATGTTTGGATCGTGAATAAACTACGTATTATATTTTATGAAAATCCGCCCAGCCGTTTTAACCTGACAAATGGGCAAACAGAGAAGAAAAATTATGGAAGGGAATAAAAGCTTAGTCAATTACGTAAATTATTTCTGAGCATATTTTAATATAATGATTATAGTAATTGACATTTGATATAATCATTAAAAAACTGACATAAAAATGATTAAAATAATAAAATGTCCTTTTTTAATAGGAAAAATAAACAAACTTCTTTAATTTTATTCTATAACAAATTATGCAAAAAAAAAAAAAAAATTCAATTTCAAGAATTGAATTATTTTTTAGGTTTTGAGTATTAACGTAATATGAAAAGAGATTTAATGTGCCTGAATTAATGAAAGAAATGTGTAAAAAACGAAGGCACAATGCTAAAAGAAAGGAATTCGCACCCTGTTAAGAGGTTAGAATCCCGGGTTTCCCTTCTGAGTCTGTCTTCGGTGGAGTTTGGTTGATGAGTCCTAAAAAGGACGAAACGGTCCGTCCCCGTCTCTTCCCGGTGACAACTCAGCGTGCGAATTCCTTTCTTTTATAGCGTTGTGACTTCTTTTTTTACCCATTTCTTTGATTAATGTAATACATCAAAGTAAATCAAGAAGAAATAAAACAAAGCAAATATCCAACACTTAAAATTTATAACTGCAAATAATGAAATACTTTAGCGTATAAATTCAGAGAGAAGATGAATACAACCAAGTCGGAATGGATTCGCGTTGTATAACGCAACAAAGACGATGCAATAATAGAAAAATCTGATTACAAATCGGTAAATTTCATTTAAAAAACAAAAAACAAAAAAACACGCAGTGCTACAGTTATACTCTTACACTTTCATTTATTTTGTCTTTTTGAATAGATCCCGACTATTTATGTGAACGAATTTTATGATCATGTTATTTTTCTAAAGACGATAATTAGTTTTTTCATTTGACATCCATTTTATTATTATTATTGCTACTATTTTTTTCTGTCATATCTTAAATACTGTTGTAATGTATTGTTAGATAATGTGGTAAATGATATGTTTAATTTAGGTAATGTTTTATAAATTTTATTTATTATGTACATATTTTTTTACTTATAAAATACTGTTAATACTTTAAATACTGTTACTGCTTATATGACATATATTACATTAAATACTACTACTAATAATAATAATATTTGGACTAATATCAATTGTGAACTCAACAAAATTACTATTATAGAAAAAATAAAAATAATGTTTTAAAAAAAAAATAGAATTAAGCAAATTTGCAGAAACGAACTATTAATTATATGTCCTATTTTAAACTTCAAATAAAAATTAATCTTTAACTAATACTTTACGTATAGTGCGTATCGTTAAACACATTACTAAAGTCATACATCTGATATCAAAAATTTTATACACACAATAAAAATATATACAATAACATAACAATATATTGTGTGTATAAAAATTTTGATATAATCAGGTGTATGGCTTCAGTTATATGTTTAAAAATTAATCTTTAATTTTAAGCAATAAAAATTTTAATAATTTATTTAGAAGCTATATTTATAACCTATAGGGAAAAAAAATTACGTGCTTCATGGCTATGGACAGACAGGCAGACCTAATGAATTTCACAATAGCTTACGATATAATAATTAATTAAAATATATGGATATAGTAATAATTAAATACAGATAGATTTGTGGTTAATGAAAACCGGCTATTAAAAAAGGTATTTTCGGAATTTTATTTTGGCAAAAAGTTGTTGTCTTTATTTTTCTACTTTGAAGAAATATCATTTCCAAATAAAAGAAAAAACATTTTCCAGATTTTTTTTTCAATTTTAATCTTCAATTTTAATAATTATTTTTTAAATTTATTTTTAGCTTTGATTAAATAACCAATAAAATATTATGAATGAGATATCTACATATATTTACCAATATGTCTTCGCTATTCTGCGTTTTAAAACAATAAATAAATAAAGAACGGGGAAAAATGTTAGCTTCATTTTCTTTCATCGACTATTTTTTTTTTTTTATTTCCTGAAAAACCTCCCACACAAACCGCATACGCTTCTTCATTTATAGAATTTATAATCTTTTTCGCTGAATGTCCAATCGATATATTCATTTTTTACGAAGTGAAATCGAATGATATGAAACCTCAATCAAAATTTACCAAATAAATAAAAAATAAAATAGTTTTTGAACAGTAACTCCATCTAGCGATGACAGTGGAAAACTAAAAAAAAAAAAAAAATCCTCTTTTAACATCCAAAAAATTTACATTTAATAAACATTACTTATTATTTTATTTCAAAAAACCGAATCAGCAATCTTTTCTTTACTATAAGGGTAATTAATAATACAAGTATCTATTGCTTAAAATTAATGATTTCTATACCACACATTGTGATATTGTACGAACTATATGCTACCAATAAAGATACTGTTCATGTCCATTGTTTCCATTGTAGTGTGGCTTCATTTCTTTGGATTGGAATAACTCAGGAACCATGGGTATGGGGAACCCGCCCTCGCAGTTTGTCCCCTATTTTAGATTCACCCTGTACATATATATAAGAAATAGAAGCATACTTCATGATTTTTTTTTTTTTTTTTTAAATTATAACAGTGATTCTCAAGCCGTGAGCGACGGCTCAAGAGATGTGCAGCCAATATAAGATGAAAGTATATTTTAAAAAACGAGAAGAAACCACTTATATGGAGATTTATTACATCTATGATCAATTAATAGAAGGACCATGCACAATTTATTAAAATAAGATAATTAATAGTTATCTATGGTGTAGTTTTACTTTGAAGTAAATTAATATATTTTTATTTCTGTATACGAATGTTCAGCGAATCAAAAATTTTTTGAGAACCACTGATTTATTAGAAAATTACAGTAGTTCCTTAAACAGTCTATTTGAATTTAATATCTTTAAGACACTTTCATGAAAGGAGAAATTTTCGATTCCTTTCATATTCAAGTTTTCAAAATTATTAACATAAACAAAAAAATGCACATGCTGACTAAGTGTATTTTATTTTTTTAAGTTACTATTCAAGAATTTAGTCAAAATTTTATTTTATTTTATTTTTTGTAAATAAAAATTCTATGTTTATCAACTGGGAAGATTGTTACGGAATTTCTATATAAATATCATCGTAACAAAGTCTTGAGTATTATCAAGGGAGAACAGACTGAGACGCAACAATTTTTGTAGTATCGCAATTTATGAAATGAATATCTGAAGCCTGAATATCTGAATATATATGATGAAAATAAAATATTTGTTATTTTTTTTTTTTTAACTTCTACATTTTTTTTATATGTATGACGTGTCTAATAAACAAAATAATGTATGTCTAACAAAACAAAAGATTTAATCCGTAATATCCGATGTCCAAATACTTTCTTCATTTTTGTTTTGTATTTTTTAAGAACTTGTATTGTGTGTGTGTGTGTGTGTGTTTTCCAGACGGTAACAGCTGAAACTTTGAAGAATTGTTTTCACTACCAAATATCACGAATCACGAAGCTGTAGTACATGGAATTTTCTTGTCTACCGCTCTGCAACCCCGAAGTTGAAACAGAAAGAATGACATAGAAAACTATATCCTGTATATACTTGGTAAGAGTGACATTATATAAAAGATTTATAATAACAACTCTAAAAGAAGATCTCCTTGTTCACATATTTCATCATAACGCAAATGTTTCGCGGTTTTGGCGCTCGTCTGTCGATATTAGTCGTTTGAAGAAAACCAGGTCTACAGGCACGTAGATAGGGCGAAGAAAAAAAAAAAAACAGAAAAGAAAGTATGTATGAGTGCAAATGATGAAATTCAAAGACCCTATGTCTCGCCACATCGTTTTACTTTTAAATTTACATTTAAAGAAAGCAAAGTCATTTATAAAAATTTAATGTAACCCTAACAAAATCTTGGCTACATGCCCGAGGTCTAGAAACAAACATCATCTGCTCCAGTGATAGTCTTTGGACTACTGATCGTCGGATCCTCTACTTCTTTCCTCTGTAAGTACTATCCCACCTTGAAAACGGGCATTTTATTTAACTGATAAAATGTGCATATTTTTTTATTTTTAATACACTAATTCACATGTAGCCATTTCGTGCATTGTCAAATTAACTCCGCTGTAAATTTAATAAAGTTTTAGTTTAATTTTTACTGCTACCGCATTTATTCTCGGGAAATCAAATCCAGCCCAATTTGCCGGACCAAAAAATAAACAAATTGGGAATTGGTGAAGCCATTTCGAGTGAAGTAAACCAGTCCAAATCCAAATTTATAGTTAATAAATAGTTTTGGTAATGTCCTCGGGAACAAATCAATACTAAAACGTGAAAGATGGAGCGGGATATAACCAGCGCTTGTCATCATATACGATTCCGTTTGGTTTTAATCACCTTTTAACCTTCAACGGCTTCTGCTACCGTAATTACGCGATTGTAACCCTCATCTCTTTTACATAATAACGCACGAGAGCCCGAAGTAAAATAAATAAATTAAAAAAAAATCAAGAAAAAACAAACAAACAAAAAAAGAAACAAATGCCACATGAAAGACTCACTAGTAATGACAGTTTGTATGTAATAGGTATTTACTCAAAAGTTACTCGACTCTGGGTAATTCTGTAGAAATTAACCGATCTTGGACGTTACTTTCTTAAAGAGTGGTTTACGAACGTACGACACGAAAAATGAAGTCGTAAAACGAATCGATTTTGTGATGTTATTAAAATGCGATGGTATATTATGAATTTTATCGTGATCACGACGTTTTATAGGCACAATGGGTCCCTGGTCCCATGCACCTTTTTTTGGGGGGTCTAATCTGTATCAAGATCAACAGAGACTCTTACTTAGCCTAAATGTACCATTAATTTTCAAGGCTGTCTAGAATAACTAACGTTTGAATAACTATTAAAATGGTTCTCTCAAATTATTATTTAATTACACTAAATTAGTACTGTGTTGAAATGAGATCGTCCCAAGACCTGTTTATCAAGAAAGTGCTTCAACATAAAAAGGAGGTGTTGGTCTATCCGCCCGGTAAAATGGTATGGCCTGTTACTAGGCAACAGATGATAGATACAGTAAATGTACACTAGACATTCGGCTTCTAAGAATTCGACTAAGGATGAAAAGGGAAGTTGCTTTTAAAAAAGGTTTAATCTTGCTATCAAAACATCAGCATCCTTGAATATAAGCTGAAGTAAGTCAAATCCATCCCTTGTTTTCCTGAAGTGGAATCTTCGAAGAGAACAAAGACCATACGTCAAGACCTAACTACGAAAAAAGTATTTTGATACCTATTTGGAAATTTTGGTCTAATGCTAGATCAACGGTTTCCAAATTTTTTGGCTAACTATAATAATTATCGTTATAAAAAAAAAATTATAAAAAACAGCAAAAAAAAAATAATATAACATATATATATATATATAATGTATAATATACTCCCACAAGTACTGTTGAGTATCAGCCGAATCCCCTATAACCCTTGATCATTTATAAGCGAGTTTGAGAACACTGCTACAAACTGAAGTCCAGCAAGTATAAAAATATCCTCCTCGGTCGGTCGCCGCCGTATTTTTTTTTTCTTTTCCGTTTCTTAGAATTGTCATTTATTTCAGCCAAAAATCAAATTAAAAAAAAAATAGAAAAAAAAATGGCGCTACAAATTAATTCGTAGATTTCAATTAATACAAGTAGATGGACGACGGCTGTTATTTTGTGATTCCAAGTCTTTTTATTCCAATTAATAAACGGGAAGAGGAGACACACGAAGTGGGCGGGAAAATTCTACGAACTCAATCGATTTTACTCTAAGAACTCACCAAGAACAAAAAAAAAGAACAGTCAATTCAACTTCGTCAATAAAAATATCAACATTTTCAGGGTTTATAATAATAATAATAATAATAATGGTCTTTCCTGGGGAAACCCAGGGTTTGAAACTTTTACATAATAATAATAATTTATTATTATTATTAACAAATACATTTTTTCAGTCCCTTTAGGGATTTAAGATCTCTATCAAACGAGTACTGGTATTTACAAACTTCAACTTACAATTTATGATATATACATTTGTAAAAACAGGATAGTTGATTTAATATCCTTAGAGAATTTGATAATTACGATTCCACAACAGGTACGTTGCTTTGCTGCAAATATTAATAACAGGGTTTGTTTTTTGTTGTTTTTTATAATTTATGCCTTCACTAAATAAACATAAAACACTGAATAATAATTTAAACAAATTTACATCGATATAAATTCGTATTTAAACTTGTCATTTCTTTACCTCCTCCCCTTTTTCTCTTTTATTTGATCATGGTTAGCATTAATCAAAAAAATTGTTTTCAATAATTATTTATTAATTACTTAAGTAATTAATAATTAATAAATATATCTATATAAAATTTAGTATTTAAAAGATTTAATTTTAATTAGGTTCAATTTAAATACTGTTACTACTAATAAAACCTTATTACTATTAATATACAGTACTGTTAAAATTTAGAAGCAAAATAATTCTTGAAAAGTTTTCAAGAAACGTAAAAGATTTCTCAATCTAGAAATTTAATGTGTTTATAAATGTATTATAACAATATTTCAACATTTTAATGTGTAAGATCGAAGTATAAATTAGATAAATTTATAAAATACTAGCAAATACCCGTTCTTCGCTCCGGTTACAAAAAGGAGTTGTTCTGATGTTGATCACGAAAAAATTGAAAATGTGTGATCACTTGCAAACTTTTCTAGTTGGTAAAAAATGTCGAATGGTAGTTAAAATTAATGTTATATTTCTATTTTGTAACTCGATAAGCCCTAGATATGAAATTAATATCCAGATTAGGGAATATAAGACATCCCACCACTTTCTCCACACCCTATCACTTCAAACCTTCCCCAGTTGGTACAAAATGCTTTCAAAGTAATGCTACATTCTGATTTTGTAACCTGAAAACCCCGTAAAGTACCCTTCAGTAAAGCTTCAGTATTTTTCGCATTTTTTTAAATTCAATTGACTTGAAAATAAATCCATTTCTAATTTAAAAATTTGATGAAAAAAAATAAGAAAATTGTGGGGACTTACTGATGTAACTCAATCTGAGAATTACGAATATTATTCAGTCAATACTGTTTGATTCGCAGAAGTTCGGCGTGATTTAATAAAAATAAATAAATAAATAAATAAATAAATAAAACCAACACAATGTTATTGACTTAAATGACTTCTAAGGAACTTTAATTCAAATAGATAAAACTGATAATAAAATAAATAATCTAATAACAAATAAAGAAGTTCTGGCGAACGACGATCACAAAGTATAAGATTCTGGTTGTCTTTTTTTTTTTTTTTTTTTTTACAAAAATTAAAATTATAACAAATTCTTATAATTAATTTACAATCTAGTTAAACTTTGTCTGTAACAACTATAGATTTATCGTGTAATGTAGACAATATTTCGTCGTAGATAAATAAGTCTCCATTATCAGCTATTTCAGCAAATCCGTTTATAAGTTGTTTATTCAGTTCACGTGTTCTTTGTGTCAAATCATTCTAAAAAAAAAAGAAGTACCTTTTCGAAGCTTGCGATATAACGGTTGTAGCTTAAGTACTTTTTGCACTTCCGTCGTAAAAGTTTTTATTTGATGTGGTCTTAAATACTTAAGTAAAAGTTTTCGAATTAATTTTCCGTCATGTTTAGAACTTGACATGTAGAAGAATGTGGAAGTCAATCGCGTAAGGATACAGAAAGTTGTGTTACACGTCAGAAACCTTAATATGAAATACAGCATAGAGGTGAGCTTAGAAAATACAGATATTACAAACTATAAGTCAAATGGTTGCTATTACAAATGGTTAATGGAATCAGAAGATTCCAACCATTTCTTAACAATTGTCTAGCAAGGATAATATTAGTTTTAAAACAATAATAAATTAAACATAATTATAAAGTAATAATTTGAAAACTTTGTATTAAAACTCATACGTCTATGTAATTTTTTAAAACAAGATTTTTGTAAAACATTTAACTCCAATATATTTATATTACTACAACTAATATTATTATTATTATGATTATTATTATTATTACCACTACTACTACAAACAGTTCACGTAACAAGACAGTTTACTTTAAAAAAAAATCTGCAAATTAATGATAAAAATGAATAAGTTTATTAGTTAACTAATAAGTAAACTAATTAAAAATTAATTAATATTTTTTTACTTAGTTTACTTATTTGTGTTTATTTTTATTGAGTTTTTTGAAAAATTCTGAAAAGAATTTAAGGCTTACTATCAAACACACTATTCAAAATAATAATAATAATAATAATAATAACAATAATAATAATAGATAAAGAACAGGAAAAAATTATAAAATACAGGGATTTGGCAATAGAAACAACACGGCTTTGGATGAAACACACGACAGTGATCCCCATCATCATAGGAACACTTGGAACAATCTCAAAAAATTTTACCAAGTATTTGAACCAATTGCAGTTGTCTGAAATAACAACATCAGAACTACAAAAAACAGCGCTGCTTGGAACATCATATATATTGCGCAGATACCTGGTGGATACTTAGGTTTCTGGCTGAAACTTGTATCTACTAAAGGCTCCAGTCAGCGAATTTTTGACTGTGTTTCAAAATGTATAATAACAATAATAATTTTAAGCTCTTCTTCGCTACTATCGAAAATGTAAGCAAGGAGAATGAATATCCTATCGTAACATTATGGGAAACATTATGTATCGCTATCAGTTCGAGTGTGTGTGTCGTTTGTTTTTTTTATTAGTGACCCCTCCGCCGTTATAATCTCTTACGAACGTCGTCCATCTGTCACCACCTCTACAACTCAACTATAAGTCGGACAGACATGAGTCACTTGTAGAGGTGTCGAAAATCACGAGTTCCGGTCTCCGTTTACTTCCTGTCTCACAAGAAGTGTCCGAAAACGAAACATGTACGGGGTTGCTAGGACACTAGGAAAACTTAGTTCTTTGCCTTGTTTAATGTGAAGTGAACTTTAAGCTGAATATAATATAAAAAGGAAAGGAAAAAAAATCTTTCCATTAACAACAACAATATTCATCAGAAATTTGAGAAGCACTGCAATAAACCTCGAGCATATCACAAGTTTTTAAGTTCTTAAAAAAAAGTAACAATTTTTGTTTTATTCCTTATTTCCAACCTCTTATTAACCGATTTTTCCAAAAGAAAACGAGGCTGCTGAAATCAATCACTCTGTATGTGTGTCGTTCCACCCCCACCTCAAGAACTTTTGAACTGCTAAATGGATCTACTTGAAACCTGATCTGAGGCCTAGGGATGATCTAACATGAAACCTTTACTAAATGGTTCCTTGTCAGAAATTAGCGCGTGAAGGTTACAAACAGAAAACCTTTGAAATCTAAACAATCTATTTCTATCTCGTTCTCTTTTATCTCAGACAAACGAAAGGTTATGGATACCACTTCCGCTCTCGATAGAATCTTTCGTCTGAGCCTTTCATCAAGGGATAAATCCAGCTGATGATTCCTAATAAGGACGAAACAGCTGTCCAGGATTCCCGTTGATGATGACTCAGTGCGAGAAAGCTTAGTTACTGTTCGCTAATGATATTTTTTTTTCTGCGTGACGTTAAAATTTGATTTAAAAAAAAAATTAAGCAATCACAATTTAAGAAAAGTAAATTTTAAGTTCTTTGGAACTTCTCGTTGCTACTGTTTATTTATTTGTTTTCTTTTTAAAGAGGTACAGTTCTTACTTACAATAACGGGATTTGGCATCTTCCATGTTTCATAATCGGCCGGAGACTGAGCATCAACATACGTAATTTTTATTTTTATTTTTAACTTGTTTCTCTAGAGAAAAAAAAAACCACCACCGCTGAGCGAAGCCAATGTATTCAAGGTCGAGCAAATTAATCAATTCTTCTTGACTCTCTCGTGAATGACTGCTAATTTGCTCGCATGCAATATTTCCGACTTGCCCGAATTGTAAATAGGCCTTTCTACAACTTGACGAGATTCTTTATTCATGAGAACTTCGCAAATAACACAGAAAAAAAGAAGTGCGAGAATGTTCTAGCAAAAGGTGAATAAATTACAAGAGTAACAGGGAAGTATTTATTTTTCTCTGCCAACATTAGTAGGTTCTCTGACGTTAATTTTTAATCTTATTAAATAGCGACCCTTCAGATGGCCAATTTCCCTTCGCTCATTGTCTTAAGAATTCTTGTTTAATTACGTCTTTCTTCTGATTCCGATAATTGACTTGATTCCTTTTTCCAAATAAAAAAAAAAAAGAAAAAGTGTTAAATATTTAATGCTTCCGATTGTGGTGTCAAGCGCTTTTCTACCTGCGTAATTTATGAAAATGATGAGATCAATACCCGTGCCCTCTGTCTGTGTGTCACATGACCCGCGCAAACAAAACCAGGCAAGCTCCTTCATCAGACACCTTGAAGGATAAGAGAATTTACTTCAAGAATTTTCAAAGACAAAAAAAAAAATACAAGAAGTTCAAAAAAAACTTTAGCCTACTTTCCATAAAATGTGATTTTTTTTTTTCTTTTTTTATGAAAACCACAAAAACGAAAAGACTATATCTGTTCTAACATCTACTGAATACAAACAGCAAACATTTTTTTTTTTTTTTCAGAAGTAAAATTAAATTCGCATCATTTCTTAAATTGTTAAATCTGGGTTCGTTTTCATGGGATCAAACGAAGAATAGCTAAGGTTTAATACTTACTGCTTCAGACAATGAGATATTAATAGAAATAGGATAGAAATCCATTGTTTAAATTCCAATGCTTTTCTGGTAATTTCTGTCGCCTTCTTGCGCTAATTTTTCTCCACGAACCCACTTGGAAAATATTTCAAATATAAAACTTAATTCGTCGCTAGTCCACGAATATGAATACTAATTTATATTCCTTTTTCTTAGGTGACAAACTGAGTGAGCCACACCATTTATTGATAAAGCTAAAAAGGCAAATACGCTAATCATTTCAGACAAAATCAACTGAAAAATCTAATCGAAACACCGTTGTTGTATCATCTTTCACTTGACATTTACAATAGAGCCATTTCCTAGATCCCAGTGTCAATTGAGAACCTTTTCACTGCTGAGTCAACCGCTTGGTGATGATTTGAACCTTTATTCAGTAAATCTAACTGCTAGTCCACGTTGTTGAAGCCATTACTGTATTCGTGCATTTTAATTACTGTACTGGGCATGAAAACGTTGTTGAAGCAGAAAGCTTTGGGAGGAAAGGAATACAAATCATTCAATTATCATCTCATTCGTTTTAAACAGGCTGCTCGAATTCGGATTGTGGAAGCAGACAGCTTGGCGACCCAAGGAAACATAATTCATCTAATACTGCATTCATTCGTTTTCATCAATAACTATTTAAACACAAATCCATATTGTTGAAGCAGACAGCTTGGCGAGGAATGAAGATAATTCATCCAACTACTCAAGAGTTTATAAACTCCTCTGTCTAGTTTCTTCACATTATAATTGTTCTGTACTCAACTACAAAAACTCCACATTCTTATTCCAACATTCCTGACTGTCAGATATGGTTGTTATATAAACAAAAACCCCAAATTTATGATTGTCAGATGTCGTTTGTATTACCGTATAGGCAATAATCACTGTGGTACGAGACACACTTTGTTAGTAGTGTGTCTAACAGATTATTTGTTTGTAACCTTTAACTTCAATATTATTAAAAACAGATTCTTAAAATATATATAAATCAGTGAGAAGTGGTGCCAATGGAATTTTTACTTTAAACAATTTCTCTTTATTTCTTTCCTGCCTTCAGTTCTAAGTGATACACTAAAGTACCCGTTCACCATTATGTTCCTTTTATACTTGCACAAGGAACTGAGGGATCCCATTTAGCAACCGACTGCCGCAACTAACAGCGCACTACAGGAAGCTCCCGTGATTCCATTCGCAACATTTAAATGCTTCTCAATAAGTAGATGGTATCTAAATGCACTTCCGGTATAAACAACACAATCGACTCCGGAAGAACCACAGTTTCAAATCACTTTCTTTTTTTCAGGTGAAATAACTAAAATTTACAATACGTCTGTAAACTGAGTAATTTACTCAGTTACTTAATGAAAATTTACAAATAAACCTGAAATAAAGGAGAGTAAAGAACCCTACTTCCGGAGTCCACATCGGCAGATTGAAATATCAACAAACAATTGAGCATCCACCTATTAAAACGAGAAATGACGAGATATTGGGTTTCGACATGCGTGCATCGATTCTTTTTAAATACCTCCAGACTAAATGGGCTTCTGCTAGCATTAAATGCCACTCAACAAACATTACGCCGAAGTGATGACAAATTTCCATTACACGCGAGGAAAAAAAAGCATTTAGGTCTATCTTTTAAAAGATTGTTTGCTTTGTCCAAAATGTAGAACTTACATTAGAAAAACAAAACTACTGCCATAATTTAAATCAATCTGACTTCTAACTATTCAGTGATTAATAAGACGGAGCTAAAATCTATTCAAAATAACTTTGGAACAGCTGTACTGGATGGATCTTCTTGAAACTTGATATTTGAGGACTAGACAATGGAACTTTGATCTTTGAAATATTTTACAAATGGGTTCTTGTCAAGAAATCAGCACGAGACAACAACAAGATGTCTTATACAAAACAACTGTAATCTAAACAATGGATTTTTATCTTGTTTCTATTAGTATCTCACTAGGTGCAATCCGTGAAATATTCACGGAAGTAAAACCAAAGCCATATTTTTGGAATACCGTGAAAAGTTTTCAAAAACACAAGATTGCAAACGATGTTCTAAGTTCATGTTTCAAGGAATAATACTCTAAAATGCTGAAAATAAAGAGTGAACATACGAAAATATTATTTAAAGCTATTTTTTTCTTCTTATTAGTATTACTAAAGTCCTCCTAGCGAAAGAATGACTCTGACCTTGAACTACAACAATGATCTCTTAATCATTCCAGGACTGAAGTTTGTATAGAGAAACTTTTCACAATCGCCAATCAGAAGCCAAGCACTTTCCCGCCATAAACACTGACATATACAATCGATTCAAATTCTACTATTGCGACATCTGGTGGCCACGGTCGTTCTTTGGTTTGCCCGATAGTAATACTCAACGTAATTATTTTGTTATTATATTAGATGTTTTTTACAGTTATCTCGAAGTTTCGCTTGGAATCTTCACGAAAAACCTAATTATGCAGACAACTCTAGTAGTATTGAGAAATGTTGGTGGCGCCACCTTTTATTTTGTTTCTGCGTAAATACTGTTTCTGTAGCGCTGTTGGGATGACACACAAACATATATCGGTACGGTTTTCGCCTATTAATAGTAGGATTGTCTTAAACAATGATTTTTAGTTTATCCAGTGTCCGTGGTTTGATACAATTAAAATTAATCCATATATGATATACATATAAAAATTTTATAATTCCAGTGAATAATGAGGATTTAATATATTTTTTTTTTAATACTGTCTGTATTCAGTAGATTTCAGAATTGAAATAAAATGTAAGCTTTTATCGATTAAAAAAAAAAAAAAAAAAAAAAGATGATAATAATAATAATAATAATGACTAATCAAAGTAAAACAAACTTTTTAAAAAGTTAAACGTCTTTTTTTTCTGCTTCAGTTATTTCAGATTGAAAGCTTTCTACGTGTAATAAAGCCAAAGGAATATAAACCGTTTATAGCTTCTGGAATAATCTAACAAGTCGTGTTCCAAGCAAACGCATCTGCGCATTTATGAAAATAAAAATAGAAAGTCTCCTTTTGATCAACGCCAATTACTTGGAGAAGGCAATCTGTTGCAAAATATCCACATAAAATTTCGTATTCAGGAACATAAAACGCTGTAACAATCCTCAACTTATTTTTTTCACTTTTTTTAACCGCAAAAGGCATTACAGGAAGGTTGTAATAAAACTAAATAGGTGGATGGGATCTAAATGTACTTCCGGTGTAAAAGAACCAAATTGACTCCGAGCGACTATTTCTGTGTATTTGTTGAAATATATTGTTAAAATATACAACGCTATTTAAGAAAAAAATAGATAATTTATTCATTTAATAAATGAATAAATTCACAAAAGATGAAATTGCCGGAAGAACTTGCAACTTCCGGAGTCAAAATAGGCTTTTGAAACGAAAAAAATAAAAATAAAATAAATCTGGGCATCCACCTATAAAATTCTATGAAATTAGTCAAACATCAAGAAAAAGGCAATGTGTGTCAAATAAAACAACCGAATTTAGCAAAAAACTCTGTCACCTACTGAAATTATTTGTGATTGTCTATTAGCGGCAAGAACTAATCGCCTGCATTCTTACACTAACGCCTCCACCACATAAAGATCGTCTTCCCGGTACTAACGTGTGGCCTCAAAGACATAAATTATCGTCTACAAAAGACTGGCCCTCACCCAACAACTCATTCCACCATAATAACCTGAAAATAGCAGTGATATCAACGTCACAGTCAGTCACCGATACCCAACACTAACACAGCCACGCCATTCAATCCGTCTTTCAAAATTATAATTTGAGGATCAGTTGCTGCTTGTAGCGCATCATTTTATCGAATTTACATTAACACCTTTTAGCACACAAGAAAAATAATATAATCAAAAAAACTTTTGCATTTTCAGTATTCTAAGGAAAGTAGACTATTTATTCATTTATTTAAAGTCATTAACACAAATCAAAGGAAATAGATGTAAGGTAATTGTAAATTATAGTAACTTCGGAATATAAACAACTTTACTTTTAATTTGGAAATGTAATGATTTACATGGGGAAAAAAATCTGATTGGAGCCAAATTAATTAACAGTTGATAAAATATTTTGATAGATTAATTCTTATTTACTAAAACAACTTTTCCTTATCCAGACGCTACAGTTCAGGTGTTCATTTAATAATTTTTATACGATTATTGTTTAATCATCAAAATTAATTACTTATTTTGTTATTAATTATTGTTTAATTATCAAAAAATATTAAATTTTAATATATTGGACGTAAATTATATATTTTATTTTAAAGAAGCATGCAGTAAGTTCTAGAATTTTATTTCTGTATAGGCCCAATGGAATTAAGTATTAATAATCTTGAAGGTACGTAGTTGAAAATGAATTATATCGGAGGGTAAAAGAAACAAAGAAAGGATAAATACGTAAAAATATTCCACAGAAATCGTTGGCGGATTGTAATTTATAAGTGCCTGATCTCAAATAATCAAAATTACGACGCACATTTTGAATATATTGCTTTCTTATAAATAAGAAAAATGAGATAACATCGTCTTTTTTAATCAAGAAAAAAGAAGAAAATACAGAATCAATTCGTTTTCCTGTTTAGCCCCCTTTCGTAGAAAGTGGCACAATTAAATCAATCAATCTCTAGATGTATCCCCTCCCCCCAAATAACTTTTGAATTCCGCTGGACGGAGCTTCTTGAAACTTGGTTTACCTATTTAAGGACTAGAGGTTATCTAACTTTTGCATTTTAAATCTGTTCCAGGTCGAGGAGTTGGGGCGAGCAGATGACAAAAATTTCTATACACAAAAAAACAAACAAACGCTAGAACCTAAACCGTGATGTCAATGGGCATTAACCCGTTTCCGTAATAAATAAATAAGTAAGAAAATTTTATGTTCTTTGAGGAATACTGTTTTTCTATTGACTTGAGGTTTCAAACTTCTCCGCAGACGTTCGACAAGTCTGTAGACTGCCATTCCGGAGCTCAAAACAACAAGTGTTCAGATTTAATTGTCGGTAAAAAAAAACAAAAACAAAAGAAGATGCCAAATGCCTTGATAAATATTATCTTAAATATTATCTTCTTATTGTCATCAAATCAAAGACAAATCAAATAATATTTATCTAAAAAGTGTGTACAGATGAAGTGATACAGAGATAAAAAGCAGGGAACACTGCCCTTGTACTAATAACAATCAAAACAGTCCATTCTCACCAACAGCTTCAAGTTTTAACTATCTGTACTTCTTTATAGCGTACCACAAAATCAATCCCCTACAAAAGGATAAGTATATCTGGATAGTCGGTATTTTTAAAATTAATCTTCAACTGTGGTAAGACTGACTCAATTTTGTCTATTATACAAGATGGCCCAGATGGAAAGGTCAATATTCCGGGAGATCCTGGTATCAGTCTATTCTAAGATAAAACGGATACATTTGGCGAGATAGAGCTATTTAAATATACAGTTGCAAATGTACTGATTAGAACGAGGCCTTGTTATAGTTCATAATAAAATTTCAAAAATTTTACCGTCAGCATCAATGCACTTTACTGCTTCATCCGGGGTGTACTACGGCTGTAGGGAAGGGCAATATTCCAATACGCCAATTCAAAATACAGAACATTCAAATAGTTCTATATTGTTCCGATTGAGACACATGTTCATATAAGCTTTTTTCTTATTATAACTGCTTCCATAACCTCCCAGAACATAAGCCTTTCCTCCTGAGACTCCCTGTATAATTCATAATGAATTGTACAGTTTTTACCCTTTTCAATCAATTCAACAAAAACTTTAAATATTTCAAACATAGACACAAATCTTCACCAATATTTCGTTCTTTTATTCAAAGAACTTCTTCAAGGTTTACATAAGAAGAAAAGAAAAGATCTTTCTTTTCTAAAATCAACAAATAAATTAAACACAAATAAATAAAATTATGGAACAGAATCCAACAAAAACTTTCAATTTTGTCCATTTCTCAAGCATGTTTTCGTGATCTTTTTTTTTAATTCATAAAATTTATTAAGTTCTAATCTATCTGCTGTCTATTCAGTGGAATACCAATTGGAAAATGCTGAAATAATTAGATTAATGATTAATGCCTATTTTATTTAGTATTCACGTTTTGTAGTTGAATGTTTAAATTGGTTTAATTTTTTTTTTGATATTATATTTTAATATTTTATAGTAACAAAGCAAAATAGGAAATTTTTTGAAAAGGAAATTTCATATTCCATTCTCTTAAAGGATTTGACTGTAATTGTACACTGACCAATAAATAAATAAATAAATAGAAATTAATTAAGATTCTGCATTTGAATACGAGAGGGTCTTCTAGTTCAGTGATGTAGGCATTGGCTTAAGGGCTAGAGGAACCAGGTTCAATTCCTGGCATTATTTCCCTGGGTATTTCTTCTCCAGACAGGTCCTGGGGTTTCCCCAGCTTTCTTAGACTAGGGACCGGATTACTTTCCCAGGGTTAAAGACAGGAGGCATCAAACTAACCCAACTCTATGGTCTAGAATCGTTGGAGCCTGTACCTCCATTTCCCCAGAGAGGCCTGGATGGCCTGTAAAGTGAGATATTTTTAAAGTTGAATATGTAATCCTGATTTCCTCTTTGTATACAGGAATTAAATAAACAAGAATCAAAATTTAAGGAGAGCAATAAAAATTATTTGGTTTTTTTTTTTTTTCCTAACAAAAAAATATATATAAACTAATACCAGATATTAAAGCAAAAACCTAATATTCTATAATAATATTGTTTTCAACCATTATTTTCTTCTTTCATGAAAAACCAGCAATGACATCATCTATCCAAATGTTGCTATTAATATTGGTGGGAAAATTACAAAAAACCTATGATTACAGTTTTCTGTCATATGACAAAATTCCCACCAGAAATGACAAACATTTCTGCATCATTACTGAAATAGAATTGCTATTGCTCAAATGTGATTGTACTTAAAACAAAAGAGAGATGTTCAGACGAACACTTTTTCTGTAAATATATAGCCACAACGAAATAATAAAAAAATCTATTTTTGTTTTTGAAGGGGGGGGGGGGGTTAGCTTCTTTCAAAGCAGCCTAAGCCAGTGATTCTCAAACTGTGTGCAGTGGGAAATTTCAACTTTTCGAGGAAAACAAGGAACTCCACATTGTAGAAGGCGAATTGAAGATGTCAGTGTTGAATCTGGGACAGTAACAACATTTGTTGGACATTATGAAATAAAAAAACATTGTTTGTTTGTTTGTTTTTCTTTCAATTACAAGTATTATTCTTTCCAACGAAACTAAGTTGTTTGAATATAAATGCTTAATAAGTTTGTTTGGGTTTAACTAATTAATAAACAAAACTGATAAGTATTTATTTTTTGGGCTAGGAGTGAAATGGAAAAAAAAAAAAAAAAAAAAACTACTGGGTAATAAGGGCACTGTGAACTGAGAATTTTTGAGAATTTCTGGCCTAACTAATTAATTTCAAAACGTAATCATATAATCAATAAGTGGTCAATTTTCACATCTGCCAGAAAATATTACTAATTTAAGTCTGCAAAGAGTGATTTTTTTTTAGATTTCTTAAGCCAATGGCTACGATTACATAAAAACAAAAAATAACTTTTTCTTATAGCTCTCCATTGATGGAATGATTACTTCATTAAGTTATTTAATGTTTTCAATTCGTAACACTTTATAACTCTTCAACTATCAAATTCTGAAGATCGCAATTCAACTCAGATATTAAAATCTAAATAATTAATGTAGTCACTAACAGTAACTGTGTAAAGCACAGAATTTAATTAAATTCATCTATGAATATATTTATCAGAATTTAATTTTCCTCTTTGAATATATTTATGAAAGATATTCGTTCCGCCTTCTATTTGATCAATTCCAATGAAATGCAAGTGTAAATTAATTACTAGAATGTTACTATGGTATTTCATAAACTGGATATATTTCTGTAATTTTTTTTTTTTTAGCTTCGCAATAAGTTGCAATAAATTATTATTAGTTGAACATACATACACACACACATACATCCATACATACATACATACACAAAAAAACAACAACACTGACCTAACCATTAAAAAGACGATGTACACATATACACACAATATCATGAATAAACAAATTAAATCACAGTGGAAGATGAAACTTTTGGAAGGGAGTTTCCGTTAATAATCATAAAAAAAAAACTATATATCCAATAAATTCGTTTAAATCGACATTTCGATTTTTGCTTATCTCAATGTACAGCTTCAATTCATAGCTGTAAATAATTTTCATAGCGACTTACAATGGTAAATTCTCTTTAAACTTGTAATAACTGAAATAATGTAATCATTGAAAAAACAAAACAAAAAAAAGAATCTTCTTATATCCAGGAACCTAAAATGAAATTATGAAAATCTTTAAGAAGCTTAATGGATACTTATTATTATAAAAGCTCCTAAATATTACAGTCCAGACCCTTTAAAACAAAGAAATCAAATTTCAAAAGCAAAATTTCAAGCTCAACAAATTTTAAACTACTAAAATAAAAAAGAAAAAAAAAAAAAAAAAAAAAGATGATTTGATGGACCAACTGATGTTCTAAATTTACATTCTTTTATATTCTATATTTTTTTGCAAAGTTGACAGAAAGAAATACAATGTAACCCAAATCACATTATATTGCCTCACGTTATGAATTTATTTCCTTTATTTATAATGTAAATAATCATAATGTACTTATCATAAGTCAATGTTATTTTAAAAAAGAGGCAAAAGATAATGATAATCAATTTGTTACCAAAACTTCCTAACGTGTCTCATTTCTGTTTTTCATTTTTGATTTACACGTAAAGCACATTCAAACCATTTCGAATGGATTAAAAAGAAAAAACAACTTGCCACTAAATAAAGGGATAATAAAATATAGTTGGCAAGTCAACTTTTAAATATGTGCATAGCAAGAGCATGGTCAAAAAAAAAAAAAAAAAAGCAACTGTTACCAATTCACAAAAGACTTGTTCATTCTCTTATATTTTTAGCTCGTAGTTCTAATTATTTTTTTCCCCTCCCGCAAAATGAAGAGGGATCTTTCCTATAAACAACTAAAACTTTTACAAAAGCTTCAGCTTTACCAGGACAATTACTTTTTGAGTTATTGTGATCACAGATGAACCAATGGAAGGATGTGCGTATTTCAACTTCAAAATAATACTTTTAAACTTTTTTTGTTCTAATTTTATTCTCAATGATACATATTAAAGAATATCACAGTAAACCTACAATATTATGTGATAGACAGCTCACAGTATAAAGATGAGATTAGAAAGATATATGGGTGAAACTTTTTTTTGACTGTGAATCAGACGCCTGTTATAAGTTTGAAGAACGTTACTCAAGATTTGGAAAAATCTTACAATTTCTATGTTTAAGAGAGTCCCTTCATAATCTTCGTCTGCTCCATCAGTTAAAAGGAAAAACAAATTATTATGTTAGTATTTCTTTTTTTTAATTATGTATGACTACTCACCACAGGACTGATAAAAAGTTTTAGAAGAGTGTTAAAGACTAGAGATAGAAATAAAACAGCATTTATAGAAAACCTGATATTACGAAATTTAGCAATGACTGCGACTTGGCAGGAATAATGAGTTTTACAATCAATATCTAAAACTGACAGTTTAATAAGATGTTAGGGATTTCTTCAGAAACCAACTGTTCCAAAAACTGGAAAAAAAAATACTAATACTTTTTATATATATTTCTTGAAAAATCCTTCAATAAATGATTAAAAAGCTATTTTTTTTTTTTTTTTTTTTTGAAATATCACAAAGTTTTTATCCTAAAGTTGTACTTTAAAATCTCAAAGAATAATTGCAGAAACAATAAAAAACAAAATGAATAAGTTTCAGCACTGAAAAAGAACTTGAATATTATATAAAATATTAGGTATAGGAAGATAACATTACCAACAATCAAAAATGTAAAATTTCAATGCTATGTATGAAATCTAGCAAAGAAAACAAAAAAAAAAGCTTGATCTTTCTGTATTTATCTTAGATAACATACAAGATATTAAACTAAGCAAAATTAAAATAAACTGTTGGAGCTTCACTTCATTTTTGATTTGTAAAGAATAATAATGATGAAAATTAAAAAACTGTATTTTCGTTTAAAAATATCATAAGGCTTCATTTTACTTTAAAATGTAGTCAGAACCAAAAGAAAAGATATTTGAACAATAATACAAATATCACAGATGATTTCAATCATAGATTACTGCTTAAGCTGACTTCAAAATGGTAATAATTGTCAAAATGTGATACAGTTGAGTCGTATTCAAATACGAAAACATTTTAATGAATGCGCAAATGAAATTGACCATCATAAGAAAAATATATATAAGATCTTCCATCAGTGGAGAAGTAAGGAAGATAAGAAGTTTTCCATAATAAAAAAAAAGTTTCTAAAAGCTGAGAGTAGTAAATGCAATGATCAAATTCCATTCTGACTGAGGTAGTTCCAAACCTCTTGGCATTCCAGTGCATCAAAGAGATATTTCTTGATAAAACGAACTGCCACCAAAGAATCACTTGGAGGACAGTTTTACTGATATTTTGGTGAATACGAGATAAAGAATTGCAAGGTTAAATCTTGAGAAACTTCAAGATGGAAAGTATTCGGATTAAGATCATGAAAACACATAGTTAATGAAAAAATCTTTGTTCATTCAATTCTGTTCAATATATATTCAGGCTTTTGTTGCAATACTTTTTATTTTCAATGTCAATTTAATAGTAAAAACTATCAAATTCACATGTATACAAACAGAATTCTATACATTGACCACCATTGGACCATAACATTGATCTTTGTGGATTACAGTTAATTGAGTATAATGATCTAAATCAGTGGTGCCCAACCTACGGCCCGCGGGCCATATCCGGCTCGCGAAGGTGTTACATGTGGCCCGCTGTTTTATTCGGTTTTTTTTTTTTTTTTTGGTTGTTGAAGATTTTTTTCTTGGTCGAAGAACCTGGAGATTCCTTTTTTTTTTTTTTTTTTGGTTGTGGCCCGCGAGATTCACAGCAAAGTCAATTTTGGCCCCCTGATTACAAAAGGTTGAGCACCACTGATCTAAATTAATCATATGTTTAGACTGTTTCATAGAATAAGTATATAAATTACAATGAGTATATAAACTTCAAAGAAAAAAATATTGGAGCAAATAACGAGTAAGAAAGAATATCAACTATAATGACCACACTTCTACGGATATTTAAATATATCTATATTTAACTTAATTTCAAATCAAAGAATCACAGACATGAGAGGATGGAATAATATAAGGAGACAGAGAGGCAAGAAACAGAATGTTGATCAAGGAGAAGCAGTAATTATTAATTATCCATTTTTATACAAATAAAAATTACACTCCTATTTAGGGTTTGGGGAGTGAACTAATGTATTCTAAATACACCACTGAAATTAACAAAAATAAATAAAATATTTTTAAACTCAATTTGAACAATCTTTCTTCAATTTTTCTTGAGTTGCAAGAAAGCTAAAATTAGCAGTTTTATTTGCAAACAGTTTAACACCACTGCTCTGAAACCATTAAATCTAGCTAAGCAACATTAACCAAAGTCCAAGTAAAAACTGATAAGATTTTAAGTCAAAGAAATTTGTATTTTACAGACTGTAAAAGCACAGCTAGTTCAATGAAAGTTGCCCTTTATCTCATTTTATGACAATGAAATAAATCCACGCAGTGATAAAAGTATAAGTATGTTCCACATCATGGTTAATCATTGAATCCTGTTGAAAATTCTATGTTTTTATTTTACTTGTTGCTTTATTAAGCTCTGATTGTTTTGCTATAAGTAATTAAAATTTTCAATTATACTAAAATTTAATTAAAGGAGCAAGACAAATCTGCTCTGACACTTTTACCTTATGAGCAATATTTAATTATTCAAGCTTTCGACAATTTGTTTGTATTCTGTAAGTGTTCATTGTATATTCAGGAATAGATTTAATTAATAACCTAAAGCTATCTCAAAGTTGTACAATTTATGAAACAAAATTGTAAACAAATCAAATCACAAAGCAATAGAAGAATAATATTAAATTCGAAATTAATGTAGAATTATAAAAGGATGTGAAAAGTATCCTTCAAGTGTTAAAGAATTTTTTTTTAATTTTACTTAAAAAATAAAGATTCCGTTCTACAAATTCAAGCGAAAAGTTGTTTGTGATTCAGACTCAGAGGAATCGATACCTATGCTTAGTTTAGATAATAAATTGGCGTTTCATTGGCGACAAAACTTACAAGGATCACCCTACAGGAATTGTATACTATAGACGTGTATTTTATCAGTTCTCTTTATTGTGCATTAAAAAAGAATGTTTCTTTCTTACATTAGGAAAATATTCAGAAAGCAAAGAATCATGGAAGATGTAAATTAGAAATTATTGAACAAGACTGCAAGGAAAATGTGTAAATAAAGAGTACAAAACAAGGTACTGATAACATTATACTTGCTTTAAAGAAATTAAAATGAAAACAGTTTATGTAGCAAGTAAGACAATGATCACAAAATGACAAGGAAATTATTAGGAGATTCCTGGGAATGAGACATATCTATGATAGAAGGAATTAGAATTCTTGTTGCATTCAATCAACAGAACTAAAAAAACTGGGAGATAACTTCATTCTGCAAGGATATGAAAGCAATTGAAAAGCAACACTGATTACGATACATTTTATTTTGCAATTGGAGAGGAGAAGAGTTTGAAATAGCTCAAGAAAATTTTCAAGTTTGCTTTAACGTTCATCACAAAAAATCATTTTCATAATCTTCTGCGAACAATGTAACATTGCTATATTAGAATGAAATATATTTCATTGGAGTTTTTTTCCTAAATTAACAGCAATATTATGTGAATCATATTTATCCTCTTTGACGTGGATTTTACGTCAACTTTATATATTAGAGTAGGGCCTCTTAATAGTAAAATGAAACCAACAAAAGCAAGGAAAAAAATTCTGAAAAATAAATAATCAAAAATCAGAAATGTAAACAATCAAATGAAAGAAATGTTGTAAACAATACTAAAGTAATTATCAATTTCCTCTGTACTTCAAAGAAAAAAATATAGAAAGATTAGAAAATGTTGAACACCAATTTTTAGAGGTAAAATATTTTAATATTGCCTGTCTGTAAGCTGAGTAACTATCTCAGAATCACTATCTAAGTTGTTTCACTATTAGAAGTTACAGTGAATTTTATTTCTAATAGAAACAGAAAAATCCCAACAGTTCTAAAAGGTTATTACCCTACTGAATTGTATGATTTCTAAGTAAATGAAAGCAATATAACAACCTACTGCAATGAAGGCTGCAAAAGTTCACCAACTTCTGAATGAACTTCATTTACCAATTATAACGAGAAGGAATAAATAGAAATATTGTAAGAGTAACTTGTTCATCAATACATTTCTGTCATAACCGTTAGTAAGACAAGAGTGCACCAGTGTAGGTGGCACAATGCCAACATGTCAGTTTTTACATAACCTCCATTCAGACTCCATTAAAGTTACAGTGTTAAAATTCTACATATTTAATGAATACATATTAAGATAACTTGTGCCAAATTTTACTTGATTGAGTAATGTAAGCTGTTCAAAAGGCAGATTGAAAACACTACATCAAACTACAAATTTCTTTTTTCTTCTTTTTTTGAAGGAAGTTCTACAAAAATTAACCTATTACTATTTAACAATGGTAGGCAATTTGTCTTGTTATTTGATCAATCTCTCTGCTAAAGAACTGCTTTGATACTGGTCTTCATATTTTGTACTTCCAAACAAAATAGGCTTCCGCATATTAGAAGCAAACACAATTTAAGTATGAACTGCTCTTTTTATTCACCGACAAATCTTCTAAGGAAAAAGCTGATTTTTGTTTTGAATTTGATGAAAAATTGCATTTTGTTGTAAGACAGGAAACTTTGAATTCATGAATACCTTCAAGACATTGACGTTTATATCAATAGCATTCATCTTTTCAGTATATATATATATATATATATATATATATATATATATATATATAGCTGGCAAATTTATGTTTTTGTGTATTTTCCACTTGGCAAGAAGTGCATAAATTATTTACCAACTTGTTTCCATTCCTCTTTCTGCATGCGGCCAATTGGTTTCCCCAATCCTCTGATTCACACCTACATTGAGTCTTAAGCTTGGAGTGCATAAGAAGATGTACAATGGACGATATAAAATTTTTGCTAAGAAACAAAACAAAGAATATGAGAATTATCTCAATCAAATTAGAAAAGCAAAAAGAATCTATCAAAACTAAGAAAATGGAGATTAAAATTTACTGCGAACAAGAAGACATCATAAGAAGTCAGAAAACAAGGCAGAGTTGAACATGCTCAAATGGGGAAATTTAGATTCTGTTGCCCAATCTGCCCTATACAGCAAAGTCGAGACCTCATAAAAACATCTTAAAGGAAACTAAATGCAAATTTTTAAAAAAATAATTAATAAAAAAAAAATCAATTTTGGTGACCCAAAAGTGTTGCATAACAATTCATGAAAAAAAAGAAAAAAAAAACTAAACTTATATCAATATTTTGAATTACCTTAGCAATTTGATAGTACAAAATTAAGTAGGAAATTTAATAACGATATATGTTAATTTATTTCATATAAGAGTCTTATCTCTATATTTACAATTTTTGATTGCATTATTGATATCATCTATCATTAGTTTTTCCTTATGGCCACTCCATATAACTGTTAATTATTGTATGTTTATTTAAATGCATATAGAAAAACTGACAAACAATAAATTATTTAGATGCACTGCTTAAATCTTTCTCTTTTCAATTCATAAAAAAATTAAACTTACTGAAATGCAGAAAATAAGTCTATCTTTCAAGGGCTTAAGTTTGCAAGGACAAAACAAGCATCGTACTGTAAAGCATAATTCAATATGAGAGAATCTATAACAATTATTAAATGTGCAGGTATTGTTGTTTATGGTGTTAATATTTTTCATTAATCTAAGAACTCAGAAGCTTGTCCAAATTTTAACAATAATTGTACTCAATAATATATTTAATCACTTCTTAGTTAAAAACAAGTTTTTCTTTATTTTCACCAACGATAGGACTTGAGGTGAACGGTGTGCCACGTTAAAATCCAAAACCAAAAAAAAAGTTCTTGATTCAATTTCTTGTAGAAATGTGTCAACATTCTTAATGAAATTATTAGGAACATTAATACAAATTTTAAACTTGATTCCTAATAAATCTACTTTTAAATTCAGATCAAATCGTAGGAATTGCATCAAGTCAAATATTTTAAACTTTGAAACATCGAATTTTTATCTGCTGCATTCAGATTTAACAGTAACATAATACTGTGAGATATTTTCTATCTTTGACCTTTTAAAAATCGTCATAAGCAAAGAATGCAACTAATAAGTTATGAATTCATCAGACATTTGAACTAAGAGCATTTTTCTGTATTTATCACTGCGAATTTGAACCTTCCAAACAGAAGTTCTGAACTTTGAATTCAATCCCATTTTCTTCGTAAGATTAGATAAAACACTAATGGAGTATCACTCGATAAAATTTGGAAATCTTAAGTGATTTAAAAATTTAAAGTGAATACAGTAATAATGCTCTACTAATTTAGGTAACAAATCTTTGGTACATGGACAATAGCCGACAATAAAAATATTGTCACCCTTAACTTTTAGATAAAATTTACTTTTGACGTTTTAATTGAAAAGTTTTTTCAATTTAAACATTACATTAAATCCCTGAACATGTTTACAAATGAAAATAAATATAAAACTCAACTATTATAATGTGTTAAGCTTTCACTTTATTCTTATAAAATGTATTTAATGTTACCTTAATGTAATTCTTAATGATAATAGGAGCAGCTTGTGTTGAATCCAATTGTTAATTGGAGAATATTTGAAATACAAATCACTAACATCATATATTAGTAATAATGGCAAAGTTGAAAACTAACAGATGTATATTATATCTATGACTATACATGATAAAACAGTAACAATAATTAATACTTAATTTCTTTAATCTGTACCAGAGTTCACTTAGATATTCAGAAAATATTAACAAACAAACTTTAAGAAAGAATAGGAAACAAAAAATATTCAAGATATTTCATTCCAATCCAGAAATATGCACATTTGCTCCATCTAGTGTACGAAAAAAAAAAAAATATGTTTGGTGTATGTTTTATCAATTCAATTAAATTTTAAAAACTGTGACATTCAAAGAATAAGAGAACTGACACACATACAAAATGTATTAAAAACACATGTTTACAGTTACAGGACAGTTTCGACCCACTTAACGTTGGTCATCGTCATGATCTTGTCACCGATGATGACCAACGTTAAGGTGGTCGAAACGCTCCTATATGTGTTTTTAATACATTTTACTTTAAAAAAAAAAATATGTGTGTTGGTTCTCTTATTCTTTTAGTGTATGTTTTATCAAAAAGGGTTGGTAAATGCAAGAATTTTTTAAACAAGAATTAGCCTCATCCAAAAACTCATTCACACCATCATTTGTTTGTAATTCAAAAACTTGGAAATAAAAAGAGGGGGAAATCAGATATTTCAGAAGCATTTTCTCTTGAAGAAATGCTTTTGTTGTTAAAAAGTAATTATTAAACAAAATAGTCATTATAGCAATAGGTCATGTATACAAAATTCCAGCATCTCATTGTTGGAATTAGTACATAGTTTTCAAGTTATTCTCAAATTAGAGAAAATAATAAATTCTCACAAAAGCTGAAATCATTAAATAAAAACTTACAAAAAAGATAAAATAAAGAAAGAAAAATTCTGTAAACAGATGTCAGAACTTGTATAAAAATAGTGCAGTGTGTCTCAAACTATCTGTTGTGGAAGTCACAATGTATTATTCTAAACATCTCACCAAATTTAAATGTAAAACAACTACATTTAATACAAAAAGCAAATTTTCGAAAAGAGGCTTGAGAAAGAAAAGACGCAATCTTTTCGAAAATTTGCTTTTTGTATTAAATGTAGTTATTTTACATTTAAATTTGGTGAGATGTTTAGAATTTTTAATAGTAGAGGCTTTAGAAGGAAAGATCTACTAAAAAAGTATGGAAACTTTACAATGTATTATACAATTTTGAAGGATGTTCTTAACTTTTCAATGACAATGATACTATGACCACAAATAAAGTATATCTCAATTTCCATTACAAAAGATCCATGTAATTTTATTGAAAGGAAAAAAATCTAAATTTTTAAAACAATTAGGAATTTTAGTTAAGCAGCCTGTTTAACATTTTAAGGTACAAAAAACGGCCGGCGAGTCCGGCCTGAAAACGTCTGGCAAGTCCGGTTCGAAACCAGGTTGTAGAATTCAATTTATCTTTAAATTTTTTCAACATTTTAAATAGTATGCATGTGTCTGGCCTTTTTGGGAACTATTCTACAATATATTCTCTTAATAACTTTTCCCATTAATAAAAGTTATCCAAACATTATATAACATAATATTTTTCGTCGTTAATTTTAAAAAAATTTCTAAAAAAGGGAAGACTATGAAATATGAATTATTAAGAGTTTGAATTATTAAGCATCTCATTTTTCATTAATCACAGTATATGTTCATAATCTTTGTCCATAGACAAAAAAAGCATGTAACTGTTACATCTGAAATTGACTACGATGTGTGAGTCGGATATTTTGTTTTCATTCTACTTATATTTGTATGTAAATGTGTGTATTTTCAATTTATCTACAGAACTGCAATAATTATAATAAATAATGAAAGAGAATATGTTTGAAAAATACTTTAACAAAAACCTAATTTTCGATAAAACAATGGAAAATCATAATTTTCAATAAAACAATGTATTTAAAATTTTAGCATACCAAAATCAATAAAGATGTAATGATTCTTCATAACATAACATGAGATACTGAAATACCATAACTTGACTAAAACTTGGGAAGCATTGTTTAAAATCTGTAAAAGTTTTAAACCTAACTGGCTGTAAAAGAAAAGAAATACTTATGATAAAAAAGCAAATAGATCAGAATTAGATATTGTAAAACAAACATTAATTGAGGTTACTGAGATACTAACTTTCAAACTGCACTCAAATTATCGCAGACTTGAAAAAAAAACTTTAAAAAATTACTATTTTAGTGTCAAACTACATAATAACATAAATAGCAGTTGAAAGCAAGCTTTCTGTAAACTTGAAAAACTCAAACAAAGTTTTATCCAGAATATATGCTGGGATGAATATTGTACAAAGGATACATATGCGAATCATGCAGAAATCTTTTTAACAAGCATTGGTGAAAAAAAAAAGATACATCTAGTTAATCTTCAAAGTACTTAAATTCAGTTGTTACGGTTGTTTGAATTTCAGTATATTCAACTATGTCTCTAACCCTGTTTTCCATAGTCTCCTTATCCAATGATGAGTAAACATTTTCATGTATTGATGTATTTTTTAGACCTTCAGCACAGTTGGATGGAGCATATTGCATTTAAGATGTTTAACAAAAATGCCAATCACTTTAGCAAAAAACGCCGTTAGTAAGAAATAAAAAATGAAAAAGTCTTTTCTCCTGAATATCGTATTTCAGTATTGCAATGGTGTAGATTAAAAACTGTTTGATGTACTTGTGGTTTAAACAAATTCTCATTGACCACAATAATAATCTTCATCTGAAGAATACTTTGCAAATATTAATGACACTCGATTACTATTTATAATAGTATGTAGTGTTTAGTAAAAATCAGATGAAATCTAATTGATAGTTTTCAATTTACCAGATTTACTACAGAAAGTAAATAAATCATTAATGATACAAATTTAATAGAAACAATCAACTACCGTATTTCATCAAACAAGCTTATTAAAACTTCATACATTTTTAATGACTGTGATTTTAATATCAAATCCAATATTAAAATCCCAAAATTTCTTGGGGAAAAAAGACCTATTGCATTTTCCCCCCCAATGTTTCCGCAAAATCATGAAAACAAAAGAAAGTTATAAATTTTGAAGACAGTACTGACTAGGAAGATGATCACTTACTAAGGACTACATATGCTGTGATTGGGGGCAAGGATCTGACAGTGGAGACCAAAACTAATCATTCTCAAATTTTAGTTGTAGCCATTAATAAGAATTATATCAAATATTCCCAGTCATTTTACAGACAGACAGAAGAAAAATGTGCAAGTTGAATAGCAATTGTTTCCCATGCTCAGACCACTTTCAAAGTTTACATTACTGAAAATTAATTAACTCCGTAAATACTAATTTAAGCAGCTACATTCAATTACTGAAAATTAAATGAAAACACAAGCAGAAAGAGTACAGTGAACTGCAGAATTATTTAAATTCATTAATGGCAATCAGTGAGACTCAACTGCCCTTTCTTTTCTGATAGATTTTAATATCTTCAAATTTCTTAACAGAATTACAAGAAATTTTAAAATTCCAAAAATATACATTATGTAAAGATTCAATGGATCAAACGTTTTAGGGAGGAAACGTGAACCTAAGATACATTTATAAGCATATTTGTTTTACTTCCCTTATGAAAAGAGGATAAATACAGTGAAATTCAATAAAAGCACAACGCTTTCTCTAACTATGTATTGTCACAATTTAGGTTTGAAGAACTGATCCAGTAAGGTATTAAAGGCAACTCAGGAACTTCACAAAAGAAAAAATAACGAGTTTTAGTTCCTTAATCAAAAGATTAACTAGTACTTGTTAAATGTAATATACTTGTATTTCTGATATGCCCACAATGCAACAAAATACCATTGTCTTATTGTTGCTATCAATGGGACTAGCACAGGTTCAATACGTACGGATCTCAGAACTGTAAAAAATCCATTCATATTGACAGAATTCAGGTCCAAAATAGTTCTGTTCTGAAGAAATGAAACACCTAAAAGTTCCTAGAAAACAAAGGTTCTTCCTAGCAATGATTAAAGAAATGTTAGAACATGTATTGAGAACCACAGAACAGCTAATCTTCAATGGCAAAGTGTCTAGCGAAATTGTGAAATATGAGAAATGCAAAGTGTGGTTGTTAAAGTATCAGATCTTTTAAGTGTTCAAAGTAAATTGGATGACAAATGAGAACCATGAGAAAATCAGTTTTTCAGTGTTACATTGTTTTCTACTTCAACAACAAGTTACAATCTTCAAGAAGTGTAACTATAAGAATAAAGCTCAAATTCTTACAATCCGAGCACAATGACATTTCTGTGATTTTGTTTCTGCAAAGGTTATGTTAAATATTATTAATTACATCTCAGTAACAAATTCTGGGAGCGCAAAACATTTTGTTGGATCTGAAGCCCAATTGAGCTCACCATATTCATTTATTCAATGTGCCACAGCTGAAGTTCAACAGAATTCGATCGAAATACATTTTCCTGCTATTTGATTGGTTGGTCCTATATTCATTTAAGTTGACTGTAGAGACATACAAAAGCACTAAATCTCTAACCTAAGAATAAAATTCTTATGATTAAAACTAATTTTGATTAGTTTTAATCATAATGTAAATGTCCACATTGAATTATGTTCTGTAAGCTTAAATGGTCTGAAGATAAAAGTAATATAGGATGAAAATTGCTCATTTAGATTGAGCTAAGGACCACTACATTTTTTATATTTTTATTAGTATGCAACATTAATTTTTGACATAAGCAAAAGTGTATGAAACATTAATAGGATTATTAGAAAGTGATATGAAGCTAGTAACAAGAACTAAACTATTTTATGGTGTTGTTAGAATTATTTACTGGCTACAATGAGAAAAGAGGATGATAAGCACTGACAATTAAGGTTAAATTGTACTGCTTCAAATAATTCTTCTAATATGGTACAATAAATTTCTATTTTTTAATTTCATTACTATTTTAGTAAAAGCTTTAGTATCAATTTAACGGCAATTTATAAAGCCAAATTAAAATTCTATCAAAATTAAAACTCTGATCGTTTTTTTTAAAAAGCTTCTCCGTACCATGAAAACGAAATAATGAAGTTTGATATCTACAGCCTTCTGTTAATGGAACAGATTACAATTATCAGTTGAATGCTATAAATAAAGAGACGACTCAAACAGCCAAACTCCAATTTAAGTCGGACATTGGCTCCTCATACAAAATTTCTTTTGAAAATTAAGAATTGATTAAAGCAAAGTTTTCACAACAATTCGCCTTAAGTGGATTTCTTAGGATTCAAAAAATTTTTTCCACCAGCATCACAATAAACAAAAGGTAAATAAAGAAATTACAGAAAAAGTTACTCAAGCTTCTTTAGTTGTGGCAAGTGAATATTTTGATTCTAAATCTTTTTCCAATTATTTCTGGGTTGTTATCTGTCGTCAGTTGAGATAAGGAAATGGGCAAAAGATCCAGAATTAATGGGGCACATTTGGTCACAAATTTTAGACCAGATTATTTTTCCCCCCAAGTTTTAAACAAAAATTAAAAATTCATAACAAACAAAAAAAAGTTAATCCAAGTCCTGTTATGTAAAACTGCATGAAAAAGTATTAAAATTCATTGTTGTTGACATTAAAATTCACTGGTAATCTAAGTATTTGTTAGCTTGTAGTATTTCACACAATCTAACAAATAGCAGTCACAAAACTGTAATTTTTAACTGTAATTAACAAATTAATGCTTTCTATAATAACCTAAAAACAAGGAAATCATAGTTTAATTATTAAAAGGGGAAAAAATCCATTTACTTGCTGTGAATTATTAATATAGATAGGACAAAAGTCTTCTATGTCATAGGATGCAACTTTCAGGGCAGAGAAGAAAGTTTTTCTAGAATATATATATTCTTTTTAATTATTAGATTAATGACTCCTTCAAACAATACCAGTAAATGTACTGAGGAATCAAATATACAGTAGCAAAATATTAATAATTCTTTATCTCATATAAAATGCAAGTAAAATTTAAAGCTGTCATAAATGCTGTAAATATAAATTTTTAGAAAATTTATAGTTATCATTTTCTTTATATACAAAAGACCAAAACACAGTGATTTTTCTGTGAAACTTTTTGCCTCTGTAATGTATTCAAACTGTATGTTGATCAAAATGTATTTGTGTATTACACTTAATGTATATTTGCATTGTCCAATCAAAGAAGTTTGAAACTGCAGTCTAACATTCACACAAATAATTTTGCATATCACTTTAAGCATTACCTCACAAGAACTGCACAACTTTGTACATACAAGAGTAGCGTTACTAAGTAGCTACCACATAAAAAAAGTGGGCCAATAAATCATTGAACTATCAAGAAATACATGATAATCGCAATGCTTCAGTTAGTTACTTTGTAAATGAATTCCAACAAAATATTTACATAAAATTGATAAATAGAATTATAATTAAAGTTGCTTTAATATAACTTCAATCCTGAATGTATGTATACAGTGGACTAACAGCAATGATGTAAAGGCCTATGCTTCTACTGACAGAAGTGATCCAATCAATGCAAATTTATCCAGTCACATGACAATGGGTCAACCACACAAACTAAGTATTGATCTGATGAATGCCAGTAAAATTCAAAGGTTCACAATTAAAAAAGAAAAGTTAATTATGGATTTAAAGATAGTTTATATTAACAAACGGCTTTTCCCAAAAGTTAATTTAAATCTCTCTTCAATTCAAAAGCAGGAAAAACTGAATATTCATGACAAAAGCGTTTGTCCGAATGTTAAATTAGTTGTTGACTGATGTTGAGTTGAATGATGATGAGTCCTTTCAATAGGTGCTTTGTGATTAGGGTCAACGTGTTGGAAGTACAACTCCCATTAATTGAAATACAACAAATGTCACCACTGTTATCAAAAAGATTGAAGAGAAAAGAGTTACAAAATTACTGAAAAAAATGTAACATAAGAAAAACAAAAACAACATTAATTAATAGACAGCAAAAAGCATGCTTTTAAAATATCTTTATAGTATGTTGTTGTTTATTTTTTTTTAAATATTTATCTTAGTTATAAATTTTTCATAAATTTAGATTTTTTTTTTAAGTACTATTAATAATTAAATAAAAATTATATATTTTTATATCTAAATTTATACATTCTTTGCATTTTGTATTTAAGTTTTTTATAGATATTTTCTTTTATACTTTGAATATAAAAAAGTTCAAGTATAATGCATCATTTAAAATTTATAAAAAAAAAAAAATATGTAGCTAATAAATGCATTAAGAAATTTTTCTTCAGACCAATTATTCACTTAAAACAAACAGATAAAAGTTAATAATAATAATATGTATAAAGATAACTAAAAATCAAATTATATAATCTACAAATAAAGTTTTTCTTAAAAATTAGTTAAATTGCTTTTGTTTTCATCTAATTTAAAAAAAAAAAAAATTCTTAAATTATGTTTAAAAAAAAAAAAGAAAAAAAAAGAGGGCTAAAAAAAACCCAAATTCAGATTTTCTTAATAATAATAATTACAATTAAAAATCTTTAGATTACACTAAAATTAAAATTTAATCTCCTAATAAGAATAATTTCAAAAATCTTTAGATTACACTAAAATTAAAATTTAATCTCCTAATAAGAATAATTTCACAAGACAGAGAATCAACAGATTATGAAGAGTACCAGACAATTTCACTCAGTTTGCAAAACCCAATTAGTAAAAGATCAATCACAGCAACAAAGGAAAGAAAAACATTGAAAAATGAAACTGAAAGAGAAGGAAAAAAAATGACAATGAAAACCACAACATTCCAAGAGAAACGAATTATTCTTCGATTAAAAACTAAATCCAATAAATATATCTTTGATCTATTTCATATAGGAATCTTATTAATTTACTTTATTTGAATTGTTTATCCAATTTTTAATAATAATATTCACAAATAATCTTCACATTTTATTCAATAAATTAACAATAAAAACGACTGTTAATAAAACGATTGTTGAAATTCCACGATAATTCCATGATAATAATTTTATAATGAACTTAATTTTGACAATGAAATGGATTAAAAACGAATTTGTTGTATTCTTTTCATATAACTTAAAAAAAAAAAAAAAAAATACTTTTTTTCAACTTTTGACATTTTTGGGTCATATATTATCTAAGCATTAATTTTGTCAAAAGGAATGTAAATATATGTATTTTTAATGCTTTGGGATATAAATATAAATTTATAATATTACATCTATTTATAACCACTACGCTTTCGACGATTGCTCATATTAGCCTCAATGCGGAGACTTTGTTGTTCTACTGGTGACTGCTCCTGGCTGATGATCACCAAAGAGCGTGAAACAGCTGTTCCAGGATGTCACTTGTTAAACAATTTGGTCTCACCCATTGTTGTTTAGATAGATATTGAAGATTAATACCTTTTTTTAATAAATGAAAATGTGTATGGTTAATTAAATAAACAATGTAACGACGTAAATATGAATATAATTAATGTTTTAATTATATGATTAAAGATTTAATTAAATAGTTTCCTACAATATTACATTAAAAAAAAATCAGAAAAAAAACCCTGTTAAAGGTTTGTAATTTATATACTTAAGCAGATATTCACTAACATTTGCGTAAATATTATAAAATTCAATTGTAATAAAATAATTTTAAATTTAAAAAAAAATTACTGAATACTAAAATGAAATAACTGACGAAATACCTAATTATCTTTTAATTAATATTTATTTTATCATATTATTTTGTCATTTATGATTTGTCAATAAACAAAGCAAAGTTAAAATTTAAAAAATTGTTATTTTAAGGATCTTAATTTTGGATGAATGGTTCATATTTTTTTTTTTTTTTCCCCTTTCAGCCTTTTCCTTTTAAGGATTGCTTTACGTCACTAGGCGGGGGCCCCCCCCCCCCCCTTAACTTATGAAAGGGTCCTTGTTGTGAAACACTCCTACAAAACGGAACCTCTATCCTACAACGGCTCAATTGTAGCCTCTCGAATAATATTTATTACTCTTGTAAATTTAAATAAATCTTTAGACTTATTTATAACTAAATGAATTCGGATTCGTCAATTGAATGTCGGGGGTGATGGGTTAAGCCCCCAAATGTTCAAGGGTTGATGATGACTAAACCCCATAAGAAATTCCGCGAATGTGTGTTATCGACGGAGCACTAAAAATATCACTCAACAACTAAGAAAAACGCAGAATTCGAAGTTTATAATAAAAGAAGAAAAATCTAACATAACATAATAAAAAAAACTTTGATAAGCTTTATAATATTAAAGACGCAATATAAACAATATAAGTATATTTAAAAAAAAAGCAATAATTATTATTTTATAGATCGATAATATTATTGGCTATCATAAAAAAGCATTTATATTGTTTTTTATTAATTTATTTTCAAAATTAATAATAAAAAAAAATAATAAGATTGACAAGCTAATTTCCTTAAAATCTAGGAAATCTAATGAAAAAAAATTATATTATTTTTGTAATTAAAAACATTGAAAAAAAAATAACATTTTCACAAATCCATAAAATTTTAAAATTCTCAAAAATTAAAAAATTCAATTTTTTTAAGCAAAACAGAATTAAAAATTACTTGAAATATTCCATTATTTATTCATTTTCGAACTGAACAACAATTTTAACAACTGACGAATTAAACAATACTTAAAAATTTTATAGTTCTTTGAAAACTTATATATATTTTTAGGAAAGTTTTATTATTTTTCAATGATTAAATCTTATTTCTCTATCACTGCAGCTGACGAGATGAGGAATCTGTCAACGATTTAGGCCTAAGTTAGAAGATGAAAAATCTCCCCAAAAAATACCAGCATCTGGTATATTAAAATTGTTGACGATAGATGATAAGAATTGAAGGATAAAAATAAAAATAAATTCAACACGATTATTATTTTCTATTATTAAAGAAACTATAATACACATCTCAATAGTTGAGATATCCCATTCGGAATACACTAATTTTTTTTTTTATTAGTTTAAAAAAATAATTAATAATTATCTAATCCTTTCATTATTTAAAAAAAATAGATAAAAATTTTATTTTTATTACTTTTCTATAAAAAAAAAAAAAAAAAAAAAAAAAAAAAAAAAAAAACTTTAATATTGTAAAATGTCAAAGAAAAACAAAGTTGAGAATTAGATGTAAACAGCTGTAAATGATTCACGATGACATATTTCTTTTTTTTTTTTTTTGAGTAGGTGACTATTATATTAGTAAATTCAGAGAAAAATCGATATTTTAATATTATTTTTTAATCCATTTCCAATTTTTTTTCTTTAGGATTTTCCTAAAGAGTACAAAATATGGAATATTCCAAATATGTGACAGGCATGAGCGGAATGCTACAAGCCAGAACATCCATCAATATTTGGGGATTTTATTTTAAGTAATCCCATCTTAAATGTCATTTCCAATCAATTTAAAGTGATGCAATTAATGTGGAAAAGAATAACTAATCACATTAATTATTCGAATTTCAAGGTTTGGAATGAAATGATGACTGCAGACGAGATTAAAGAAAAAAAAAAATGCAATTTTTTTAAAATCTTAATAATAATCCTATCTCCTCATTATTGACTGTTAATTACTTGTTACGACAATTGTTCCAATTTTCACTGAAAATTAAAGTAAACATGAAACTCGAAACAAAAACTTATCATCTAACTAAAATCGCAGCCATTTCAAAATTTTTATGGAGAAATATTTTACGAAACTAACAATATTTAATAACTAAACACTTAATTTGAATATTAATATTCATTTTGAATTGTTTTAAGTTTTCATTAGAGGTTTGATATTTATTCTTCTTAATTTAAAAATTTGCTAAATTACCTATCTTCTCAACATGTAATTCATCATACGTAATGATTATTTCAATATATATAATTTTTAAAAAAAAATTGTTTTATTAGTAAATTTTAAGTGATAGAATTTTCCAACACCGGTCTTTCAAGATCCTATTCTCTATCTTTTTGTCCTTCTCAAGTATTCCTCATGTTCTTGTAGAGCGTCTGTAAAACATCCTATCCGTCTTCCCGAAATAGACTATAATTTTTATCATTTAATGTACACAAGTTCGTACTTTTCACAATCACGAAATGTTTAATGTTTAAACCGTTAAATATAATTCCAACAAAATTCACAGTGATAATAAATTCAGATTCGTCATGATATCTTCGATATATGACATATACAGTAATATTATGTTATTTGTAATATATTAATGCTGCAAGAGAAATGAATTTACGAAGCATGTCAGATAATGATTACCGTTTCCCCGTTTAGAAAACATAAATTTTATAAACAAAATGTTTTGGAATATGACGTTCCGAGCCATTTCACGGTCACATGATCAACGCTTTCACATGCACACATGAAGAAACAATGAAACAACAGATGGGTCGAAAATCGATAATAAATCACTCAAAGAAAAAACAATGTCACAACAAGGACAGACTGTGAGAACAATGTGGACCCTACAAAATTTGATAATCATTGTCTGTAAACCCTATCAGATGTTTATCTTTGCTGAATTCATTTCCCCCCTACATGAGATAGTGTAGTTGGGTCAGCTGTCACCGAGTGGGCAACTGAAAAATTTCAACCAATTCTTCAATTTCACGTGATTTTATTTGTTAAAACTGAATGAAAAAAAATCGCCTAACTGTAGTTGGTAATAATACTTCATTTAAACTGAACCAAACCCACTTTTTGGGCTAAAATTAACATAAAATAACTAATAATAAAAGCAGAGGGGGTCACCATGATCTCATTCGAGATTTAATATCCAGATCGTAATCTGTTGTTTCAATCAAAGATGCATACACAACGAATTTCGTACAACTGACAATACGATGATATAATGTACATATAGATATACTTTATTATAAAGTTGGGAATTAAATAGGAAATAAAATTGAGGATTTAATTTATTTTTGGTTAACGAAATACTGTCTTTAATTGAGACAGGTCTATCCTTGAAATTTACAATAACTATCTTTGTGTCACAAAACAAACTATCACTTTTTTTTTTTTCGAAAAAAGAGCTGACATTGATTAGCAATCCCCGATGTAAAATGGAGAACTCCTGTTTTCTCTGAATAATATCGTATTTTTTTTCTAGAAGGGTTGGAGATCCATAAAGCACTGACAATTTCGTAATTCTCAATTATTGACAACATAAAGATATAATGCTTTTAAATAATGTGTAATAATATGTAAGAAGGTTAAAAAATCGATTGAAATATCCAACGTAAATGAGAAAAGCATGTTTTTACGTTAGCCACCACACGTTTGTGAGTTAAAATACGATTTTTTTTTTTTTCTTATTTTTATGATGGATAATGAAGAAAGACCCGTATATTAATGAGGATTTGATGTTTTTGATTTAGAAACACAAATAATAAAAGAGTCGTTACTTATTTGATTATATTCTTTATAAATGAAGAATTCATGGTTTTTGTGAGGAAGTGAAGTTTAGTTTTTCTAAGAAGGCTTGAAACCCTGAGAATTTCGCAATTATTATCAATAATTGACAACACATTTAAAAAATATGTACTAAGTTTTTTTGTAAAAAATCGATTCAAATGTATAACACAAATAAGGAAAGCATGTTTTACGTGCAGAAGCCAAGAATAAGAGTTAAATTAATCTTTCATTTTTGTTTTTCTGACAGATATTTAAACCAGACACCGTATATTGTCATGATTTGATGATTTTCAGTGAAAACAAAAACACATACATAATAACGGAGGTTGTGGGTTTTTAAATCATTTCTCTCATAAATGGAGAATTCTTATTTTCATGTAAGTAGAGTTGGAGATCCATAAAGAACTGAGAATTTCGTAATTATTATCAACAAATGACAATATAAAGATATAATGTACTTAAATAGCCTTTAAATACATACATAATTTTTTTTGTAAGAGGGTTAAAAATCGATTAAAATGTACAACACAAATGGCAAAAGCATGTCTTACGTTGAAAGCTTACCACTTAAAATATCATTTTTTATTTTTTTTTCGATAGATATTTAAACCCAGACCCCGTAATTTGTTAGGATTTGGTAGTTTTCATTTAAAAAATACAAATACTAAAAGAGGTGTTGAATATTTCAGTTAATTCTTGTCGTAACTTACCTTAAGTGGGTTTTTTTTTTTGTTGGGGGGTCACAGTGAGAAGGAAGCTTCTGTGGTCGATCGCAAACCCATATTCGTGGACCCGAAATCTTTAAGATTACCGACCTGAGGAAGAACACAGAGCAATTACTGCACGGACGAGGGCAAAAAAAAATATTCACAAGGCAAAAGTGGGAGCAAAATAGGGGGAAATGGTGCAAGTAGGCCTAACGGCTTTCTCGAGGACCCCGTATTTGCTTCGACAAAATGGATCGGCTTTCCCCCGTTTTTTTCGCGCGTTTTACTCACTTGTTCGGGAAGCAAAGACACGGGCCAATCGGTGATCAATCGGTCGATGAATACCTCATAGCACGGCCGGATTAAAACCGTAAAATTGAGACGAAAACCTGCAGAAAAATCGAGCCCAGCTCACAATCGCCAGATGAACACAGCCTCGGTTTCCACCATAAACAGCTGATAGCGACATCTGGTGGACATGGACTCAACTAACACTTATTTGGAAAATTCTAACCAAATTATCGTCAATAATTTATTGACCGCAAAATTATAACTTTTTTAAGATTCTGGCTATTTTAGGAAAAAAGTTGCCGAGATTAATTTTTAAATAAAAGACAAAAATAATGAAAAATAATAAATTAAAACATTTCTCGCATATTATTGCTTATTATTCTTTCGTTGCAATCTTATTCCTTTTTGTCATTTTTTTTTTAGACTTTTATTACTTTTTTTTAACTATTTTTTTGCTCAATAATTTTAAATAAAAACATTAATAATGAAGAATAGTTATGTATTGTATTACTTCTTATCTTTTTTCTTTTTTATATACTATTTTTTTATTTTTCAGTATCGAAGCTATCAAAAACTGAAATTTAATCATTCATTTGTAATTAATATATTCGTGATGTATTAATTACATTTCTTTTTTGAGATTCAGCTGTTTTGATCAAAATTACTACAAAAATTAATAAGTAAATATATTTAAAAATAAAAAAATTATTTAGCTTACAAAAACAAATAATAATTTAATAGTATTTCATTAACATTTAAAACTTTTATTAAGAAAAACTTTATAACAATATCTTTTTGCACGACAACTATCCTTCTATGTTTTTAGTTTTTAATTCAATTTTGCTGCCAAATTTTTTTGGCTAAAAAAAAAAGCAAAATGAAATAAATAATTATTGAAAATTAGAAACGAATAAAAAAAAATCAACTTTTCTTTTTTATAGAAAGATTATTTGATCAATTATAATATCACAAATTATAATATCACAAATTAAAAATTTGAAAATTAAAAATAAATAAAATAAAATATAAATAAAAAAATAAAATAATTTTAAAAATCCTTCCACTATCATATTATTATGATTTTTAACTAACATTTTTTTTTTTAACAGTATTTTTGTTGAATTTAAAGAATCCTGGCTTTAAAAATTTTTAAATAAAACTTTCTTCAAAAATTTATAATTTTTACTGGTTTGTAATATTACAAACATATTGCTTATTAAAAACATATTACTAATGAATAGCAGAAATTACATATTATTTTTTTTTCAGTTTTAGTTGTTAAGAAATTCTTTTAATAATTTTCATTAATCATTAATAATTAATTATTCCTGCCAAAATTTTCCTGCCAAAAAAAAATTCCTGCCAAAATTTTCTATAAAATATTTTTGTAACATTTTTTAATGTACTGTTATTGTTTTTTCTAACTTTAATTCCTGTAAAGTAACTAAAGAGCAAAATAACAAAAAAATAGTCAAAAGAACAAAATAAAAAAAAACACAAAACAAGTTAAAAAGAAAATAATGAAATTAAAATCAATAATTGCAGATTTGAGGGTGTTTTTTTTTTACCGAACTTCAATAAATTTCACTAAAAGAAACTCTGAAGATATTATCAGTAAAGAATTCTAACCAATCTACACATTCTAAAAAATGTATTTTAGATACAGAACAGACAAAGTATTACAACAAAAGCATTATTTATTGAAGCAAAGTTTATCAGAAAGTTGTAGTAAAATTGAGCAAAAATTACTAAATAAAAAAAAAGCTACAAATAGGAAAAAGAAAAAAAAGAAAAGAAAATAAGAAACTAAAAAAAAAAAAATGGATTTCTTCAAATGTTTAGCTGCTTTATTTATTTATTTATTTATTTATTAATAATCGGAGATAAATTATCAATCTATCAAGCGAAAATTCGATTCTGACTGTGGAACTGTCGAACGATTTCGAACCTTTTTAAAAACGGCTAACATACATTAAAGAAAAAAAGTCCTACGAAAAGAAACTCATCATCTACTGGTCAGAGGGCTGGGTAAGCCTAGGGATTGCCGAATAAGGAGGGGAAACAAATTCTCGATCACTTTTATTTATTTATTTGCATGGGACTATTTTTTTTTTTTTTTAATGATTTACAAATTTTTAGATTTGTTTTAAAAATGTTAATGTCGTGAAATCTTTAGAAGTTGTAGAAATTTATTTAAAAAATATAACAAGCGACTTTTTCATATTTTAAAAATAAATAAATAATAAATTCACTGTTCCGCTATTTTTTTAACTTCATCTCAGGGGCGTATACAGAATATTTTTTTCGGGATGTCCAAGTTAAGAAACCGATTTCAAAAACCAAAAAGAAAAAAATAACGGAAAAAAAAAAAAACCTTCGTCTCAAAAATTTCGTGGAAAGCCAAGATCCCTCTTCAATCAGCCATTCCACCAAAAAAGAAAAAAAGAAAAGAAAAATAGGGCTTACTTTACACATTTCGAGATCACGAGAGGAAGGAGGGGGGGGGGGGCACAAGCTTCCTATATCTTCAATTCTTAAGAACAGCAACACTTTTTACATTCTCATTTACCAAGAAATTCTTGGTACGATTAAAAACAAAACAAAAATCTTTATATATGTGTAAATTCTTGAGGGAAATAAAAATAATATACTGATATATCAAAACTTTTCCGAAATCTTACAATACTGTAAATTTTTGTTTATTTTTATCTTAAAAAAAATAAAGTTCCAAAGAAATTAAAGCCTACTTTTCTCATATTATTTCTTAGTTTTATTTCTTTTTTTTTCTTTTTTTAAATTTGTGAAAACGAAAGGTCTACATTTACATTCAGTATCTGATGAATACAAATTTTGGTTCCCAAAAAAAAATTCTTTAGTTTATCGAATAATAATAAAGTAATAATCGATTTGTATTTGGCTGTATTTAATCACATAAAATTTTATTACTGCGAAGTACTATTGATTCAAAGAACACGTTTCCAGTCTCATATCAGAAGATCATTGTTAGTTGGAAGCGTGGACATGATATACAGCCAAACATAATGTGCGTCTCGTAGAAACATGTTGGCTCAGCTCCTTCTCACAATTAATGTAAAGTTAAATAAAAAAATTTCAAGCTTTTTTAATTATTTACCGGATTTAAACTGAGAATGCACTGAATTAAAACCTATGTTCGTGGTGAGTAAATATACTTAAGAATTAAATTCTAATTTTAATGCTAAATTTGAGTCAGGGATTAAAGAATTTTCGGATCAGTAATTTTTCTTAGATGTTTCCGTAGCTCATTGCCATATTAAATACGTGTAATATAGTTAAAGCAATAATCAGTAAGGATTTTGAAAACACTTGGTAAATACAGATATTATTGACCAAAACAAGAAAAAAGGTCTAATGAACATACGTCCTAAAACAAATACCTGTTGAGATATGAGTCAGTTTTCATCGTCACTTTAGCAGGTGATCTACTGTGTGGTCCCTACATCTACATTGCCTACATCTCAAAGAATCACGCATTCTTAAAAATACTCCTAGCTCTTCTCGGATTTGCTGAAATGCATTGAACGCTCCTGAGTGTTTGGACTTCATCGAATGTACTAAGATCGTTAAGTGTTCTCATCGTGAAAAATCTAAGAGATTAAGGTCAGGGGATCGGGAAGGCCAAATTACTGGAGCTCCCCGATGAATTCACTGCCCATGAAATGTCTGAGTTAGGTACCGTCGGACGATGAGTAGGAAATGGGGTGGTGCTCGATCGTGCATGAACCATCCGTTGGCTTTCAAGGAAGGACATATCCTCCAGTAGGGTAGAGAATTCATGTGACAAGAAATGGTGATAAACAGACTAGCCGCTGTTAGTCTGTTCGACAGAATGCAAGGGTCTCCTGAGTCTATCCCCTGCAAATCCTGCTCAGTCATTGATGGAAAAATCGATGCTGATGCCTCAATTCTACAATCGCGTGAGGATTTTCATTTGACCACACGGATGTATTATGGTAATTAACTATTCCATTCCTTGTGAAGCCCGCCTCATCGGTAGATAAAAATGCTGGCTGTGGACTGCAGATCTTCAACACACTGTCTTGGAAGTCACATAACACATGACATGGTTACAGTAACTACTCATGAAGAATTGATCAGACAAGAGATTGATTGGTGCCTTTAGCAGCTGCTATTTTTTCTAAGACCGTTCTAGGATATTATTATGTCCGTTCGTCCTTATCAGGCGAGTGAACTGAGGGAGCTGTTGTCTGCAGTATCCATGATCCAGTTACTGAAAGTCCCTGGAATGACTTGCTGAATCTCCTTTGTAATGGCATCTGGCATACTGAATATTTCTAGGCGTAGAAGGCATGGGCTTGTAGGTTGTTTCCATCGGCTAAACCGTTGCAGAAAAGTCATGTCTAAAAGGCTTTCAGTCGACTGTTCACTGTTAAACTGCACATTAAAGCTTTCTTCTCTTTGCTTTTAAGAACCTCATACTGGTATCTACAATACCTGCTAACAAATTACTAGTGTATGAATGACTGCAAAACCTTTAACTATTCGTTTGATTACTGCCCTGCAGATGTAACACGACCAACACGAAGAGGACAATGAGCCGCAAAAGGAAAACAGACTAAAACAGTAACACAACCAATACGGAAATGACAAAGATCTCAAGTAAGAAGATGACCTATTAACGTCGTAGGATCCATGTTAATTAACTTTTTTTTCTTCTTGTTTTGATGAATACTAAATGCTGAAAAGAAAGGACCCTTTCTTTTTTAAACACCCTGTATGTACTTTGTATGATTACTGAACCTAATACAAAAACTATATACTGTATAGGAATAAGTATTATGTAAATGTATTTTTTTGACATACAGATAGGAAAATGTGCAGGCAACTACAAAAACCTGTTCATGTCTTGCGGCTCTCGAACATTTGAAGTTTATCATATCTAGCTCTTACTTCAAGCAAGTTTGGCCATCCATCTATAGTATACTTTGTTTCTACTGATTGCTACAAAATGAATACTGATTACAGAGACTTAATAAAAAAAAAAGCATATTTGAATTCATTGATACCCATTTAAATGGGTCAAATCCTTATTAAGGATTTAAGAGCAAAATCCTTATTAAGGTATTTATCTAATTTATTTATTTACTTATTATATACTTTTAACTCAATGTTAAGATTTTGCTCTTTTTTATTTAAATACTAATTTATGAATATGAAATGTCAAAACAAAAGATGTAAAACATGTCCTAAAAAAAGAATATAAATAATAAAATATAAAAAAAGATATAAAAAACAAAAGAAATAAAAAAAGAATATGAACAATAAAAAAAGAGCAAAAGTCTTTAAATATTGCGTTTTTGTTTTTCTAAATTTTCTAAATTTTAGTTACGATTTTTAACACTGGTGCCGCTGAAGACGTGAAGCCACGATTGGTTTGTGTCTCCATACAAACAGCAATTTGAAAGTTGTATTGGCATTTTTCAAATTTCAGATTGCTGTCCGGCTTTATATGTTTAGTAATATAAGTTAATTTTATTCTTATATTCTATACTTTCTAAATTTCTAAATTGCAAATGATTGATTGAAATCTTTGCATTGCGAAACTCGAAGCCGCCGCTTTGAATTTGGCGTTTTTGATATATATTTATATATATAACCTATTATTTCCAGACCTTTTTTAATAATTAAGTCTATATTTTGTGTAAACTACTTTTCTGCTTTAACTATCTGTATTACAATGTTTGCATAGATAGAATTTTTTCTAAACTTCATTTCTTAACTTTTCGATAGAGCTGGAAAAAGTTGATGTTGGTGCTAAATTCATTTACTCTAAAAATAAAGCTAATAACTGTGCATGGCTTATTTAAAAGGAAGAAATACGAAATCGTGCGGTGATTTCGCTATATTTTTAGCTAAGAATCTATGATTTGACCACAATGTGGGACGGGAGGGGGGGATTTTACTGAATTTGAACCTTGGCGCTAAATTTGATGTGGGGTGGCCTGCTTTAAATGGTTCAAAGAAAATGAGAAGTCTCTAAAACTGCCTATTACATAAAATTTATATAGGCCTATATATACATTATTATTTTTAATAATTGCGGGATATTGTTACTAATTAATTAGTGAATTGTATTTTAAAGCGCAACAACAACGATGACCATGCTGCGTCAGGAAAGGTAAGCAACAAAAGCAAGCGATGGAATATATAGAAAAACAAATTATGATGCGATCAAAAAAAATTCTTCAATCTAATTGCTTTAAATTACAGTAAATAAGGAATTTTCTTAAGCGTTTCTCATCCAAGGGACATCATGAGTTTCAAATCTTAAGCGTCTTAGGACGGACACTTTTCGAGTCAGCAGGAATACGTAAAGCCCCGCGAACACCATGCAATTTTTCAGCAACTTAGTCGTCCGATTTTGACGTCACGAGTTGATATAATCAATAAACGGGCTCAAAACTGCTCGTGACGTCAAAATCGGACGACTAAGTTGCTGAAAAATTGCATGATGTTCGCGGGGCTTAAGAAAATAAGAAACGTTTACCTTTTCTACAACATACAAAGGAATTACAGAGATGATTAATATATTTTGGAGGTTTTTTTTTTTTTTTCCCATCCCCTGTTCTTGCCACTACAGTAGCCCCAACAAGAGGTCAATACTGTGAGCTATTTAAAATCACTGCTCAGAGTACACCGAAGAAAGCAGCTCCCATTACACTCATACAAACATACAAAAATACAGAAGAAAAAAATCCAACCTGCCTTCGGGATTCGAACCTTGGTTCAGACTATCAGCTTCGTGCCAAGCTGCCGCCTTTACCACAAGGCTAAGCCTGAACGTCATTTCAGAATCTTGTCTGTGTGAATACATCTGAGCACTATACGAATAAAATGAAGTTTTTTTAGATTGTAATAAAGTCACTGACCATAGACTCTGTTTCATTCAGTTTTTAAAAATCAGGAGTTAAAAAAAAGTATCTTTCTCATCGCTACTTTCCTTGCAAATATCTGCATTCAAATTTACCTACAATAAAAAACTACGAAGTTCCTGAAAAAACTTAAAGCGTACTTCCTTAAAAATAAAAATTTATTGAAATTTATTTATTTATTTTCTTACTCGTGAAAACGACAAAAGCGAAAAGCTTACATTTATTTTCCAATTCTAATCTGTATTATTCATAAAACGACGTAAGTGCGCATGTCCGCAACAATTGAAGTTCTCAGGTGCGCTGCCAGGCAACAGGAGTATTATTGCAAGGTCAATTCTGTCCACAACAATGGAACGTCGCACGAGGGTTTATTTATTTAATTTATACATTATCGCTAATTTCAACATTTTGTTGAATGTAATAATGCAACACAATATGACGCTTGGATCAAATGCTATACTAAGAATGGAATGAGGCTACACTTAGATCATTTTGTGCTTTTTTAAAAACATGTGTTTTTTTTTTCATTCCTTTTTAGCAGATTTTTCTAGAAATGTGAGATAATAAAAGCAATCAGTCTGTGCGAATGCATGTCTTTTAAACAGTTGAAGTGATCTTGAAATACGACATTCTTATTTATATGCAAGAAAGATTATTTGAAATCTTTCTCAAATGGGTCCTTGTTAAGAAACTAGCGCGTGAAGGTGATCGAAGACATGCTTGTTTCGACTTCTAATTCATTTTGAAGCTTATTTTATACTAACTTTTTTTTCCCTCTCAGACAAATTTTAAGGAGTTTTATAAACCTTCTAAAATACGTTGCAATAGCTAGATATCATGATGGTGTAAAATTTGTACTGTGTTATATTCTGTATTTGAAATTTAAGTTCCTAGGTTTAATGATTTTTTTTTTAAGGCGATATACAGTCGGACCTCTATTTAACGAAGTCGCTAAATCCCGAAAAAAAGTTCGTTATATGGAAAATTCGTTAAATAGAGATTCACCTTTAAAATTACTTTAAACTATCTAAAACAGATTTAAAATACATAAACAATAAATATTATTAAAAAAGTAATAATTTTAATGATATAAAGCATACATTACCACATGCATACTTTAAATTTTACCAATAAAGTCTGTTAATTTTGTCTGAGTTTTTTTTTTTTTTTTGAAAAAGTATTTTTGCTCATAGTACGTCTCCCATCTTTGCAATGCACCAAAAACCCCTTCAGTATTTTCTTCAAATTGTAATCCGCGTCGGATTGTTTCAAATGATTTTAGCATTTCATCATATGAAGGTTTTTTGATTTCTTCATCATGATCATTTCCATTTTCATCATCTTCATCCCAATTCATTGCTGTATTGTTTTTATTTTTCACACTGTCCTAAATATCCGATTCAGTTAGTGTTTCCGAAGTCTCAACTTCAAAATCAAGTGAAAGGTAATCATGAAAAAATGAAAGATAATTTTTCCCTCAGCTGTATCCAAATTTCTTTCATTTCCTTTAAGGGAATATTAATAATAAAAACATTTCAAGGAGAAAAAAAAATAGATACCTCGAAAAAGTTCGTTAAATAGAAAATGCACTTCGCTATTTGGAGGTTATTTTACGAAGAAATTAGCAAAATGTTCTTGGTTCCAAAGAAAAGTTCGCAAAATAGAGAAATTCGCAAAATAGAGGTTCGTTAAATAGAAATTACAAATTTAATATTTTGTTTTACAGGAAAACAACGTTGTTTCCTAGATTATATTTGTTGACAAAATAATTTTAAAGATTCTACAAAATCGTAAGAACGTAATACTATTGAATATAATAATAGAATTCAACTCTTACTTTGATGAAATAATACCAATTATTGTGAAACAATGAAAGGTAGCGCAAAATGAGAAACATTCTTTCATTTGCAGTTAAACTCAGTGTAAATACTGAAGCAAGATTAAGAAGGTCGGCTTCTAGGTGTTCAAAGATGTATCTTTCAAATGCCAGTTATAAATATAGGATGAAGAAACAACAAGGTGGAAAGGACGACTTTTCGTAGAAATAAAATCAAGCAGTCGAAGGTCTTTGAGAATCAATCTTCCACAAGCAACTCAAGAAATCGTCCTCGGGACCCAAAGCCATCGCATGGGATATCGGAGCCCATCTGCGAATATCTGTGTCTCAAGGATTAAAAAAAAAAACAACTTGTATATAGGCACTACATACAATTATTATTTTTTTAAAAAAAGATTACATTCATATACTATCTCTAAATTGTAATCAAAGGAGTATGGAGCATTTATTATGAAAAAAAAAGCCTGCTGGCCAAGTTGATGCTCCTGGAGCATCAGCGCCTTTGAGGTGCACACATTGTATCGTGACATTTCTATCAGGACCTAAGTGTGAAGTCGCCGATGGAGATAGTTTTGATTATTGGAAACAGAGACATCCTTGATCCAACTAAATTTATCCAGAATGAAATATATGAGACGAACATGTAGAAAAGTAATATAATCTAAATTTCAAAATATCTCATTTGTAATCGTTTTGAGCTGTCATTGTTTACTTCAATTGCACATAAACAATAATGTTTGTACCAGAGATTTATACAAGATCTTGCTTAACAAACATTAAGTTAGCTACGTCTTCGATAATTAATTTTAAATCATTTTTCATATTAAAGGGGAAATCTGCTTTTCATCTTTTTATTGGTTATAATCTTAAAAAAGAGATTAGAATTAATTTAATTATACTGACTTAGCAAAGATCACATCTAATCATATTTCAAATTTATGTGTAAGATAAATTCCACTTATACTAATTAAACAAAATTAATTTAGAAAAAGAAAGAATAAAACAGCATTTATAATGGTGTTGTTGTTGTTGTCGTGTCCCCGGATCCATCTTCGGATCACTGGTCATAGACACTCTATGATGGGGATATTATTGCCTTATTTTCGTTGGGATATAAGTATCCTGGAGGCACCCTAATGTGAAAATCGGACTTCTGCCTCCTATGAAGAGAAATAACAACAGAAGAAGAAAGAGAACAACACAGAAGAAAGGAAAGTGCAACACCCTTGTCACTGCCGGGATTCGAACCCAGGAACTGGCGCATTGGACGCCACGGCTGGCCGCCGCCGAGACCGCACGACTACGCCAGCACGGCATTTATAATGGTTTCACTGAATATTAACAGAGAATTCCTCAGGGCTCAAATTTAGGCCCCCGGTATTTCTATTCTATATATATATACAGTAGGACCAGCATATCCGCTGATTCAGTATTCGCTGTTTTGGGTGGCCCGAAAAAAAATGGAAAATTAAAGAAATAAACGATTCATCAGTTTCAAATGCTCGTGTACTGAGCCCAGTACTTAACTCATCTTCCTTTGTCCCCTTACCCATGCTTCCCCACAGAACTTGTCTCCATTCTGTTTCTAGCGTTCAAGGCATTAGCTGCCGCGTATTGTTTGTGTTCAGAAAACCCTTATTTACCGTAATAATGGTCCCAAAGCGTAAGAGTAGTGAGGCTGGTAGTGCTTCTAATTCTAATAGATGTCCTTTCCATTAGTGAGAAAGTGAAAATTCTGGATAAGATTAAAATAGAAATAAAAAAATACATTTTATCATTACTGTATTTAATGTTGGTAATATCTTACTGTGCGTAATTGATCAATTAAATTTTACTCTATTGACGTATGTCACACGAATACATGTTACATACAGCGAGGTTTTATCCGAGGTTTCACGTAACGGCGATAGGTCTTGGAACCTATACTCCGCAGATGCCGGGGTCCGACTATAGATATTAAAATTTGTTAGAATTTAAATTTCTACCAGATATACTTAAGCAAAAGATAAATGTTTTTTCTTAAATTCTGAATCGCAGAAGTTTATAATATCCAGGTTATTTTATAACAAAGTATCTTAATCAGCCTAGATTTAAAAACATCAATAAAACACCTAAGAAAAAAAGAAAGAACTCAAAGTCTACTTTCCTTTCTAATATTTCTTTTCCTCTTTTTTTTAATTAAAACACAAATAGAGAAAAAGCACAACTGGACAGTAAATATGCCTTCG
>JAFIDM010004315.1:70104391-70138727 GCA_023159025.1 Thereuonema tuberculata
GGACGTTACATTTTGCTTTTGAGTAATTAAAACATCAAACGATAAAAAAGAAACGCCTCTATTTGTATTCAAGCAATAGAATACAATAAATTAAATACAAGCAATATATAATATCCACTTTATGAAAAATAAAAAAAAATCCAAATTTTTGACTTAATTGTTTACATCGAATTGATATTAATCTTATCAAACCGACGCGACGTGCAGTAGAAAATATTCTTCTTATAATTAAAGAAACAAACCAATTAAAGAAACAGAAAGTTCTCTTGATTAGTCAAACCAGGGTATTTCCGGGTATTAGGTTACATCGCTTCAGTTTTTCTGTTACTTAGGAAGACATAAATGAAATAACAAGAATCTCTACATAATAAACCGCAAACAAACGACTTTTTTATCAATTTTAAAAACTTATGAAATGCCTTATTCTGTTATTCTATATCAGTGGTTCTCAACCTGAGGGTAGCAAAGTATTTTCTAGGGACGTGGTTTTTGGTTGCAATTATTTGGATAGGAAATTTCACCACGAAGGTTTTTCAACACTTGTTTATTTCAATATAGTTACACTTCAATATTCTTCTAGTGGTTGTATATGAACTGATTTTTCATAAATGAAAACAAATGACTTCAGATCTACCACGGTGGATACTTAAAAAAATAGTAAAAGTTCCTATATATTAAATATTTTGTATTATTTTAATTATTTGCTACGGCGAACTCTTTATATTTTTTTTTCAAATTTCCACTCCGCGGATCTTGATTTACTCCCTAAATCTTATATTATACTAATATATAAAGCTAAAGAGTTTGTATGTTTGAACACGCTAATCACAGGAACTTCCAGTCCGATTTGAAATTTTTTTTTGCGTTATTGCACGTTTATTGAGGAAGATTAAATGCTATATAACATCACGGTATGACCAATAGGAGCGGAGCAGTAAACATAAACGTCAATCAACGGGTGCGGCGGCGATGATGGGGCGGCTTGGCCGCACGACGAGAACCCAACATTACCGAGAAGGGCCGAATTTAACGCAGTTGACACCGCGGGGCACAGCTCGTATAAAATATATACAAATGCACTGTTATCATTAGAATAAAATTCTAAGTTAGAAATAGTAAACTGAAAAAAAAAATATTCACTATGATGTAAAAATTCAATATCAAAATTCATTTTTAATCCATATGTTGATGTTAATTAAATATAGAGTTAGAATTATATTCTGAAAAACTATTTTTAATTTTTTTCTTAACCCTATTAAAAAGCCTTTTATGCAAGTTTGGCAGAAGTCGCAGATTACTTGGCAATTAGAGAAGGAGTCGCGACTCGAAAAAGCTTGAGAAACACTGTTCTAAATGATAGTTTAGGTTTAACGTAATATTCCTCGTGGAAATTTCAGTTGTTAAGCAAATGAGTTAATATTTTAAAAGAGTTTTTGTTCTGATGCAAATTCTAATTTAAAAAAAAAATAAACCGGAGGATTATAAAATAGACAGACTTCGTTGTTGTGTTTATTTTTATTTTACGACATCTTTTCTGGCAGTATTTTTTGTTTTCCTTCTTATCAGAAAAAATGTCGTAAATTTTTTTTTTAGAAAAACAATACAATGATGGAATTTATCCATTTAAAGTAGCTAGCAATGAATTAGAATTTTCCATAGACACAACACAGACGAATGATACGCATCTACTATACAAGGTGTCCTTAAAGTCACGCAACAAAGCAAAAACTGTATTTTTTTTTCAGGACTATTGGTACATGTTGACTCAACACGAACGCATTGACATCCTCATGGTCAAAGTATCTTGTTTTCTGATGAGGCCAACTGATACGTGTCGGCGAAGTTAATCGCTAGAACACCCGTTATTGGTCCTCTAACAATCCACATTGATTTTTGAACAGTAAGTAATACATCGTTGATGTGGAATGACAGATACTTGGTCCTTTCTTCCTTCATGGAACTGTCACAGGTGAAAGGTATCTGCAGAGGCATTTCTGAGCATTCTCAATCCTGAATACAGTGGTACCTCGACATACGAAATTTAATTCGTTCCGTGACGATCGTCGTATATCAAAAAAATCGTATATCAAATCAATTGTTCCCATAGAAATTAATGGCAATAGAATTAATTTGTTCCAGTGATAGGAATTTACCCCCCCAAAATAATTAACATGCTTTAAATACCAACCAAATATAGGTTTAATATAAGATAAATACAATGTTTATTGTATGCATGATATAAATGTACTACAATTTTTTATTAAATGTACTATTTTTTTACACTAAGACTAATCACTATCACTGCCACTCTCACGTCTGGCCCTTTTGGCCTCAGTTGCAGTTGGTGTATCGCCACTAAGACGTGGTCTTTTCCAAAGGAAATGATCAAGAGAGATCTGTTTCTGTCTCTTTTTTAGAATGTTTCTAAAATGCGCAAGGCACGTGTTATTGAACAATGCACTGGCTCTCCCTGTAGACAATTTCTCCGGGTGTCTCTTTTCAACAAAATCGGACACTTCTTGCCACTTAGCAAGGATCTCACGAATTTCACGTGACGATAGCACCTCCTCTTTCTCGACCCCCTTCTCACTGCTGAGTTCCTTCATCACCTCTGAGTGCGTCATCTCTTGTAACTTCTTCAGCTCCTCCGTCGTGAATTCTTCTGCATGCTTCTGCACCAGATCAACAACATCTAGCTGTACTAGCTATTCGTATCTCAAAAATATCTTCGTATTTCGAGGCGTAAATTAAATGAAAATTTTCGTCGTATATCAAAAAAATCGTATGTTGGGGCATTCGTATCTCAAGGTATTTCTGTATTTCCAACTTGGCTTTCAGCAAGATGGCGTCCCAGAGCATTATGCTGCTGACCTGGAAAGCCTAGTACACATCAAGGGACAAAGTCGCGGAACATGTGTCTCGGGACAAAGTCACAGTCTTTCCCGCGATTGTTGCGATACAGTTTTCTCGTGTTCCGGGACTGTCGCGATACAAAAGTCGCAAATCTCATGTTCCCCATCGAAACGGAGAACACGAGACAATGTTGCCCGACATTTCGTAGTCTGTACGTGTTCCGAGACTTCTGAGTCAGTTTCTACTTGTCCGTCATGGAAACAACATTGAAAATAATCGAAGATTTTCAAGCCACCCATGTCTTTGGGATATCACAAGTCTAGATTATAAAAACAGAAATAAAAGGAGGGATGCTATGGAGCATCGGCCCAAAAATTTCTGAAACCCATGCCATCTTCCAGTTTTAATTTTTAGAGAAGATTAATAGCAACAGTAATGCCGCCCGAAAATAGAGTTCTCTATCAGTACCGTTTAGGTTTACGATTTTTCCGTTTTAACAACATTAAATTATTTAAGCACAAATTAAACGCACAGAGAGCAATCTGTTGGGACATCGCGTTCTGATATCTGTAGTGCAACTGGCTGTTTAGGTGTGGACGCGCGACATTGTATAGCGACTGTCGAAGGAAATTGTATCGTGACTGTCCCGAGACACATGTTCCGCGACTTTGTCCCTTGGTGTGTACTAGGTTGAAGAGCAGTTCCCAGGGCTATGGATTTAGTGGAATGGCCTCCGACTAGCCCCGACCTCACAACGCTGGATTTTTAACCTATGGAGTCACTTAAAAGCCTTGAGTTTACGAATAAAAGATCATCACATTTCCCCATATGACGTCTAAAATCACACAGGCATGTTATATATTAATCCCGGACATTTTGTACTGGGTATGGAATGACTGGGTCTGAACCTTTCCGTGCAAGATGGTAAGATGGTAATCACATCGAACGTAACACGTGAACTGCTGTTTAGTCTACGATGCGGACTTTTCGGACACCCTGTATTGATATCCAATAATAAGCGTTTTATTGTGTATTAAAACAATGAGAAATAGGTTTAGACATATAGACATTGTTTAAATTCCAATGCTTTTTTTAATAGGAATTTTTGTCACCTTCTCATGTTATTTCTCGAGAAGATTTGGAAAAAAGATTTCAGTTAGAACGTCTGTAATCCTCGAATAGGCATACCAGGTTTCAAGAAGATCCATCCAGTTGTTAGTGGGCGCTTATATACACAGACGACTGACTTGGTGAGCTTTCCTGAGAAGGAAAGGCTACCAAATAAATAAATAAATAAATAAATAAATAAATAAATAAGGAAATGACGATACGAAAAACAGATTTTTAAGGAACCGGATATGAGGGAGAATCTAGATTAGTTCTAATGTTTGTAATACATCTTAATAAGTATCGGAATTTTTTTTAAACTTCGCAGGTTAGAAAAAGGTAAAAGTTTGCTCCTAGGAATCTGAAAGCTTAGCGGTAAATTTTTAGTATCAAAACTATCCTGAAATCAAGTAAATACTAGTAAATTTTGGGCTTTTAGGTAAGAAAGGTAAGGGGATAAAACAAAAATATAAAACAAACTAAGAGATAAAAAAAAATATTTGCCAACATGTTTTTGTAAAAGCTAGGGAACTACGATAACTCCAAATCTATTTGCAGATAAAGGTCTTTTAATTTGCTTTCTAATCATTTTTGTAAAAACTGGGACCAAAGATCAAAATTTAAGAATAATAAAAAAAAAATCCTTTAATGGCCCTCACTTATGTATTTTGCTTAATGTTTACTTTGATAATTTACTTTATATTAATTATATATTCTTTTATGAATAAAATAAAATCTATATTAAGATAAGAAATTACTAAAATTATCTTTACTCTGAGAAATACTTAACAAGAACTTCCTTAAAGAACTTGATGTCTATTTCTGTTTATAAAACATAAGGGAAATAAAAGAGCCGCAGTATTTTAAAAGTAGTGAAAAGAGCACAAGTGTATTTGTAAACTAGATATAGTAAGTTCAGGTATTCATCATGCAGTGAGCAGATGCGGCTGTGAGGGAAAGAGGAGATCAAAAGGAAGGAAACTCTTGTGAGTCATATGACGTCACAGGAAGAATCTCTGCATTATCTTTTTGAGTAGTTCTTGTAATGATAAAGATGTCCATTGACACGGTGTTCGCTTATGGCTTTTAACAAAAAACTCAGTAAAATACCAAATATAGGTTTTAATCTGTTAAAAAATGTATATATATATTTCTCTCACTTTTTCCGCCGTGGTTCTATGTTTTTCATCCCCCCCCCCTCCCCACTCCATAGTGAATCAGCCGTGATTTTATTGGTTAATTCGTACGACAGGTCCTTTATTAAGGGAGTAACGCCACATGCCCACTAGTGGTGATAATGTGAATTAGAAACTTTTATCTCATGATTGCACTCTCCATGTCCCGTAAGCCTACAATCGAAAGTTGGATATCGAGCGCCTAACAGCTTATGGATCTTCAAACACCTCACGTTATTTCTTGGACACCTAGTATCAAAATTAAAAAATAAAAAATAAAAATAAATTTTAGCTTGGGACTTCGGGGTCATTTTTTTTTAGAGATGGAAAGGACGAAGACCAAAATAAATGGTCCTAGGTTTTAAGTTGGATCATAAATGAGCTAAATAGCAATTTTGATGAGAATCCGTCCAGCTGTTTTAAATTGAAGAGCATACAAACAAACAATCAAAAGAAATAATAGACGTCCCAATGCTTAGTGATAATATATATATGTAATATTGCTGCCTGCCGATTTTCACCGCTGGCCAAAATCGTCAGCAACGGGGTGGGTGGGGGTCAGGTGAGGGTCGATGTCGACTTCACGGCATGCGTTGGACGGACTTCAGTTCACTTGGCGACGGGAAGGGACTGACTTGCCGGCCTGGCAAATCGTCTTCACCTCGGGGAAGGTCTGTCTCGGTCTTCGGATTTCGAATAACTTCGGCCTCTTGTTTGCCGGCAACGTCTCCTGGCGTTGGCCGGCTCTGAGCGAGGTTAAGCGGGGAGTGTGGTCTGCCAATCCCCGCTGAACTGAACGGCGATACCTCTCGTCTGCCGCCGGCGTCGTGACTTATGTACGCCGGGCTTCTCGGCTTCCAACACGGGGAGGGCAATTCTGCTGTCCGCGTTGGAGATGGCCTCAACTTCTCTGGTTCCAAACGACTATGGAGAGCTTCTCCCGTGGCTGGCTTGCCACCACACTAACTCATCTACTCTTTCTCCGGCTTGGAGAAACACTTGCGGCTCACTTGCCGCCAAACACCAACTCTCTAACACAGGTGGAACGCTCCAAACTGGAGACCTTTGCGGCTCCTGCCGCTGAGACGAACTGACTTTCAGGCGCTCCGCGCCTAGTTTTATAGGCGTAGGATAGGTCGACTCGGCCGAGGTACGCAGGGAAGGTCGAGTCGACTGCGCTGAAGGGGGAGCGGACAAAACGCCAGGTAACAATATTAATACATAAGAAATTTAACATCAAATTTTCCATTTGCTGGAACTGATTAAATCTGCACATATTTACCTATGTTGCTTAAATCTAATTAATTGGAATCAAAACACGTGCAAATTTTAAAGTGTACTGCAACAATGGCAGACGATGAATCTGCAACAATGGATCAACTTCAACCGAATCTACTATTGGTCAATAGTTGAAAGTTAATTATTTCACTTCTACTAGTTGACCCATGCGAATAATTCGCATCGAAAAACCACTTTTGAGAAATAATAAACAAATCCAACAGCTGTCGTGCATGTCAATAGATGGCGCCTTCTCCATTTTTATAAAAAGGTTGACCCGTGCGAATAATTCGCATGGTATCTTGATCAGTCACCGAATGGTAATGTGGAAATAAATAAATGAACAGATTGTCAATAGATGGCACCTTCTACATTTTTATAAAAAGGTTTTTAAAATAAAGTTTTTTAACGAAAACAATAATTTAAACAGTTTGTTTATTTTTCGTCATTAGCGGTGAACGTAATCTTCAAAATATCTCAATCATTGATTTTGATGAAGTATTATTAAGTGAGATAAAAAAAAAAAAACACCTTTGAGAAATAATATATGAGAAGTTGACAAATTATGTTTTTTATTGTAATAAGTCGTTTATTTTTATTAAAACATAAATCTTTGTTAGTTTTTTTTATCTGTTTTTATTAAATATGAAATATATTTTTAAAGTGCTTTTTTATTCCAAAAAGAATGTATTAGAAGTTACGACGCTAAAGCATTATTTGAAATTTTGTTTCGCTTTCGAAAAATAAGTCGCTTCTGTTAAAGCGTGTCTACATTTTTATAAAAAGATTTTTAAAATAAAGTTTTTTAACGAAAACATTAATTTTAAACAATTTGTTTATTTTTCGTCATTAGCGGGGAACGTAAGCTTCAAAATGATGTCTCAATCATTGATTTTGATAAAGTCTTAAGGGAAATATGCCATACCGACACAAAAACACCTTTGAGAAATAATATATAAGGATTGTTTGTCACCTTCTCGCGCAAATTTCACCACAAGGTCTCTATGTAGAGAAAATTTCCAATACAAAATACAGAATTACCACTCTGCCATAGACGTTTACGCCAATTTTCAAGAAGATACATTCACAGACAGTCATATAGTTACAGTCTGGTTTATGGGCCTACATTTCTTTAGAAAAGTTAATAAATAAAAAATAAAAAATTAAAAAATAAATAAAATTAGTAGCCTTAATTGCTTAAAACCCGCGCCAACGCAGAAAAGTAAAAATACGTGACATTCGTAATCGATTTCTCATGCCAGCCTTAGAGAGAGATGGCAAAAAGAAATGTCTTGATTATTTACATATTGTTGACACACACTATCGTATGTTCGTTTGTTTGCTTTTTCTTGAACTACATATAAAAAGTGAAATCAATATTTCGAAAGAAACTGCCAACAATTTACATACACAGTATATTTAAATTTGAGGCAGCAAATCGTATGTAATTGATTGACCAGATCATTATCAAATAAAGCAAACATTTATTTATTTACAAGGAGACGTCACTAGATCGACGTTGTGGAATTCATTGGGATTTTTTTTTTCTAATTCAAGATAATTCAAAATAACATGACACATGTCTTGTACCCCAAACATCATTGTACCCGAGAAACTAACCAAAGAGATATTTTTGGTTAAATAATAACATTTTGAAAATGTTACCAAATGGTCGAACGGTTTTCTCCTGTAATGAGAAAAATGTGCTTGTTTTCGGGTAAATTCGAATTTACCCCTAATTCTATGTTTTTTGATGCCTAACCTAACCAAACTAATATTTATTTTCATCCTCGCTCCCAATTATCCCTCAAAAAGGACGAAAAATCCGGCGTTCAGGAATCACCGGATCTGATACCTTTCAAATTTCGTCGTTGCTTATTTATGGTCTAATTCAAAATATGAACATCATTCTTTGGTCTTCCGTTCCCAACCCAGAGGTGCAATGTTCAGTCGCCATTATGCTACCTATGTTCGCAAGGTATAAGCTGAACTGTCCGTCGCATAGATGGGACACAGACAACACCTCCTCGAGGCCTTACGTAAAACATATGTTGACTGACTGAGCAAACAGCGCTAGGGGGGCGGGCTTTCGAGAATTGAGGATATAATAAAGACCAAAATAATTGTATTCCTGTTTTAGTCATAAATAAGCATTACATCAAATTTTAAAGAAATCTATCTAGAAGTTTAAACAAGAGATTTCGATGGTCAGTTTTAAGGAACCAAAAACTAATGTATCTACGTTTTAAATTGGAACAGAACTAAGTTACGTATCAAATTTGATGAAAATCCGTCCAGCCGTTTTAACGTGATGCAAACAGAGAAACTGAAAAATCCGTGGTGGAAGATATATTAGGTGGAATACTGAGACTTCACAGTAGTCTCAGACAATGGACAAACGCGAAACGTTTTAAACTATTTTTATTGACACTTAAAACTATTTCTTACTCTGAAGACCTGGCGTCCATGGCAGCCGCCTGACCTGTTCTTAAGATCTCTTTCTTAGTTGTGCCCCTTGAATGTCTAGCTGAGTTGTGTCCATTTCCCTTTAAGGTATGTTCATGTCGAAGGTTGGAGCTTTTCATTTTCCCCTGAAATATTCATCTTATCAACTATTTAAAAACAAACTACGTTAATTTTTCTTTTCATTATTAAAAATCTTTTATAGTCTTTTCTGATTATTTCTTTTTTCCAGTTCCTCTGGGAAATTAACTTCAAACAAAAAGTATTTCATTCTAATCACTAAGGTGGTATTTGCTTTTTTTTGTTTTTTTTTTATGAATTCATATTCATAAAAGATTCATATTAGGATTTTTTTTTTTTATAAAAGATTAATCTTTTGAAAAAAATTACTTACTTTCCTTTTTTTAACGTTAAAAAAAAGTTTTAACCTACTTTGTAAGAAAAGATAGACTCATCAGATGAGATCAGTAAGTCTGTGTGTGTGTGTCTTCATGCGTACGTAATCAAAACCCTAATAACTTTTGATTCGCTGGATGGATCTTCTTGAAACTTGGGATGCACATTTAAGGACTAAAGTGTTGTAACTGTTATATTTGAAATCTTTTCCACGTGGGTTCTTGTCGAGAAATTAGAGCAAAAATTCCCACAGAAAACCATTGGAATCAAACAATGGCTTCCTTTCCTCTTAACATTTGCTAGATATTTCAGGAGATATTTTTCCCTGTTAGGGTCCTCGTCAAGAAATGAGTGAGATGATGTCCAAAAAATCCAATAGAATAAAAAAGCGTTAAAGTCCGTATTAATGCATTTAGTAATACACTAATTTAAGCGCGCTTTGCTATGATTAAAATTAATCGGATTTAAATAACTTAGGTACCATGAATTTTTTTTTTTTGTAGAATGTGGAAAATATTTACTTGTTGAATTACAGATGTTGTAATTTGAAAGTAATCGAATATTTTTCGTCTGCTTAAGGGGAAGAGAGTTATTTTGAGGAAAGAAAGGTTCAAATTCTTCCAGGATTTTAGTATTGAAAGTAAAAAGAAAAACAAAAAAAATAAGTTAAATACAAATAATTTCTTTTTAATATTAATTTTATTGTAAAGATTTTAAAGCTACTACGTAAAGAACAATGCAAATAATACAGGAAATACAGCTTCACTGTATTTCCATTCCAGTGAATGTAATAAAGAAAGCAATGCAATCATGGAAGAAGAAAAAAAAATGAGATGTCTCCTAAAACTATCAATAAATAATAAAAAACAAATTCACTTCGAAAATAATAAACATAAATTGTATACTGATGCTTCTTTTCGACAGTCGGCTCTTTTGATCCTTTTCAAATGTAACCAGAACCCAAATATTCGACTCGTGGTTCGCTCTTTCGTTATACGTATTTCGTAATGTTTCCACGATCTTCCAATCACTTCTGCTACCACTCACTGCTTTTTTTCTTTCAATCGACTCAACGCTATCTTTTCTTTCAGTCTGGGTATAAAAGAATGGGTATATCGTACTGTACTGTTGTATGTATTCCGTTTCAGGCACGTAGCCGGGGTGGGTGGAAATTAAATCGAAACAAAAGAAAAATCTCTCTTAAGGCCGTTTTACATTTACTATTTCACTCGCCATTTTCCAAGCCATAACGCAGGACATGTCAGGGTAGATTGCGAGTGATTTGTGTATCGTTTTACACTTACCATAACGCCTTCCATCACACGGAACATTTACACTTCTCAATTGTCATCGTGCCTACGGTTTATTTACGAAAAAAATAGCAGTGATGTATATAAAAACCATTTAGTCAAAGCATCGGATAGGTGAAAGAATGTCTTTAATTAATTAAAATAGGAAATATTCATGTTTTTTTTCATCGTTTTGTGTTTCTTTGTTTTCAGTTTCGATAAATCAGTTTCGATAAATAATTCAGTCTCGTTTAATCTCGATCAATGGCGATATCTTTTCGAGATGTCGGTCGCTGTCGATTCGAATTTTCAAGCCGAAATTCTGAAATGATTTTGATTAATAATGTAACATTTTATGAAAGCATCCACGAAAACAAGGAAAAGATGCCCTCCGATCGTGAAAATCATTTTTGTAATCGGTAATTTCGAATAAATAGATACAAATCGATTGGACTTCCAAGTTCTACAGTTCGTCACCAGGAGCGCTAGTGGCGATGTCCAGCCATTTCTTCAAAATAGAGCATGGGCTATCGCTGGACATCTCCGGGACATGTCTGATGTCTAGGTGATGGCGAGTGAAATGTCGAGGTTATGGCGAGTGAAATTGTAAATGTAAAACGGCCTTTAGAATTTTGATCAAAGGTAATAGTCATATCAATGTAAAATTATCGCCTCTTAATATATCTACGGAAAGAGAGGAAATGGTGAAACTCCTCTTATCGCCTATAAAAAGGCACTTTTTCTGGAAATGAGCCCTTCCCGAAAGAAAATTCTAGGTATAATTCTGGGTTACTGTAAATATAATTTATTGCTCAAAATGTCCATTCCTTGCCTTAATAAAGGCCTCCAGTCCTCGATAGCACTGTATCTGTGGACATCATCTTCCATTCTCCATACACAGATCTTTTGAAACCAGCGATGCTAACATCGAGTTCAGAGCAAGATTCAGCTCCAAGTTCGACCTTAAGGAGTAATTCAAGGGAGATGCAGAGGAAATCAACCAAGCTGAGTGGTTTTGCGTTGTGGGCTAGAGCAGAGTCCTGCTGAAATGTCCATGTGTGTCCATTGAACAAAGAATGATTGAGCGGCTTCACAATTGGTTCCAGAGCTCATTGTAGATACGCTTTTAGAGAAACTTGGGTAACGAAATGAAATTCCGATTTGCCTACCAGCTGATCCCTGCTCTAACCATCATATTTGCTTGCTTCGTGGGATATCTTTAACAGTTTTTCCACAAACACATCGTTCTGCTCGTGGAACTTCTTTTCAACGGTCAAAATTTATGAGAGAATACTTGTTAATTTTCAAGGCCGTACCGTTTAAGAGCCTTACAACGATACAGCTTGCTCTTCTTCTGAAGGCTCGTTAGCATTATTTTCAGTGAGGCTTATCAAATTGTTCAATATATTTGTAGGTATCAGTCTCGACCGCTGGATAGATATTCTTGAAGCTTGATATGCATATTTGAGGACTAGGGATGATTTAACCTTCCACTTAAAATCTTTCCGAAATGGATCAGTTGCACGAAAATGAGACGAAATTCCCATAGAAAATCATTAATCTAAAACAATGGATTTCTATTCTTTTATTGTTTTAAACAATGGATTTCAATCTCCGTTTAGCTGATCCGTTAATTACTGTATTGTTGTATTTATCCATGATGAAATATTTCAGAATAGTTGCATGTTAAATCAGTATAGAATATATTCACCTTTGGCAGCAATGTAAGTAGATATCTGCTGCAGATTCATTGAAATAACTTATCATATCCAGTGGTAAATTTTCCAGCCTTTGTGCAATAGGTCCTGCAGCTTCATTGATAATCCCCGACCTAATGAGATCTGGAAGATGGCGCCCCATAAAAAAAAACACTGCATGATTGGGTTGGTTGAGTTTAGTTATTTCTTACTAAATTATTTACAGATAATTTCCAATAAACTTCAAAATAAAATATATGGCAAATGTAAAAGTTAAAAATATTTAATTTTAGTTCTCTTTTTCTTCTTATATCAGCTTTCGGATTTTGAGAGCAATATTGGTGGATTGGAAACTGCTTAGAAAGATAATCGACAGCTATTCAGAGAAGAATCAAAGAAACCATTTACATCCTTAGACTATAAGATTGGATACTCTTTCTGTAATAACACAACTTTTTAGTTCAATATATATTACAAGATTTTAGTCAAAGTAATTTTTCTTCAGCTAATACATACATAATACGTAGGTTATCAGAAAAAAAAAAGGTTACAAAGTTTGTGTACGAAAAGCAAATCTTTATTGGAAGAAAATGAGATGGTGTCCATAAAGTGGCATAGATACAGCACTATTTTTCAAAAAAAGTTTTTTTTTCTAAAATGGCATTTGTCAATGTTTGATAATTTTTTTCTAGCCATTTTTTTGCACCCCGTTAGACTTCTTCATTGCATGTGAAGCATCGCCCTGATATTTGCTCTTTTAAGTCTGGGAGCTAAATCCAGACTGTACGGCGGATGTCCGAAAATTTCCGCTATTAGCTTAAAAAAAAAAATTAGCTTATTAGAAATGCAATCATCTGATTTCAGTTGTCAGCTACAGTTTGAAGCTTAAGGTCTCGGACTCATATACTGATGGTTGTCGGTCCAAACCCGTACATCGTACTTTTTTTTTCTCTTAATCTTTTTTCCTCAATGTCCGCGTGTTTTTTTTTTTTCTTTTCTTATTTTCCTAACTTTTTAAAAAAAATTTTTTCCTATTTTTTTTTTAATTTTTCCTTTCGTTAATGTACTTCCTTTTTTTATTATTATTTTTAATTATTTTTTTTTTTAGCATGGATCGCTTTTAAATTTAAAAAAATATGCTTTAGCACAAAATTACATTCATTTGTATAAATTTCACCTGGGCAAGAAAGTGAATCTGCGATTTTCATTTCGTTCAATTGCAGATTGGAGTAACGTCGGTACCAGTGCGCGAGTTTGGAATTGGAAACATTCAGACAAAGCTATCCAGACAAATTCTCGGAAATTAGAGAATTTTATCAGAAACATTAAACAACGAAATCGAAATAACTTAAGGCCTTCTTTCTTTAGAATTGATTTTTCAATTCGAGAAAACGAAAAAAAAAAAAATAATCTATATTTACTTTCGAATTCTTGTATGTACTGAATACAAAACAATAAAAAATTTCCACTTTTTGAAAAAGAAAAAAATTAAATCCGTATTATCTATTTAATAATTAGGATTAATTTAAATTGCATCAAATATCACATTAAGGATAATCCCTTTAAGACAACGAGATTAAACAGGAAATCCGCTGTTTAGATTTCAATGTTATTCTATGAGAACATTCCTCGTCTTCTCCAGCTCGAGAAGGACCTATTTGGAAAAGATTTGAAAGTTAAAAGTGAATTCGTCCCTTGTTCTTGAATGTACATACCAAGTTTCAAGAAGAGTCATTAAAGGGTTCAGAAGTTATTAGGCGACACACGGACTGACTGATTTATAAACCTCGTTTAACTATTGGAAAATACACTAATAAGACCGTCTTATCCAAAGGCAATTTTCGGAGTGTGTATACGCTCCAGAATATAGGGGGGGGGGGGCATTATGATTTGTGGAATATCAGAAAAGGAAGAGTGGTTTCCAAATTTTGCAACTTTTACCTTACTTGATAATTTACCTTGCAATCAGTTTCCGCATTTCCGTATATCCCGGAACTTCCCACAATGGCAATCTGTTTATTCTCTGCAAAATCAGATTGCTCTGAAAGTTCCAGCTAAATTTTATTTGTTTTTTAAAAACAACTTCTCGAACGAATTTGATGCCTCCTATCCTAATGAAGCCATCTTTTTTGCTTTGTTTTTAAAATACAAAAATTGCAAATAACTCAGAAGAATCACTATTTTGTTATTACTATATACGTTCAAACAGATGTACTGGGTTTTTTTTTTTTTTCTATTTTATTGAAAACTATTGAAATCCACCTTAATACTTATAATGTCTAAAACTAGTATTACTTTATATTAAAATATGCTTAAATTAGTGGATTAAAGATTAAAAGACTCTATATTAAAGACATCTATCGGTGTCTTTTCGGTTTTCGATGAATGTGCTAACTGCTCGGCAAGGACACACAAGAAAAGAATTTCCAGTACAAAAAAACTTCCCAGAGAGTCTTACTACTGAACTCTGGTGGCCATTAATGATAATACATACGATTCATTTTCTCTTAAGTATAATTAAATTGATATTAAAATGCAAACAAATAAATAAATAATGTTTAAAATAAATAAATTTATAAAGTACCATTTTTTTTTTAATTAAAGACGATTGGGGAAGATTAAGGTTTTAAAGAATAAGGAAACACAGTGGGCGTTAAGCTTGAGAAGCACTGCTTTATCCTGTAATTTCTCATCTTGTCATCATTACAACGCCACAACTGTTACAAACCTTTTTTAAAACATTTTGTTGACGTCCAATTAAAAAAAAAAGTAATAGTGGTTTAAAAATTAAAGCTATCTCTTAATTCGAAACCTTTTATAAATTAACTAGCAGCAAAGCCTGTCGGACGACAGGCATAAAAAAATCTGAAAAATCATTTTATTATCAACTATCAACTATAAAGTAAATATCTCCTTATAAACTACATTTTTTGTAAAAACAGCATCAGATCCTTATGAGCCATTCTGAAATTAAGTGGAATTTTTTGTCCCCCCTAAGTTTCTATCTTAAAAAACTGATTTATATAAGCTTGATAATTTTTTATAAATGAAACAAGATTGTATTTAAAAGATACCAATGTTATTTTATGAAAATTATTTTACATTTTAAAGAAAAACTCTGAGAAGTGTACGAAATGTAACCTCCATGGAATGTCCCCACCCCTGTTTTTTCAACATTAACAAGTGTTTTATCGAAAAATATTATTAAATTTTTCAAAAAAAACCTCAATAACAATAATAAATTATATAAATTAAACTCTACACCAACTAACATTTTAAACATAAAAGATTTAAATAGCCTAATTTTAACTCAATAGTTGTCCACGGGGTTGGATGTAACCACCATGGAACATCGATAAAAGTTCTGAAAATGCTCACTGGGCAACAACACTGTTCACTGGTACAGCTATAGTGAAGGAGAAGGCAACGATCTTGAGTAATCTGTTGATTATTTGGCTCTCATGTGTTACTGATAAAAGACCGGATTGCCTTTATTGCCAGGTGCGTTCTTTTTCTCTTTGTAATCTCCATGGGTTCAACAAATGTTGTATGTCGTAGGTTAAAACTTTAACTTTAATTGTTTATTTTGGAAATACCTATTATCTTTCAGAAAACACAAGCTCTGGATCTATGGATTTATGGTTATGAACTGCATGTTCACACCATCTTTACATGGTAACTTATTTTTCAGGATGACCCATCTAACTTTAATGATGTAATGTAAATCAATTTGTAACCTCCATGGAAGCAAAACTTTAAACTATTTTTTTCTGATAAAAATATTTATTCTTGACCTCTACAAAGGGTGTACATGTATTTAGTTTGTTATTGGTCATTTAAAAAAAAATATTAATAATAATTTTTCTCTAGATTTTAATTTTTTTTTTCTTATACGGAAATTCCAATTAATTTTAGAATGACCCTTATATCAGATGTCCTTGATCTATTCGGTCAAGAATTTTGATTTTGACGTCGCAAGCACGACGTGCTCGACAAATAGCAACATGTAACTGTCCATGACTAAAAACAGACTCTGGTAAACAAATACCAACCATATCTAAAGTTTATTGTGAACCCTTGGATCTATCTTAATAGCTTAATTATATCTAGTTACAGACAGACAGACGAACTTAGCCAATATATATATATATATATTTGATTTGATTGATGATTTGATTTGAAATATAAGGTGACCATTTTTTCTAAAATGAAAAGGAGGACGCAAATAATTTGAAGAAAAAAAAATATTTAAATCAGGGGCTTCAGGGGTATAAAACCTATCTGTTCAACCCCCCCCCCCCCCCCCCAAAAAAAAAAAAGGTTTTAAACTTTACATATCAAAAGTTTAAAAGCTATTTTTTTTATTTTATTTACATATCAAAAAGGAGGACATATTACTCTTCAAACATCAAAAAGGAGGACAGAATTTACAAAAAGAGGACATTTAGGAGGACACTTCTCAAGGGAGGACAGAGATTCAAAAAGCATCCTTAATAAATATCTAAAGTTTGTCCTTCTAAATAAATTTTACTAAAAGTAAGAATGGAATAATTGTTTTTTTTAACTCATAACTCCGAAAGGCATTTAAAACTCACCTTTGTAATCTAAATACTGCGTTAACTTGTAAACAGCTTCTGCGGCAAAAATGGTTTCGAGTTTCAAAATCAGCATAAAAAACTGAGTACGTATGCCAAATTTCATTAAAATGGGTGCAGTGATAATAAAATTATTTGGTTTTGAACGTATGTTTTGTTAGAATTTCAGTTGTCTAGGTCAGTTCCAAGGATAAAATTTCATGGAAACATATAATGACAAAATGAACTAATATTTCATCCAATTTGAGTACCCTTGATTCAATGGTACTGTTGAGAACCTTGGATCTATCTTAATAGCTTAATTAAATCGACTACAGACAGACAGACAGACGAACTTAGCCAATTATATAAGTTGATATTTGCTTTCAGTTCCTCCTAGATTTGCAACACTTCCTGAGACAAGAATTACCATTTTTGTTTTAATAGTACAGGGAAAATGAAATGCAAGGAACTTGAACATCAATATCATCATTGTTGAATAATAGCAGCTGCTACCTTTACTATTCATTACTTATTTTAAATGCACTTATTTATGAAAGTTTCCGACATTTATTTACTTACAGTTCGGTCCAAAAAAATATCCCCAAAAAGGCGTTTTGACTCAATTTTAGCTTATGTTAAGTTCATTAATTAATTATTGACCTTTCTTGCTTCAGCACTTGAACTTTGATACAAACTACTGCAGATCAACATATTTATGAGCTTTTGAAGTGGTTTTACAGATCATGGAAAAAGAAAAGACATTTCTCCAAGGAACTCAAAGCTTTGGGACTCAAAGCTGAAGGAATCTCGAATAGGAAAGTTTCTAGGAAATTATCAATTGACCACAAAACTGTGGGAAAAAAACAATGTTGAAAAAACAAACTGAAACAGGAAAGTCAAGTTTGAGGTACAAATGTGGTCGGAAGAAAATCTCCAACCCAAATTGTGCAGGACAATGAAAATGATGATTGAATTGGTCATAGAATTAGACTTAGAAATAGAATCTAATTGGTCGTAGTATGAGACTTAGGCTACTTTTCATCCCGGTCGTAAGTAGTTCCCATGGGATGAATGAAAAATTTACCAAAATTGCCCAGATACAAAAAAAGTTTTCAAAAAACTGAAAATTATTAACGTGCGGTAAGTAACGATAATAATATAGCCTATAATAATTGTAACGATAATAATACACCGCATATTATATATAAAAACTGTTTAATAAAATGACAAGTTTCTAGATCATATTATTATTATTATTATTATTATTATTGTTGTTGAGTATTCGTGCGATATTCGTCGTATTATTTTGATTACCAAAACTGTACACAGATGGCGCTAGCGCAGTTTTCAATGAGTGCATTTGAAATATTCCCAAAACTGGCGATAGATGGCTCTTCCGCCATTTCAAATCATGCCACGGATCTTAATAAATATAGTAATTGGTTAATTAATAAGTTAGATTTCATTTAATAATATATGCAATATGGTATTGCATGTATTGTTTAAAAGTTAAACTTTAATTTGGTTTCAGTTCTAAGTTTCGGTTTTTATTTTAGTTGATGTAATTTGGTTTTTCGAATAACTAATGCAAGGACCGAAGCGACGGCAACAGGCTAGTCATGTAATAATGGCAGATGAAAATGAAAGAGATACAGCGCGAACCGTATTTGTAAGCAAACTGACGCCAACTGGACTGTGAAGAGTTTCGTCACATTGAAGGGGAATTGTCAGAATTCTGAAAACGACTGTATTTCGCAGAAGATATTTCTATAAAAATTTTGCAAATGATATTGAGAAACTTTCAAATTTCCAACTGAAATTGAGGCTGAAGATTTAATTTCTGCTGCATTTCAATTATAAAAATATTTATAAAAACTTTCTGTAGATATTAGTCAAACTTACGGCTACAGGGAGTATATTGGCTTGAACGTACGTAGTTTCCACTAGATGGTAGCTTTCAAGATTTTCAATCAAAAATGAAAAATCTTTTCACAGAGGATGAATAAAAGAAAAACTGCAAAACTGTCGTCACTGATTGTTACGAAATCTAAGATACAAAATAAGATTTCCTGAATTTTAGAACTCTGATTCAAGTTGTGAAAGGCCAGAGAATCTCTGAAGTAACCGCATCGTTTCTAGCAATCCTAAGAAACATAAAGTAATGTTAGTTTCCTCGGATATTTGAAAATTTTTTAGTTTGCTAAATGGAGACTCATTATGCTGTCAAAAATAGATTAATATAAATTATACATCAAAATGTTCAGCTAAAAAAATACAAACTGATACCAACATTTTTATCGGTTGACCTCAAGGTCAAAAGTTATAAGCTTTTACATTACACCACGAGCGCGCATAGCGGTGAAAAGTGAAAATATTACAAATGGTCAGTTTAAGTTTGTATTATTTTAAAGATATATTTAACATTTATTACACTTATTAAACATTCACGTAACACTTTTAAATAAGTACACACTTTTTTTAATAATACTTCATCTGAAAACATTCAAAACAAAGAGCAATTTCGTACCAACCTCATTTGATTACAGACAATTTTTGCGAAATGGAAATTCTATTACCAATTTTATTACCAATGTGCAATTTGACAGACGTTTAATGAAGTCTTTGATTTGTCTGTAGAAATAAACATCGCATGATTGACAGATGGGACAGATAAGTATAAAGTGATGGAATCACTTTGAAAGTTTATTTTATTTTATTTTATTATCTTTATTTTTCTTATTTATTGAGTAGTATTTTTCTTGCATTTTCCTAGTTTTCAAAACAAAAATCATGAGAAGGGAAATAAAATACTATTACAGGGATTACTTGTGAGTTTATTCGGTTTTCGCTCATAACTTTTCACCCAGGAGTTAAATTTTGGGTATCATTGTTAGTACTGTATTATAAGGTAAAAAGGAGGACGCAAATAAATTGAAGAAAAAAAAATGTTAAATCTGTTCAACCAAAAAAACAAAAACAAAACGTTGTAAACCTATCTGTACAATCAAACAATAAAAAAGGTTTTAAACTTCATATATCAAAAAGGAGACATATTGCTCTTCAAACATCAAAAAGGAGGACAGAATTTACAAAAGGAGGACAGTTAGGAGGACACTTCTCAAGGGAGGACAGAGCTTCAAAAAGGAGTACGGTTGGTCACCTTAATACTAAAAAATTTTAAATGTAGTTAGTTTAACGAAATCTTTGATTTGTCTGTAGAAATATCGCATGGTTGGCAGAGGGCACAGATAGGTATAAAGTGATGGAATTACAGTAAAACCTCGATATAGCGCTCCCGCTTATAGCACTATCCCATTCTTTACGCTTCTTTTATACGGTCCCTGTACGTTTTCTGTATAACTCTGTACATTTTTACCCTCTTATAACGCTTTCAAATCCCGCTTAAAGCGCTTTTTTGTATCGGAAATTAGTAAAAATTTCATATAAATTAATGTTTTTAGAGGTTAATTGAAGAAAGTACGCTAAATCTGCTCCGAAAATATATTAGTGTTGCTTCTAGTGGTGTATCAATTGATATTAATAGTTACTTGAACCGCATTGAAAATGTAATAATTCATAACAATAGCACACACACACGGCAAACCACAATCAAAGATTTTTTCAATAGGAAATAAGCTCATATTTGCACGATATCTATTGCAGAATGAAGTTTGTTCCCTATAAAATGGTGTCTAAATCTTAACCCATCTCATAAATCATTTCCCATCTATAGCGCTATCCCGCTTATTACGCTTGTAGTTCATGGTCCCTTGACGAACATAATAACGGGGTTTTACTGTATTTTATTTTAATTTTTTAAACCTTTATTTTTCTTATTTATTTTAGTAGATTTTTCTTTGCATTTTTCCTAGTTTTCAAAATAAAAATCTTGAGAAGGGAAAATAAAATTGTGAGGGATGACTTGTGAGTTTATTCGATTTTCGAATAAACCAGAGGTCACCATATTAGCCTTTGGATATCGTTGTTTTTCTTTTCTTGAAAATCTGAACAATTTGAAATGTGACCTTTGGGTCAAAAGTTATGATAATTCAGTCAATTTGTGCTCAAAAGAACCCCTAGGGAGAAAGTTGTGGGTAGTTTTGATTTCTTCCATTCTGTATGGTTTTTGGGGTGCCGAATCCGAATCTGAGATTTGCTAAAAAAATTTCGTGACGCAACAATAAAAAAAAATGCCCAAAAAGGTAAAAAAAAATCACTTTTTGGCGGTTTTTTGCTTATAACTCGAAAACTATCAACTTTTCGTAAATGACCCCCTATTCAAAATGAAAGTACATAAAATTTCCTATAAATTTCACTATTTAGGTTTTTTTTCTCCGACGAACCGTTCGGGCTCAAGCAGTAGTTAAAAATTGGTGAATTTTGGCTCCGCAAAAATCCACTTTTTCCACTCCAAAACTCTAATTTATTATTAAAGGCTGTCAATTACTGAATTCCTCCCAGTTCTCTGCACATACCTTATTTAGATCATTTGTGTAAAGGTGTAGGTCATTTTTTCAAAAATTACAAATGTTCAAGTTATTTAATGAAGTTCGAAATTGTACAAATTCAGTTACAGAAAAGTTGAAATTCCAACGAAAAATCTTGAAACTTATTACATATTATTATATTATATTTTTTGTTGTCGCAGATGAGAGGATCAACTGATATATGTCCAAGGCGATGGGCATCAAAAGGTATATAGCGCATTATTGTTGGTGATTTTCAAGCTGTAAAATACAAACGAAGCGAATGAGTGGAGCCTCTTGCGATCATGAACAGCTCTATTCAGATACAAGACAGGCTGTAGTCATCAATCCAACCACACTTTTCCAACGAATGACCATCGTGAAACATTCAGATGAAGAACTGCGAGAAGTTTTGCGTTACGAAGTTAGCCCCCATCCTCTCTCTCTTTTCGATGAGTATGGGATGAGGAAAGGAACAAAATCGAGCTTGTACAGGGCTTTTGCACCAACTGAACAGGCGGACTTGAACGATACAAAATATGTCATCGACGGACGGTTTTTGTTACACGCGGTCAAATGGCACCACGGCCAGTCATAATTTATGTAGAAATTTACAGCAGTGATGTATCATATGTCAAGTCAAACTACAAATCAAATGCCGTTGTCATTTTTGATGGCTACCCTGACGAAGCTTGTGAAAGCACCAAGCGAATAGAACGATTGAGAAGAGCGAAAAGAAAACAATTTGCTGCAATATCATTTACCGAATCGATGGTGCCTACTGTCTCGCTGGAGAGTTTCCTTGCAAACTCCAAAAACAAGAGCCGGTTGATATCTATGCTAATGGGAAAAGTTGATGATGCAAAAATTGATTCACAGCAAGTTGTGGAGGACGCTGATATCCTAATTATCACAACAGCTCTTATGTTGGCCCATCAAATGAATATGTGTCAGTGGTGGGGGAAGATGTCGACCTTTTGGTAATTTTGATTGGCCTGTGTTGCCCTGAAATAAAGAACGCCTTCTTTTTGAAACCAGGAAAAGGAAAGATGTCTCAAAGCTCTACAATTCTCATCTTGCCGCTAACAAAACCCTATAAGACCATACATTGTTCCTGCACGCGATGAGTGGTTGTGACACCACCTTCTGCTTTGTTTAATCAGGGGAAACTGAAATTTCTCAAAGTCATGCAGAAGAACAATGACTTGCAACCAGTCATTGATGCTTTCAAAGACCCTCATGCACACCAGACGAGATTGCTGAAGCAGGAAACGTGTTTCCCATGGCTCTGTATGGGAAAGAACATGAGACTAGCCTGAACGATTTGAGATACAGGCAATACGTATCTTCATCGTAAAAAGTAAGACCAACATTGCCTCACTAACCCCCCATCGAAGCTGCTGCACGACAGCGTTCACTGAGAGTTTACTTTCAGATGCAGCAGTGGTTAACCGATCAAACCACACTCGACGAGCAACAAAGAGACCCGAACGAGTGGGGGGTGGGTGGAAAAAAACATGGAATGGTCTCGTGCCAGTAACAACCACTTTGAACCCTGCATCGAACTCGATACTCCGGGACATTTCTGGTAAATATAAAAAAGGCTGCCAAAGCAATTATGGATGCAGGAAGGCAGGCCTCTATTGCTCCCCGATCTGCACATTGTGCGAAGGGCTGCGTGAAAACGTTGAGCCCCGGAAGACAGCACTGACATAGACGAAGAAGAGACCGAAGAAAGAGATAGAGAACAGACTGAAGAAAGACGCTTACACAATGCGGAAGGTATGTCTAATCTCACAATCTATTTCGTAATCATATCTCAAAGATATGATCACAAGTTGTTGTTTTCTCACCATCTCTTTCATTTTCCAGTTTAACAAGCCCCGGCGCTGACGATAGATCAACCCGAACCTGTGCCACGACCCGCCGCCTTCGAAGAACCTCAGCCAGGACCCTCAAGACGACAACGGCTCGTATAATTTTTGCTCATATAATAATGTAATATATAATCCTATGGAATGTAATATGATAATAGGAAATATTTTTTGAAGATTTTTCATTGGAATTTCAACTTTTTTATAAAAGAATTTGTACAATTTCGGAGTTCATTAAATAACTTGAACGTTAAGTAATTTTTGAAAAAATGACCTACACCTTTACACATACGATCTAAATAAGATATGTGCAGAAAACTGGGAATTCACTAATTGACAGCCTTTAATAATAAATTTTGGAGTGGAAAAAGTGGGTTTTTGCGAGACAGCCAAAATACGCCAATTTTCAACTAGCGTTTGAGCCCGAACGGTTCATCGGAGAAAAAAACCTAAATAATGAAATTTATAGGAAATTTTATGTACTTTCATGTTGAATATTTACGAAAAGTTGATAGTTTTCGAGTTACAGTGCAACTTGGATAATTCGAACGTCTTTATTTCGAAATCGTGGTTAATTCGAAGATTTCTCTTGGTCCCTTGAATTTCTTATTAAATCAATGTTAAAAAATCGTGGATAATTCGAAGTTCAACTTCCTTAGTTCGAAGTTTTTTATAAAAAATTTCGAACCATAACGACTTCTCGGCGTTTCATCGTTAAGAAATTCGACACGTGACAACTGAAATTCCCTTCCCGCCACCGTTCGACACCTGACGCCATTTGACACGTGACGCTTCAGACGCCATTCGAGCTTCCTGCTATCAGTGTCACCATGTCTTTCAGTAAACCACGCATATACAAGAATTTAACGTTCGCTGAAAAGGTCGCCGTCATTCGCGAGGTGGAAAATGGTGTGAAGAAGAAATGCCAAATCGTCAACGAGTACTGGATAGCGTCGAATTTCGTCGGTACATTCATCGGTACATTGGTACATTCAATTTAATGTACATTGGTACATTCATCGGTACATTCGTCGGTACAAGGACAAACCAACGTAAGTGAAGCTGTTTTCCGTTCACTAAACATGCTTGATGATTTTGCTAACCTTAAGCGACTGAATTCTACAAAACAATCAGACATTGCACAATTTTGTGAAAAACTATAATTTTCTGTATTGAATGTAATATGTACTTTAGCTTAAGTAATATAAATCTTATTTTGTTTACATACATATAGTGTTTAAGTCTTTCATACCATGATCTTTCTGAATAAATATTTACTTATTGACAGAATGATCTTTTCAAGCATTCAGTGGATCTGAAATTAAAGTTAAAAGATGTAACTTGTTTAATTCGAAGTCTTGGATATGAAGTTTTGTAGTGGTCCCTTCAGCTTCGAATTATCCAAGTTGCACTGTATAAGCAAAAAACCGCCAAAAAAGGATATTTTTTTTACCTTTTTTTTGCATTTTTTTCAATGTTGCGTCATGAAATTTTGTTAGTAAACCTCAGATTTGGATTCAGCACCCAAAACATATAAAATGGAAGAAATCAAAACTACCCCACAACTTTCCTGATATAAACACAATTTGACTGAATTATGAGCCAAAATAACGAAAAGAGGGGGATATGGTAGAAAAAATTAAATTCAGTAGGCCTACTGAGTTATTGTGAATCAGTAATACTTGTTAGTACTTCAGTACTAACAATATTTAATACTTGTTAGAATAGTACTAACAATGATTCCAAAATTTAACCCCTGGGTGAAAAGTTATGAGCGTAAACCGAATAAACCAGTAATCTATGTAACAAATAGTATTTTATTTCCCTTCTCATGATTTTTGTTTTGAAAACTAGGAAAATGCAAGAAAAATACTACTAAATAAATAAGAAAAATAAAGATGTAAAAATAAAAAAAAATAAATTTTCAAAGTGATTCCATCACTTTGTACCTATCTGTCCCATCTGTTAATCATGCGATGTATATTACTACAGATAAATCAAAGATTTCGTTAAACGTCTGCAAAATTGCGCATTGGTAATAGAATTGGTAATAGAATTTCTATTTCGCAAAAATTGTCTGTAATCAATTGGTTGGTTGGTGCGAAATTGCTCTATGTTTTGAATGTTTTCAGATGAAGTATTATTCAAAAAAGTGTACTTATTCAAAAGTGTTACTAGAATGTTTAATAAATGTAATAAAATGTTTAATATATCTTTAAAATAACACAAACTTAAATTGACCATTTGTAATATTTTCAGTTTTCACCGCTATGCGTGCTCATGTTGTAATGAAACTTCCTGTTTTCGGAGATTTTTAAAAGCTTATAACTTTTGACCAAGAGGTCAACCGATATTTTTACTTTTTTTAGCTGCACATTTTGATATATAATTTATGTTAATCTGTTTTTGACAGCATAACTTGTCTCCAAGTTAGACTTTTAGCAAACTAAAAAATTTTAATCAACCAATGATGAAAATCCACCACTTTGTTTCTTAGGATTCTAGAAATGATGCGGTTACTTCAGAGATTCTCTGGCCTTTCACAACTTAAATCAGAGTTCTAAAATTCAAGAAATCGTATTTTGCATCTTAGATTTCTTAATAACCAGTGACTTCAGATTTGCAATTTTTCTTTTATTCATCCTCTGTGAAAAGATTTTTCATTTTGATTGAAAATCTTTGATTGAAATCAAACTTAAATTGCCTATTTGTAATATTGAAAGCATTTCTATCCAGAGGTTCAGAAGTTAATAGTGGGAAACCACGACACATACACGGAATGACTGATTAAAAAGCATGAAGTTTAAAGTTTGAGCAGCGTAGTGTAGGTAAGAAAAGAAAAACTTCCAATACATATATAATACTAATGTAATAGCAACTGATAGTGGGCCCGGTAGCCGAGTGGGTAAGGGCGCTTGGCTGCGGATTGGAGGTGACGGGATCGATTCCCGGCCTCGGCGGAGGACGGGAATTTTTCCACGCTTCTTTCTCCTCCAAACGGGCCCTAGGGTCTACCCAGCCCTCTATAGAATGGGTACCGGGTTTCTTTCCCGGGAGTTAAAGGCGGGCGAGCGACGGGCCGACCCCCCGTCCTCAACTTTGTCTCGTAGGTTTCTGAACACTGGAGCCTACCCTCCAGCTGCATTGCGCGGTCCTCTGGGCCTGATCGCAACTTTAACTTTAACTTTAACTAATAGCAACTGATAGAATAACAATACACCAAAAAAAAATTACGGACTTTTATTAATACCGATTATGACGCCTTTATTACGAACGACAGCGTGTATTCGACATGGTATTGATTGTAAAATATTGATTGTCTCTTTTGAAGTAGACTTCGAACCCTTTCCAGTAGATCCCACACTTGTTCGATGAGACTAAGGACTGTAGTCTTCCTTACGCTACTATAAGAATCAAGCATTTCCTTGCTCTACTAATTTCAATGAACCCAATTCATACGATCAGAACCTAATGATGTTCTAGCGCCACTTGATCCTTGGATAGTTTTTAACATGAGGCTGGGTCTTGTGCTCCTTAAGATTCTGTTCAAATTATCCCCTTCAGAACAATATGTAGCGAGATTCTTTGAACTACAGCACACTCTTCCACTGTTCGAAAGTCAAACCATGATCTTCTTGGACGCAATTGTAAGCTTATTTTTCTGTTTTATTTTGCTCACTAGGAAAAGGACGATGCATAAATTGGAGTCTATGGGAACAACTGGAAGACTTGGCTTATCTTGATGGCAGAGATCAACTGCCGGACACTGTTTGACAATATAGAACAAAAACTAAAAGAACTAGGAGTAAAAAGACTAAATTCATGAGAATTAACACTAAAAATAGAAAGAAATCAAAAGAAGTGAAAATGAAATTGAAGAATAACTTTGATATCTGTCATGAGATTATTTTTCCAAAATAAACAATATTTAGAATGAATTTATTTCAGTATTTTACAGGTGAAAGATGTCTTTCGGAAACGCAGTTTCCATAGAACATTAAATGACTTATAAAAAGTTGTCAATCTGTTCGAAACTAATTGTATATCATATTTTCGCATCTTTATTATTTAAGCGGAAGTCGGAAGTTTTCGAACAGCGACAAATACTCCCACAGTCCTTTGCGATGAAGCTTCAATGAGAAGTGAAAAATCGACATCTGCACATTTTGACACAGAATGAAAGGTTTCAAGAAGTAGCGTCAATAGCATTAAGCATTGCTTCACATTCCAAGGACCATTTGATTTGGAGAATGATACAAACTTATCACCAAAAATGATGACAAAACTAGGACCGTGTGATTTGGCTATTACTATAATGTTAAATCTGTTCTTCTGTGTGATAGTGAAACTTGGAAAGTTACAAAAAGATTTGCAAGGACTTACAAATCGATATAAACAGATATGTCCGGAGAATGTTGAAGATCTAGTGCTGTTATAAAATGAAACTACAAAAATTAGCAAATGAAGAAACTGTCAATATAACAATAAAAAGAAAAGAAAAATGGAAATGGATTGGCCAACATTGAGAAAAGAACCTACTGTCTTTAACAGCTTTAAACTGGAATTCAAAAGAAAGAAAGAAAAGTCAATGAATTTCATGCACAGGTGTCCAACTTAAAACACGGGCCCATATGTTTTGATCTCCATACCTCTTCTCCCTCACAACTGATTTCTGATCTCGCTTAAACAGCTAGACGGATTTCTTTCAAATTTGGCACGATGGTGAGTTATGGTCCAACTTAAGAGATGAACACCATGATCCAATCCCACTGCCCCACAACGCGCATGCTCAATCCCCACAATGCTATTGAGCTCAGCTGAGCGTTTAGCTGGGGTTTATTTACATAGCTAGGTTTTTTTTAACAAATACTTTATTACCGATAGAATAACAACAAACCAAAATATTACTAATTATTACTAACAAAAAGATAATAAGCAAAACAGTAAGAAATACGAGCTTCTTAGAAGAATAGATTGATGCGTGGTTGAAAAGGTCAAGGGATAAAGGGGATGATCTAGCATCGTGGGATTAAGGCAGTTCCTGGAATTGATGTCTCACCTACTTGGTCCTCCAGTACAAGCGGACCTGGATGAGATTTGTATTTGCTCTGAGAATCCGCCGCGTTTTATAGTTAAACATAGATGTGTTACCTGTTCCACTGTGTCCACTCCCGTTATTTAAATACACTACAATATTGTAAAGACAATGATTATAGAGTAATAAATTGAATAAAAAAATATTTCCATTTTGTGAGGTTGACGTAAAACAAACATTTTCATATTCAGTTAATAGATAAAAAGAAATTATAATTTTGATGTGCGTTTGTAACTATCCGAGAATAAGGAATACAGAATAAATATCGTATTCCTCTATTTGTTTGTAACGTATTGTTGTTTTTTCGCTTTGAAAAAGAAAAGAAGTTATGTCTTTTCTAAAATTTAGATGTTTATTTTATAAATGTATTATTTTATACATTTATTTTTGTGTTATTTGAAGATTTTGAAGACTTTTCAATCAAAAAACTGAAATTTTAAGTCGAATATTGAATATCTGTGACCACGATAAATTAAAAACTCTTTCTCTTACAGAGCTGAAATTTTAGAGGTTGGTATAGATTGTAATGAGAAAACCCCCTATTGATTTTGGTACACATCGAACCAATAGATAAGGAGCTAAGAGAAAACAAAACCTGCCAAAATACGCTGTCTTTAAATTGCAGTAATTAATAAACCATTTGCCCTACTGAGCTGAAAATTTGTAGGTAGATGTAGATTATAACAAGGGATATTCCTAATCAATCACGATATACCTTGAAAAATCTTCTTAACATCCCTTATTTATTCCTCAATATTTCGTTTTCATATAATTGAAAACTTCTTCAGGTTATTAGAGGATAAGAAAAACTTTCTTCATCCTCCGGAATTCGTTATTAGACATTTGAGAATACTTATTATACAATAATATATGTGCTTTCTATCCGTGTAATGCAACACCTTCATAATAATACTTCTCACAATAATATGTTGACTTTCTTTCTGTTTTTACAATTCAGCATGTTTTAACAATTCATAATTGCACGGATAGAAAGTACTTATAACGAATTCCAAAGGATAAAGAAATTTTTCTTATCCTCTAATAACCTGATAAAGTTTTCAATTGTATGAAAACGAAATATTGTAGAATAACGAAGGGATGTTAAGAGGATTTTTCAGTGTTTATCATGATTGATTAAGATTATTATTTTGGTAACTATATGTAAGGGATATTCCTATTGATTTTGATCCAAATCAGACTTCTAAATAAGGGGTTACGGGCCAACTTAGTAAAGGAACAGCTCCATTTGTTTTGTTTTTTTCCTTCACATTTGATGTGCTCTAACTGTACAGATATTCGAAACATAAATTTAAAATAAAAAAGAATAACACGCAAGTTTAATTTAAAGATAATAATTCTGCTACGTTTGTTTCCAAATGCTTTAATAAAGTAATTAAACTGAAATTAAAGAAACGAAATCGGTAAACATTTTTTTAATGGAATAAGGTGATTGTGAAGGTAGAAGTAAAACATAAAAGAAAGTGCACTTAGTTTTCATGACGCGAGGCAGACAAGAAACATATTTTTATATCCTTTTTAATTATTTTGAGATGAAAAAAATCCATCAAACATTTTCAAAATATTATAGTGCTAATAAAGCAGCAACTTTTTTAAAATTGTAATTTTTGTATTTTATTTCTACGAAGTATATATATATATACACATGTGTATAGAGTAAGATGTAAGATTAATATTTTAGAAAATCGTAGCGTCGGTAATTCTGAGGAAACACGTTTACATGAACAGGATCCTTTTCCAAAATGTTTCTACGAAAGAGGTAATTGAATATCCAATTGATTATAAAATTATTGATTAAACATTGTTTCTAAAATTTATTGTTCAAGTGACAAATTTGCTATAATAAGATGTGTTTCTCATCTGAGTTCACATTCAATTATGCGGGAACACATTCATTTACCAATATAATTCATTACGAGATCAAACAGTTTGTCTCGAGCATCCATTGTTTCTCTGAATACTACAAATCTTCATCCAACCCCAAATAAACAAATGTAATGGGGTTAGGTCTGGATATCTTGGTGGCCAATTAATGATACTAATACTGGCTTTGTTTCGGAAACCGTTAAGAATAGGAAAAAGTTTTACTTAGAATAACCAATACTACGACCTGCCCGAACATTAATCGACCTTTTCTTGGGACATCTATTCAGTGGCGTCAAACAAAATAAACGAAATGAACATATAAAGCATAATACAATTGCTGTATCATTGAGACTGCCATACTGCTAAACCCTACTTCCGTGGTTTCTATCAACTGCTTCAAATGCAAGTGATTTCATCAGTAACTTCAAAGATTATCTTAATCATTGATTATCTTAATGAATTTATTTATTATTTTATTTGGATCTGTTATTTTTTTTTTAATTCTTATATCATTAATTAGATTATCTGATTTTTTTTATAAAAAAATTCAGTTATAATATTATTATTTTTGATGATTAACATAATTATATTGATTAAAGTATTCTAAAAGAACTATATAATGTCAGACTGTATAATATTACATTTAATTTTTTTATTACATGTTATTAATAAAGCATTGATCCCTGCATGTGGAGGTAAAGGATTTTGTTGTCTGAATTTCTCTTGTTGCGTTATAAAATTAGACTTTTTTTTAGACCATTTGCCTTATAAATTTCTACATATTTTTAAAATAAATGAAGTATTTTTATTTTCTAAAATATTAATATTCACGTCATCTACAATTATGAAGTTGTTTGTTTTATCTAAATTGGAACCCATAATTTTCTTTAACTCTAAAACTGATTTTTGTTGATTTATAAAACTTACTACGAAAAAACTTAAAACATAACCAAATTAACAAAGTAAGTATATTAAAAAATATAAAAGATAATATTGTAATGAAACCGAAACATGATCTAATTATTTTACTCGCCAAAGAAACGTTGACCCTTTCGAAAGTGCTCGTATTTCAATTGTAAATATACCTTATTTTATAGTTTGTGGGGGTGGTGGCCTAATTATGTTTTGTATTTTAAGATACACACGTTAAAGTTTCCTTTAAAAAGTATAATTTTACAAAAAATAATAAGTGGCAAAATTATATGGAACATTGAAAGATACGTAAATATGATATTTAGATCATTCTCATATTATAAATTTACATTAAAATTTTTATTATATCAGTAAAATAAATCTTGTAGAAATATTGGTAGTATTGAAATTTAATAAATTCTTTCATAACGTTATTGTTTTCTTTCTGATTTTTATGTAAATATTATTGTTCCTCAATTAGCAAACCTTTATAATATAACAATTATAAATTGTTATCACATAGTAATTATAGTACATTAACTGTTTACCGTAGAAAAAAATATAATAAAATAATGATAAAATAATCACTTATGCATGTTTGTTGTAATATTTAATATAAAAACATTACCTCAGAACCTGCGTATAATTAAGAATCTCAGAGGACTACAATTGTAAAAAATTTAGAACATATTGTACAAAATAATATTAATAAAAAATATTGGAAAAAAAGCAAGGAGAAACCATTTTTTAAAGCATTATTTTAAGCTGGAGATGAGCATTATTTTAAGTTTTATTTTTATTTTTAACTTTCCCGCAGATGACGTTATACCGATTTCATCTTATTCAAATTTAATCAAAAATATTAAAATCTTTCTTCTGAGGGTAGTGAAATGTTTTCGTAAACAAAAGAGAAAAAGTGTAAATCAGTAAATCAAAGAAATTGACATCGTATTTCAGATCCCTGAATTTTAGAATTAGAATTGCAGTTACGAATGGTCACGAAATATCCGATAATTATTTAGATCAACTCTAATCCCAATAAAACCTGATCATCAAGTAGCATTTGAATTAATAGAAAAAAATTATTATATTATAAATCAATTGTGTGATTAAGAAAATTATTTATCACTTTAGTTATTAATGAGAAGTTCGTTATAGAAAACCAAATGGTCGACTTCCCTGCTACCCACAAATACCAACATACGAAGATCACGTGATCACTAAAATTTTTAGGGGTTGTAAACAGGTAATTGAAGGAACTTGAAACCACTTTCCTTATTTTTTTGTTCTTGTGAAAAACGAAAAGTCTACATTCTAGCCTAATATCTATTCAATAAAATAATATACATTTGCTACTTCTGAAAAAAAAAAATACGTCGGCATAATTTTCTCACTTACTGAAATCATATAAATTCAATCCCTAATTAACAGCGCACAACGGGGTTGCCTGACATTTAATATTCATCATTTAAGACAATGCGATATTAATAGAAATAGGACCGAGATCCATTGTTTAGATTCCAATGCTTTTTTCATTGGGAGTTTTTGTCGTATTCAGACGTTAATTTCTCTACAACGATCCAAGATTTCAAATACAGAAGTTATATCGTCCCTAGTCCAACTTAATTCTTAAGATCCAGAATGAGAGGGGGTAGGACACACACACACACACACACACACGGCAAACGCTGGAAGGGAGGAGTAAAACAGTACTGTGCCGTAATAACGTTGGATGTGAAGAATGCGTTCAATTCGGCAAACTGGAACTGCATCTTGAACACTTTGAGTTCAATGAAGGCTCCAGCGTACATCAGGAAAATAATTGCGAGTTACTTCACTGATCGTATCCTAATGTATAATACCGAAGTCGGACTGAAGACCTACAACATCACTGGCGGTGTTCCACAGGGATCAGTACTTGGTCCTTTGCTTTGGAATATCATGTATGATGCAGTACTCAAGCTACCAATGCCCGAGGGAGTGACTGTAGTGGGGTTCGCTGACGATGTTGCATTGGTTGTAATCGAGAAACACTTGGAAGTTGTCACCCTAACGTCGAATGTGGCTGTTGCCAGGATCCGTCAGTGGCTCTCAACGGTTGGATTACAACTAGCAGCTCACAAGACAGAGGCGGTTCTTGTGACCAGCAGGAAAGCGAGGGAGATCGTTACCCTCACTGTGGGTGATCATGACATTCTGTCGCAGCCTTCTCTCAGGTATCTGGGTGTTCAGATTGATGCAAGGCTTCGGTTCGATGAACATCTTCGAATCGTGAGTGAAAAGTCTGCACGAGTGGTCAACGCCTTGGCTAGGATCATGCCGAACATCGGGGGACCTCGGCAGAGCCGACGAAGACTCCTGTCCAGTGTGGCTATCTCTACCATGCTCTACGCGGCTCCGATCTGGTTACATGCCACGAAGACTAAATCATATGTATGTCAAATGACTTCGGTTCACCGGAAATGCGCTCTACGGGTCGCTTGTGCATTTCGAACAGTTTCATATGATGCAGTATGCGTCATAGCAGGGATGCCGCCTATCGATCTCTTAGCAAGTGAGAGAAGCGCGATATGCAGTGGTATTCGGGAACGTCGTGACGCTCACCGACCCAAGATCAGGAAGGCCGTGAAAAGCAAGACAACGGAAAGATGGCAGAGACGATGGGATTCATCGACCAGTGGAAGATGGATTCATAATCTTATACCTAATATTGCAACGTGGATGGAAAGAAAGCATGGTGAGGTGGATCACTACCTGACTCAGCTATTAAGTGGCCATGGTTGTTTTCTAGCGTACCAGAGGCGCTTCGGAATTGTCGACAGTGCGTCATGTCCGACTTGCCAGTTCTTGGACGAGGATGTGGAGCATGTCTTCTTTGTCTGCCCACGCTTCCATGAAGATAGAAATGAGCTGAAGAAATTCCTTCGACAGCGTGTGACTCCAGAGAACATCGTTGGCTTGATGACTATCTCCCAGGCTAATTGGACGGCAGTGGCTGACTATGCTGCCACTATTATACGGAAACTTCGTATGGCTGAGAAAATCAGACTTGATCAGTTGCGAAATGATATGTGAGTCGGACTTTTAGTCATTCTGCCCTACGCGATGTAGTACCTGACGGTGGTTCCGTGTAGGGTGTTTTGGAAGTCGGACGTAGGGTTTTAGTGAGTAGTAGTCTTTTATGACTGAGTCTCAAATTACCAATTCCTTGGTATGCGTAAATGCATTTCCCCCGTCCTTAAAAAAAAAAAAAAAAAAAAAAAAAAAAAA
>JAFIDM010004315.1:70148498-70161927 GCA_023159025.1 Thereuonema tuberculata
GAGAGAGAGAGAGAGAGACAGAGAGAGAGAGAGAGAGAGAGACAGAGGTGAGACGCCGAACGACAACACAGGAGAGAGAGAGACAGAGACTTTAGGTTTCCGAACTCTACTTCATCTAACAACCATCTCAACATATCTCTTCTTCAAACATCTATATCGATCAATCTGTACACGGGGGCCTAGCATCCACTAAAAACCAATTTTCCATTTTCTGAAAACAAAAAAAACCAAAAAAAACGTACAAACTACAAATTAAATCCGCTTTATTTCTTTTAATTGTCTAAATTAGATTAAATTCTAAAGGCATGAAAATAGGCGCAATGGATTAACTATGAAAGGATTTTGATACTCATTGTTTAAGACAATGAGATGTTAGGAAATAGGATAAAAATCCACTGTTCCATTTTTATTCTCAATTGCTCTGTAGAATATGCTCCTCTATAGGATTTCTGTGGGGTCCTCCTGTTAATTTCTCGACAAAGACCCATTCATCATAATCATCCAATAGGCATACCAAGTGTCAAGAAGATTTGTTCAGCAGTTCAGAAGTTAACAAGGAAGGAAGAGAGAAGGCGTACATACACACAGACTGACTGATTTAATATGCCTTATTTTCCTATTGGAAAGTGGACTAAAAATACAAAAATAGTTTTATGTTTATGTATACCAGATATATTTATATATTTTTGACTGTTTATATTTTTTTCTTATTTGTAATTTTTCATCATTATTTTTCCTTTGCAATCTTTCAAAACGTTTTCGTCTTATTAAGTTAAATAAACAATGACTGATTATTTATTACTGCGGTGAGGGAAACGATTGTTTTGTTATCCGTCCGTCACAACAACATTTCCTTGCAAGACTCCAACATTGCTTTATTGGCCCTGCGGATTGTTTATTGTCGTTTCTTAGGGACTGAATAAGTCAGAGAAGTTGTCAACTGCGCAGAAACAAAACAAACAAATATCTGAAGTTAAAATAAGCCGTTCTTTACCTTGGAAACCTTGTTTATTGTCTGAAGCTATCACAGAATGCTTATTCTTAACTCGTAAATTGAAATGCAAATACACAAAGCTTTAATTAAAATATCAACAGTTAAAGATAAACAACCAAACAATGTTTACGCAAACAATCATCAAAAAAAAAAAAGAACCCAAGTTTCTAAACTTGTATAACCATTATTAAGCTAAAGTGTCAACAAAATACATTCAAATTTGTGTAAAGTTTGCACAACATTAAGAAACAGCAGTAGTAAACTTTCTTATTTACCTACAATCGTATTCGGATCTACGGCTGAACAAGTTTAAAATTGGAGATCTCACAATTAACTTCACACGATATTTAGACTTTCGAAAAAAAGCAATTATGAAAGGAGAATCTTTCAATCAAGATTTAAATCCTGTTTTTCGTAAAATCTGCTTTTTAAAATATTATAATAAATTTATCTTTCATTTTTGGTTTATCATCAATGAATAATTAGTCGTTAATATTTTAATGATACAGGGGGTGGAAACCATAAAATGAACACCCATATGAAACTGGGCCATTCTTCATTTGCGTAGCAGAGCCACGCCATCTAGAATAGAAGTCTGCAACCTACTGGCCATCAAGGCGAAATATCAGTCGATCAGCAGCAGGGTTCCATTTGACAATTATGCTAGAAGTGAAATGCCGTTAAGTCCGACCTCTCCGACTTCAAAAGAGGCAAGATCACTGGAGCGTGCCTCGCTGGAGCTTCTGCGACGAAAACGGCCAACCTTGTTGGTGTTGCAAGAAGTACTGTGTCAACTGTTATGACACCCTATACAAAACATGGTAAGACGCCATCTGCGAAACAGTGGGCGAAAGTCAAAGCTCACCGCTCGGAATAGACGGGTGTTGAAGCGGATAATGATCTGACAGCACAAGACAACGATATCCCAGATAACATCCGAGATGAACACCCATCTCCAGGATTCCGTTTCATCCAAAACTATACAACAGGAACTGCATGCTTTGTACGTTCATGGCAAAACGGCTATTCCAAAACCATTGGTGACAAAGCCTAATGTGTTGAAGCGACTGCAATTGGTGCAGCGAGCACAGACACTGAACAAAACAGCAGTGAGAATACGTCATTTGGTCTGACGAATCTATTTTTACAATATTTCAGTCCACTGGATGTGTTTATGTGTGGAGAACGCCCGCAGAAGCCTATCTTATTGACTATCTCCTTAAGCTGAACTAGAGACCGTTCTGCACGAGGAAAGGCCGCTTATTCCCTTCAACATTGTGCATGGCCTGTATTCGTTCATCCACATCGGATGCAAGCTGTAATTCAGACGAAGGATGGGCCAACACCCTACTAATAAGATTTTGTGTCTTTCAAAGGTGTTCATATTATTTTGTCCACCCCCTGTAAGTAATTTATCAAAATAAATAATGCATTTTTAGGTATGTATTTTAGCAGCGACGATTGAGATGAGAAAGAAAATATTATATTTTTGTATCTTTATCTTTTATCCGTAAATCATCTTAGAATCCCACTACACTTTACTTTTAGGCCAATCTCTATCTCCTAAGTCTTTTACAAGAAAGACCAATTATCTTTCCACAACCTTCTCTACTTACGTATCCAAGTCATTATTCTCATCCTAGATCTTACCTTAACCATTTCTATTCCTATCCGCATAACCACATTTATCCCCCACTCTAAATCTTCCCAATTTCAACCCTCCCCTGTTCCCACATTCCATATTTATTTCAAGATCCATCTGAAAAAAACAATTAGAAACAAGATAGTGTAATGTAGGAAATGAATAAATACAGAAAAACTCATTTAGCTTAAGAAAATTCCACGACTTCGGCAGTGAATTTGTAATGGATCTCGATTCCATTGAATTGAAGAACCGAAAAATTACTGAAGAGAAACGAAGTGCCTGTAGCTTTAATTTCAATATTCTCTGTGTTGTTTACTACTATGTAACATCCACCTGAAGAAATTCAATTCTCATAACTCAGTCTATAGAGTAGAATCTACTCTTCTTATATCTGTAAAAACATTTTGTCTTCTTCTAAAAGGGTTTAACGTGTGTGAATAAAGTTCAATTTCAATAAAGACATGAAGCCAACACACAGTCTAAGAAGACTTAGACTGTAATTCTTAGACTGTGTGTTGGCTTCATGTTTTTATTGAAATTGAATTTTATATTCTTCTTTACGAAATATTCAACTAATTTATTTCAAAATTCCTACTAGGAATGGACTAAAATAACAGCTTTTTAACCGGCTTGTTTGTGTTTCAGCTTAACCGAACGAATGATTACACCGAGAAAAACACCGGATGAAATACAAATACGGAAATTACTATGTCGTCATCTAAAAATGGACCTATAGTTTAAAACATTTCTACCAGATGGCAGCAGATAACAATGAACAATTGGTTATAATATATACGTTCAGAACATAGTTACAGCAAAATTTAGCAGTTTTCATATTAGCGAAGACACAGCTCTAATAGATAGCCAAAACAAATAATGAAATAAGAATTTATTATTATTTGCTTAGATAATCGGCTTTTTTAGCTAATCCAAAGATTAGAAGAAATGTTTTAATAAATAGAATAAATTCTAGAAAAAAATCAATTTTATGCTTATAACAATTCTGAAAGACAAATGTACATAAAAATCTATTAATTAGAAGTAGTTTATTGTTAGATTAAATTAAGCTGGTAAAGATTTAATAATAAGAACAAAAAAAATAAAACTTCGATTAGCAACACCTAAATAAAAAAAATAGATAAAGCTTTTCAACTCCTTCTCATTCTCTAATAGTTTCTGTTGATCACGACCTATATATCGTCTCTTTTTGCATTTCGATAAATTGCATCGAATAAGTCTCCAAGATATTTCAGAACTGAGCCCAAGATCAGGAGCCTAGAGAGAAAATATTTTATAATCACTGAGCAATAATCATCAAAAATCAACAACGAATTATCTGGCTGAATTTTGATTAATTACTTCCATTGTTATCCAATTTGGAGTCTAATCAAAGGAGGCTGAATAAAAGTAAACCACTATTCAAATGACCGCTTTCACTGCAGGACAATATGTCCTGAAATCAGTGTTTTTAACCAGGTCCGGTTTTAGAAAGGGCCAAAATCTTGTACTTTGATTATTTATGTTTACCTATCATATTTATGTTTGTGGGAATTGAACTATATTTGTGAACTTAATTTACAGTGAGAAATCTAATCTTACACTAAATTAAGGACTTCTTCTTCTTTACTTGCCATCTCCATCCAGGAGGTCGGCGACCATAGTTCTAAAATTTTTTCTGTCTCTTGCCGGTCCAGTCTCTAATGTTGTCAAACGAATTCTTTCTCGGTCTTCCTCTGGGTCTTCTCCCATCCAACTTTCCCTCCAACGTCAGTCTCTGCAGATCATCTTCTCTCGTCAGGTGACCGAAGTATTTCATCTTTCTCTACCTTATGGTCTTAATCAAGGATCTCTCGTATTCAGCCAATCTCAATACCTCCTCATTATTCTTGTCCAAGGAATTTTGAACATTCTTCTCAAAATCCACATCTCGAAACTCTTCAATTTCCTCTCTGTCTCTCCATGTCTCAGATCCATAAAGCAGAGTTGTCCATATATAACATTTCATTATTCTTTTCCTGAAATTTTTGAAGATATCTCTTGATGTCAGAGTAGCTCTCATATCCATTAAAGTCTTTCTAGCTATTTCAATTCTCCTTTTCATTTCTCTAGTGCTAGTCCCATCCTCTGTGAAAAGCTGTCCTAAGTAAATGAAGGAGTCAACCTGTTCTAGTCTTTTATTGTTTATTCGTATGTCAATCCTTGTCATATCATTTCCTCTTTTAATTACCATATATTTTGTCTTCTTATAATTAATCTGTGAACCAAGTTCTGAACTTCTTATTTCTACCTCGTTCACCAACAGCTGTAAGTTTTTCTCAGAATCTGCCAGAAGTACAGTAAATTAAGGACTATAAGAATTTTAATTTCGTAGTTACGACCATACAGAACCGTAGCTTCTTCTGCAAGAATGAAAACCGCACTCGTTTCATTAAATGCTACCACTTACGGGTTTTTCTTGCTTCTCCTGTGTTAATCATTGATTGAAAGTTCACTGTTAATGTGGGAAATAACACGATCTTAGTTTTATCATCATTGACACAATCATTGAAGCTCTTTGATCGTGTAATTTATTCTGTCAGCATTTAATCGTTTAAAAGGCTTTCGAATTTGTTCTAAAAGGCTTTTAATAATGAAGCTGTTGATGAAACTAATGACAGAAGCAAAGAACTGATTGCATCAATCATCAAAATAAACTCACAAAACTTTGTGACTTTGTTTTAGGATCGTAAGAATTGAACATAAGCAGAGACAACTTTTTCGAAGGTGGTAGATCGGAATGGCAACCATTTTAGGCAACATGAAACAAATGTAGATACGTTAATAATAAACATTTTTATATTAATAAATCACTGTAGTCTAAATAAACAACTCATTTAAAGAATAAAAAAAAAATAATAAACATAATTTAGAATATTTGCTTTCATTTTAGAAATTGTAGGTGGTAAATAGTACTAGGAAATAAACAAAAGTTTGCTTCCATTTTCTTTGATTCTTTCTTTTATATGCATTTATAAGCTTTTCTTAAACTGTTTTATCATTGATTTCCACTTGTAAGATATTAAAAAAAGAAAATATGATCTTGAACAGGAAAATGGCTGCTCGTTTAAGCTCGGCAGCGTTTATGATTGGCAGTCTGAAACACAATTGCTCTCGCCAATCTCAGACGACAATGTGATTGGCCAGCCGTCTTAACAGTTAATGCTGATCTTGCTCTTCTTGCGAAGATCCACACCTGCGGTGATGGGCTCATAATTTCGTGACGTAGTGCACTCATTGCGTCATGAAATCGCGTTCAAATCCTGCTTTATCTCCACCAATGCGTTTCCAGCTTAGGCTGGTATTTACTAACTGTTAATCTCCAACCGAGAACTGCAATCTTGGTCCATTTGTCCAGTGTTTTGCCAACTTGGATCGTCCTTTTACTCGCGTGCTTTCTGCGAGAGCAATTAGCTCTCCGCTATGAAAAACACACGCATTCTGTTCCTGAATGACATTCCAGACAGCATGCAGACAATCTGCGAATGACGAATGAAATGAAATGAATGAAGGAATGACGCTGCATTCATAAGGCGAAGAAGAATGAAGAAAATGAAAATCAAATTAGAAGTACAAGGCACTTTTCGTTCAATTGAAAAGATAAAGAAAAATACAATACCATAAATTCGAAGCAACAAATTCTTGAATGAAGTTAGAAGGTTCCTCAAAATATCAAAGGTATATTTAACTTTACGTAAAGTAAATTAAAGTAAACCGGAAATTGGATGCCTCAAAATGTTTGCGACGAATAATAAATCATAAATAAATAAGGCAGGCTCTGACATCTGCATTCCGGGCCTTACATCCAGATTTGGCGATAGTCTTCCCCTACAGCTAGGCTACATCTTGCTTTCATCCACCCCAATTCAGTTTACATACAGAGCTTACATACAGAGCCCTCTCGTAATATATTAGTGAGGGCCCTGAATATACTGGACCATCTGAACTGCATCAAATAGTTTGGTTTGATTACATGTGCATAAATGAAACGTAATGGTACTGAAGGATTATACGTATAAATTCCTATTTCTGACTTCTATGAATAAGTAGCTGTTCCGATTCTTATTGCAAGATAATACTTACAAATATGTACAAGCCAGCAGCTAGGGCATAGCGAAATGCGCGGCCGCCAGGGGCACAGAGTTTAAGAGGGCGCAAAACAACTGATGATATTAACATTATACTTATCTTTTCTATCAAAATTTATTGATTATTTGAGAAATTTTTGATGAAAATTGCATTCATAGAAATTCATTCTTTAGATTCCAGTGCTTTTCGAAGGAAATTTTGTCGCCTTCGGGCGTTAATTTTCGAGAAAGTCCCATTTCAGAAGGATTCAAATATAAGATCGTTCCTAGTCCTCAAATGTGCATACCTCAAGCAGATCTATTCAGCATTCAAAAGTTATTAGGGAGAGGACGCGCACACAATTACAATATGTTAATTTGATGAACCTCACACTTAGCCTATTGGCAAATAAGCTAGAAAAATAAATAAATAAATAAATAAGTTACTGAAAGAATTTAAAAGTATTTTACTGAAAATGATTTAGAATTTTTTAGAAATTCGTATCTATAAATTACAATATCAGTCAAATATAAACAGTACCGGTATCTTCAATTTTGCTGTTTGCTGAAATTAATAACAACCGCATTACTTGTCTTCAGTTCCTAAATCAAGTTAATTTCAAAATAATTATCAAAGCATTGGCAAATGAAGAGTGGATAAGTAAAGAAATCAATATTCCATTGTTAGATAACCATGGAAATTCATTGTTTGACCTTTAACGTTTTTTCATTGGAACGTTTCATTTACTCTCCCTTTCGTTAAGAGTTATAAATAAAAATATTTATAGAAAATCCTATTAAATTTACAGATGACAACATGAAAGGAACAGAAAATTATTAGGAAACAATGTTAAAAATTAGATAACCCTGAATTACAGAGAAACTGGTCTGCAGATATCTCTAAATTGAAATTCTCGTTCAGGGTTAACAGGTACATCTCTTAATTCAGTATTATGTTCCAATGTTTACATGTATTCTAAATTATATAAGATGCTTACAAAACAACTGTAAAAATAAATAAAAATATCTTCGGTAATTTTCCATTTTTAAAGGCTTTTATTTAACTTGCTTCCTCTAGAGATCACTCTGGTCAAAATTTTGTAATCGATATTTCATCTACTTTGCAATGAGCTGCAGAACTGAAAAGTGGCACAAATTCTCATTGAGGATGACAGTGCTTTTCCATGCAGAAATATTACAGATAAGTTGTTTCGTTATGCAGGAATTAAATTATTTAAAATTTCAGATAAGCTGCGTGTTTTCCTGCAAAACACTCTAGGAAACCACTCGTTTTCGGTTTTTGAATAAAAACCAGCACAGTTTTGGATTTTCCAAGCAATAATACATTTAATTATATTCTATAAGTATGAATTTTTATGTAAAATTTAGTGATGTCGTTCGAATTATCGCGAAGATGTAACTGGGTCGTCAACGATTTCGTTTACTTGGTTTATAAACAAGAGAGTTGGTATTAATAACGTATTGCTTCGACTAATAACATTCTACAATTGGTGCGATGCAGAGAATATTTGAATGCGAATCTGAAACTAATGTGAATAAATATCTGTTTTGAAAATGAAAGAGATTTTTAGTCATATCAATATCTTCTTCGATTAGGAAATAGACACTGATAAGTAGAAAATAAATTATATACAAAAACAATTTTTAAAAAAAGGCTTCTAATTAAAATGCACTATAAAAGAAAGAAATAATTTTCTCTATACAATCACCAGATTGTATGATTTAATATCGCTAAAAATAAAAGCGAGGCGCGCCCCTAATAATGCAATACATGAATGAAAATTAACTACAGCATACAGAATTCTCTCAATATAGGTAATTTATATCAGCTTGAAATTGCAAAATTTCCGTATGGAATAAATTTACTATGAAAATATCTCATTTTAGGTTTCAATGGCACAATTGTAAATGAACTGCGTATAAAGCGCCCCCACGGTTTTCTTTTAGCTGAATTAAATCGTACAATCTTGTGATTGTAGAGACAAAATTATTTTTTTTCCTTTTTAGCATACTTTAAATAAAAGCCTTTTTTTATTCTGGAGTTGTTAGGGGTGAACGGACGGACAGGACAAACGCAATAGCTCCCAAATGGATAGATAATTAAGAACAGTAGCTTTAACTTTCTCGCACTACCTGATTACATACTTTAATATTTCTATCTGTTATATATTTAGAATAAATTTAACTTCTTCATTCTAAAATCAATAATTTTTTATTCCTAAAAATTGTTTTCTAGTTTTGTTGAATTTAAATTTCTGTATTGGCACGAAGTTTTAAAAGATACCAAGGTCCATCCTGGCATACAGCGCCAGAAAAGAAGAAGATTCAATGGAAAGTAATCTCTTACAATTACAATTGCAAATTCACGTGTGTTGATCATATCTTGAAGTTCACAAATTTAGCCGACACAACTGCTTACTGGATTAAAATATAATTTAATGACGATTATAGTTTCGTGTAAATGAATTGAATACACATTCTCAAGTCTATGTAATCTCTTAGTTCTTAAGAATTTCTTATTCTTAATTAAAATTAATAATGTGATCAATGAATTTATAGTGCGGGGTGGTTTGTAAGAATTCACACTCTTGCGCGATTCGCGTGTTAAAATTGATCTGTTGATTTAACATTCTTAACAATATGTTTGGTATTAAAAACCACCCTGTTGCCATTTTTTATCACCTCTTCTTACCTTCTAAATCGAATAGGGGTATAATAAACTTAAAACACAACTAAAATGTGTGCATAGAATGGTAATATTATTATTACGGTAGCTGTGAAAAAGTGTGTCGCTATACTTTGAAGAACATATGACTTTTTAGTGATTTCTTCATTAATTTTGCTGTTTCTTTTGTTTGCAGAAATGAATATAAGTAAGCTACTCTCCAGTTATTGAGAATGGCGTGACTGCAACCTACGAAGTCGAAATCCTTCAAAATTACTAATTGCGTAATTTTCCAGAAATCAACAAAGGGCGCAACCTCTGCATGTACAGAACATTCTGCTTCAAAAATTAATGAGTGTTCTAGTAATCGTTACAGATATGGTGACATAGAATACAGAAGTTTGCAAAATTTATTACAAGACGTGCCAGTTGAGGAACTATTGAAGCAGAAGGCCATTTATCACAGAGACTGCTACCAAAATCTAACTAGCACTGTCAAGACAGAACGAGCCAAAAAAAGATTTGCACAAGCCACCACATCGAAGCATTTGTTCTCCCGAAGAAAAAAGGCAGATCCTCTACTGCTACAAGCTCAGAAAGCGCTACATGTGGAAGATTATCACGAGAGAGCTATGATTGAAATAAATGCATTTTGTGCCAGGAAAGTAGTAGCATGGATCTTCATGATGTTATGTCAGAAAACATGGAAAAGCAAATGCGGGAGGTAGGGGAGAAAACAAAAGATGAAAGTGTAAGTGTGCGTCTTAGTAACTTGGTAGCATCTTTAGATCCTCTGGCAGCAGTTGGGTATGATGTCAAATATCATCTCCCATGTCTCAAAAAGCAAAAGCGACAGATTCAGAAAGACACTGGATTCGATAAGAACTAAGCATCACGAAATTTGGGAGAGCAAGATGTACAGAACACTTTTTAACGCAGAAAAACTGAAAGATGTACTTTCTTCACATGGAAATACTTTTGATGAAAGCGAAACCGAGCTACATATCTTACTTAAGAACAAAGTGATGACCGAAGAGGAAGTAAATGATATCCTTAACCGTGATACCACAGGACAACAAAGTTTTGAATCGTTTGTCCATCAGCGCTTAAATGAAGGTGAGATATGCGTGTGGGATCGTTCAAGTCATCAAATGTGTCAAAGGCGATATCGATTGGTGATAAGGTTATCAAGTTGAACGAAGAAAGTAGCCTTCTGCATAGGTTCATTATCGCAGCTAGAAGCCGTCCCGAACTTGATTTGAAGGAATGTATTGGGGATCTACGAATTCGGCATCATTCCACGATCATTGTTTGCATCTGATGGAACACTACTCCTACCTTACGATAAGGCAAAGGTGCTTCGTCTCACGGTGATATCAATAGTTCGAATGCGTCACCCAGCGGTCCTGCAACTCTGAGACTAATAATTATTGACGGAATGGCGATGATACATACCATGAAGAAGACATCCACGATGCTCACTTGTAAGGACTTTGCAGTTGCTTTATGGAAATAGTGAAGCCATATGATGAAGTTAGGTTGGTGCTAGAACATTCAATGAAGGAGAAGCTGAGAATGAAACGAACTGGTGGAAATACAACTTACTACCACATTAAAGACAATACTGTAATTCGTAACATTTCTTTGAGTAGTTTTGTAGCGCGCAATATGATCAAAGTAGAACTGACAGAGTACCTAGTTGCAAGAGGCTGTATCTAGTAACAGCTTAAAGAAATTCATGGTCACTGCGAGCACAACTACCGGAGATCAGGCATGACTACCAGCGGTAATATAGACATTCCTCCAGTACTCCAAACTCACAGCCAGGAAGAAGAAGATACCATCATGATACTTCATGCAAGTACAATTGACAAGGATGTTGAGATTGTGATCTACTCCCCAGACACAGACGTGTTACTCCTCTTGATTCAGCTACACAAATATCTGCCTTCGGACATCTCACTGCTCACTGGAAAAGGCAAAACCTCGCGCAAAATACAGATAATCCCAATATGCGAGAAACTTGGGGAGAATCGTGCAGAGGCAATTTTTCCTTGGCATATATTCACAGGTAGCGATGTTACAGGAAGATTCGCAGGAAAAACGAAGGACTGGTGTTTCAAGGTTTTCTTTGACTGCGACGAGTTAATCCTCAAAGCTCTCTCCAGCCTTTGTCGAACTAATGAACAGCCGACTGAAGTGACCGTATCTGAGTTGGAAAGATTTGTTTGCTCGATATACAAATCGCAAGTTCACTCGAATGTTAGCGCATTGCGCTGGTCAATGTATGCACACAAACAAGTTCTAGCTGAGCAGCTTCCACCCACAAAGGGATCTTTAATTCCCATGATCCAGAGGGCACATTATATAACGAGACTGTTAATGAAGTCAACTGAGAGTCATCCAGTTCTTCCTTCACTTACCGACCATGGTTGGTTGATGCAACCTAACGGAACTCTCACTCATACCATGTGCAATGACCCACCTGCACCAGAAGCAATTCTAAAGCTGATCAAGTGTGGGTGCAAGAAAGGGTGTAAGTCAGCGTATTGTTCCTGCTTGGGAAAGAAGATGTATTGCACCGAATTGGTGGATGTGCAGACTTCGAGTGTAACAACGTCCCATTAGAACGACCAACAGATTTCGATAGCGAAACAGAATGATTGCTTTATAATATTTCCTATATTTTTTACAACTAATATGTATAGATTTTCTATTCTACTTCTATAATATATAAAATGATTCTGTTGTATCCTAAAGTGCCTAAATATTACTTTTTTTTATAATTATCGAAATAAATGAAAGATGTGGGACTGATATCTTAATTTAAGACCACGTTTTTTGTCTCTTTTGGACGCCATCTTGGATTGGGGTTGTCTATAAGCATGAAAATTATGGCAACAAGTCATTTTTTAAACCTAAAGTACTCATTAACAAGTTTCGAAAGTTATTTTAGTTTTAACAGGCCAGTTGAGCGAAATATAAGTACCAGCCCGCACTATTGGTTTATAATTAAAAAATTATAATCGATAACTACTTTGTCGTCATCGATATTTTTCATTCACTGCGATTGTATTGATCTAAATATTTATCGAATATTTCGTGACCTTTCATAATTTCAATCCATAATTCTAAAATTCAGGGAACACAATAAGCTGTGAATTTCTTTGATAAACCGATCAACTTATTTGCACATTTTCTCTTTTGTTTACGAAAACATTTCACTACCCTCAGAAGAAAGATTTTTAATATTTTCGATTAAATTGGAATAAGATGAAATCGGTATAACGCCATCTGCCGGAAACTTACGTAAGTTAAAAATAAAAGAAAAATAAAACTTAAAATAATGCTCCTCTCCAGTTTTTTTTAGAAATGGTTTCTCCTTGATGTTTTTCCAATATTTTTTATTAATATTATTATTTTCTTAATTTTTTACAATTACAATCCTATGAGATTCTTAATTGTATGCAGGTTCTGAGGGAATGTTTTTATATTAATTATTACAAAAAAATACATAAATGATTATTTTACAATTAAGTTAATATATTATTTCTATGATAAAATGCTAATACAATATAAATATTACTTGAGTAGTTATGATGACTAGTGATAAGATTATTAAATTAAAAGTAATACAGTCGTAATAATTAAATGTATAGTGATAAGCAGAACAGTATATGTTATCATTTCAATTATAAATTAAATTCTTTTTACTATCGGGCAAACCAAAGAACGACCGTGCCACCAGATGTCGCAATAGTAGAATTTGAATCGATTGTATATGTCAGTGTTTATGGCGGGAAAGTGCTTGGCTTCTGATTGGCGATTGTAAATAGTTTCTCTATACAAACTTCAGTCCTGGAATGATTAACAGATCATTGTTGTAGTTCAAGGTCAGAGTCATTCTTTCGCTAGGAGGACTTTAGTCATATACAAAATTATTATATTTTAATTATTTAGCTAATTTTTTATTTACATAAAAATCAAAAGGAAAACTGTAA
>JAFIDM010004315.1:70162327-70184626 GCA_023159025.1 Thereuonema tuberculata
ATTTAGCTAATTTTTTATTTACATAAAAATCAAAAGGAAAACTGTAACGTTATGAAGGATTTACTAAATTTCAGTAATAATAATATTTCTACAAGTTTGTTTTACTTAAATTATATCAAAATTTTAAATTTTAATGTAAATTTATAATATGAGAATGATCCAAATATTATATTTATGTAACTTTAAATGTTCTATATAATTTTGCCACATATTATTTTTTGTGTAATTATATTTTTTTAATTCTTGTTAATTCGGTTATGTTATCTTCTATTTGCCTAAATAAATATAAGAAGTATGAAAAAAACTTTGTCTATCCTTTACATAATTTACAAAAATTCCAAATAGAAATAAATATTATAATTTAGAAAAAAATATAAAAGAAAATGAAATTCGCTATTTTACCTTAAACGGTTATAATATGATTTTCAATCTTAGGAAAAACAAGAAATGGGTGGATTATTAGGTAAATTAAAAACTAATTCTAAATTAACTGATTTGGAAATCAATACAGTAACTTCGAAAACATTATTTATATTTTAAAACAAACAGAATAAAAGGGAAATAAAACCAATGTTAGTCCAGACTCAAAAAGTTTCTCATAGTAAGTTTTATAAACTTTCACTCACCAATAACAATCAGTTTTAGAGAAAATTATGGATTCCAGTTATAATAATTTAGATAAAACAAACAACTTCATAGTTATAGATAATGTGAATAGTAATATTTTAGAGAATAAAAATACTTTATTATTTATTTTAAAAATATATAGAAATTTATAAGGTCTAAAAAAAAGTCTAATTTTATAATGTAACAAGAGACATTCAGACTCCACATGTTTCGATCATTGCTTTACTAATAGCATGTAATAAAAACATTAAATGTAATATTATACAATCTGACATTTCTGACAGTATATAGTTCTTTTAGAATACTACAGCCAATAATAATGATATTATGATTAATCGGATAATCTAAGTAATGATATAAGAAATAAAAAAAAAAATAACAGATCCAAATAAAATAATAAAGAAATTCATTAAGATAATCAGTACATCAAAGAATCCCAGAAATAACCGTGACAAAAACAATGAAAATAACCATAAACGAATAATAATACTATAAATAGCAAGGAAATTATTTATAAAGGAGACGAATGGATGAAATTCTCTTAGTATTCATTAATCGTAAAAATGTTGTTCTCCACGACAACTCATGGGCTCTTATAACAAGAGTAACAGAGGAGAAAAACGATGGATCTTTGCTGACCTATTCTACCTCACTCATCATATTCACCTGACCTGGCCTCCACTGATTATCATCTTTTCAGATCACTAAAAAAACCTTTCAATGGAGAAAAAGTTCTATAACAAAGACTAGTTTCGAGAGTTTGTCGAGAACTTCTTCGCGCCAGAACCGAAGGAATTCTAAGCAAAAAAGGAATGAAAGAGCCCCCTTAATAAACGACAATAAGTCATTGCAAACAATGATAAATATATAATAGATTAAGGTAGAATTGTAATGTAATATATGAGAATGGAAGTTTTCTTATGACTAAACCCAAATATTTTATAATATCTTACAAGATTATTTATTCTTATTTTGAAGCACTGATGAAGTCTCAGTGATATAGCAATTATATTACGCTTTATATATTGATTTCATTTATTTTGTTTGACGCCACTGAATAGATGTCCCAAGAGGAAAGATAGATGAATATTCGGACACGAAGAAGTAATTCTAAGAAGAAAAAAATATTTTTTATTTTTATTCTCAGCCATATTTGTCGGGTTGAGGTTTCATGGACTTTGTCCATAAAAGATATCGGCATACACAGCCATTCCTCTGCTGCACTTTTTTAATCGGAAGAGAAACAAACCCTGAAGAAGAAAGAAAATGATGGACAAGAATTCCTAAAAGAACTCGGAGCCTACTTTCATTAAAGGTCTTAAGTAGATTCAAACCCATGCACAGACTGACTGAGCATCAATTTCCTTGGAAAGTAGTAAAAAAACGCAGTAGGGCAGAAATAGGTTTTAACTACAAGTGGAAATTTCTGAATGACCTTAGAGTCAATTGGGAAAATCCAAATAGCTTTGCATTTAAGTTGTAAATAAAACTGTTCAAAGGAAGTTGGAAATTCCTGAAAACGTTCACGGTTCTTTGATACTTTATCTCATTAATAAAAAGAGAGTAGTAAGTAAAGTTGAATAAAGCTGCTTAATCCTGTGTCTATTGGCCTCTTTTGTTAAATCTTTTAATTGAATTAATGTATTTTTCGAATTATTTATGTTTGGAAGATCTTTAATAAAGATAAATGACACTCTTATCATTGCTTACACCAGAATAACACGATTTCATTTCGCCTGCAGTTCTCTTAAGTTAATTTTTGAGAAAAATAGTTTTAGAGATAAAAAAATTAATTACTTAAAATTGTAGTAAATTCTATAAGGTAAGGAAAGAGAGACTAAGTTCGCAACAGAATTTTAAAAGTTTAACCTTAAAGACTTCATTAAAACCAAACGAAGTTTCAAAACTGTTGTTAAAGAAAGCTAGGATTCTTATGATATTTTAGAATAAATTTATAACTTTGTAAGATGTTATTCTATGCCTTTTGATGAAAATTTTATTTAATTTTAACTGCGCACTTGGCCCCTTAAAGTGGGACGCCCTCGCAACTGAATGTTGTAATGGGATTCAATACTGGTGGCAAAAGCAACGTTTAAGCAACAGAAGGACGTTTTCAAATTTACATTGTTACATTGATAATAGTTTTTGGAGTAAAGCGGTTTTTCCTCCGTAAAGGTAGAAAATCACAGTAAAAACTGAAGAGCGGCACAATACACGGTACAACCAAAAAAAAACGATAAATAACAAGGATTAGAATAGAACAAGATGGAGGTAATATTATCATTTTCTCAGGTACCTTGGTCTTCTACCTCAGAAAATCTAATTAGTGTGAGAAACTTAGCCCAAAGAAAACGTACGCACCTACAGAAATACGTATTTTTTTATTTTTATGTTAATGTAACCAGTCCTATTAGGTGTGATATACATAACACTCCTGTGTTATAGGTGCTGGAATAAATATGGGGCGAGATCGTATTAAGTACGAAATAACAAATATTTTAAAAGTCATTGTTTAGTCATTGTAAACCCCCCCCCCCCCCACCTTGTAAGCAAAAAATAAGCAGATGCCCTCTCTCCCCTTGGGCTTACGGAAGATTTGGCCAAACTACCAAATATCAGTATGTTATCACAGTTAAGCTGATGTTTACGGATGCCGCTTAGACTGTATATTGGATAAGAGAATTTTAAATTCTAACAAGACAGTACTACTAAAAGCGCTGCCACAAAATGGTATAAAGAGGAAACAATAGTTGTAGAGGACGCGGTAAAAATGTAAGCAACAGATTTCTATGTTTTTCTTTTTTACTAATTATGAGGTCATTTACGTACTTTCAATTACCTTCCCTACATTTAACAGAAGATTCTGCGACGAATTACGGAAAAACTTAACACATAAAATTAATTTTATTCATATCAAAAACGCTTGCAAATCCGTTTACGAAATAAACAGATTAATATTTATTGTTAGACATTACTATTTCCTTTCTAATGATTTTTCTAAAGGAATTCTAAGTATGCATACCAAGTTTCAAGAAGATCCTTCCGACGGTTCAAAAGTTATTAGGAAGGATAAAGACACAAACGCACAGCTGAGTTATCTGATAACCTATTTCTCAAAGAAAGTGAGACTTGAGTATTAAAAAAAAACGAACAAAAAAATTAAGCTAAAAAAATAAATTAAATTTTTCAAGAAATTCACAATTGATAACACTACAATTAAAATCTTTATTAAATTGAACCTTTGAACGGAATATAGCGTAGTAAATAGATAAATATAAACAAGTATTTGTTCCGTACGTGTTATCTTCAAGCCATTAACCGCTATTTTTTTTGTTTGAGTGTTTGTCGTTTATCTTAAATATCTGAGGTGCAATAAGCCTTGAAGACAAAAAAAAACACACAAGCAAACACAAATGCTTGAATGCTAGAACTGATGATATTTAGTCCATTTCTTTAGGAATTATTTATATCGTAATGAACAGCAATGACCTACAAGAACTGTAAATAATCGGCGTCATTAAGAGACCATCTTGGCACGTGATAGATAGGAACAATGCAGTGACAGCCAGGAAGAAGAACCAACCTGTCAATAGTAATCGATAATAAAGTATCTTTTGATTCATAAATAATAATAATAAAAAAGCTATTAGGAATTTTTGAAATATTGATGATTCAGTAGAAATATAGATCGCTATTTAACTACGTTTCAAATTGTTTATTTTACGCATTTATTTTCTTTAAACAAAACTTAAAGGATTTATTACGTCTTGGGAACAGTTGAGAATTTCCCATTGTAAATACAGTAATTTTTTTCTGTCAGAAATATAATCAATTCTTTGCCTTATCGAAGAAATACCAATATATTAATATCTGAATTTCTGCTTACAATACCGTAATTTTATTGTAACTTACTTGTAATATTAAATTTGTAATTTTATTTGTAAATATGTCCTATTTGATCTTTCATGCTTTCTTTGCGTATTTGGATTTATAAGTATTTGATGTGGAAATAATAAAACAAAACTTTTTTCGATTAAAAATGAAATATTAAAATATAGGACCAAACACACTAATACAAGAAATAAATAATAAATATAGAACTTCATTACATGTTACGAAGGTATGTCACCGTCTTCAGATGATACAAAAAATAATATCACCCTTAAGGCAACTGAGTGTCGCATCTGTAAATTGCTATATTATTATTATTATTATTATTATTATTAATGTTGTTATATTATTTTTTTGTATCATCTGAAGAAGTAGGTTGATATACCTTCGTAACATGTTTTCGTAACAGGAAGGTTTTTAAGATTCTTTGGAACTTCTTAAAAGAACCATTTCTTTTCACTTTCTTTCCCAGTGGTTACCTGCAGTAGCTTTTTCGATTCAAACGTAAGCCTGCATTTCTTGGTCCGTTTTCATAATGGCAGTAGGATTTGGCCAATAAAGAAACAATTTGGTTGGTTTATTAAGACAACAACTAAATGACTCCAGAAAAATCTCTCAAAATCTTTAAATGAAAGTATGTTCAGAGTTCTCTAAGGACTTCTTGTTCCACGCTTCCTTAAGCACACAATTCCTTCGTTTTAATGTCTTTAGTGGTGTCCAACTTAAATTTAAATTTGAATCTTTCCATTGCTACCAACAGATACATTGAAAAATGTCATAACTTTCAACTGTCTCAGACTTTACTATTGAAATGTTGATAGGAAACACAATTAACTATTTGATATATATAAATAAATTCTTAAACAAATCCTCCTTTGTGGAAAAACTTTTTTACTCCTTGACGATATTTCACTTTATGGTTTTATTTATATAATATATATCTAGACAGATAAATACGTATCAATAACTATTTGATAATCTGAAGTTTTATGTAAATTACATATATTATTAATTTTTATTAAAATAACACTGTCAAAACATTAATTAGTAAGATATCTATGTAAATTATTAATAGTTATTATTATAAAGTATATTATCAAATCATTAATTAGTAAGATATAGTGAGGGTTGGGAGTTGGAGGATGAATGGACTCTGCTCCCCTCCATCGGAACTTTTATAAAAAGATTGATCCTTAGACTTACTACGGTAATACCTCCTGTTCTTATCAAATGATTGAACTTTTACACTTTTTATTAATTCTTTTCTAGATCCTTTTCATTACCATTCTTTCCGTTCAAGTTATCTTTTCCAATCTACGTATATTCCAATTCTTACCATTCCCAAGTATTCAGGTCCTAGAGCCAAAAAAAGGAAACAAAAAATCAATCCAAATTAATCTTTTTCTTCAATTTTTTTCCCAAACTCTCACTAAAACTTTTTATACTTCTTGCTTTACATGTTAATTTTTCCTTCGCAATTTTTATTTTAGCATAAAATCCTAGGAAAGTGTAGGTCATCAAATCAGTCAGACTGTGCCTGTCTTATTCTAACAATTATTGAATTTTTTGAACGTTTGGATCTTCTTGAAGCTTAGTATGCATGTTTATAAACTAATAGATGATGAAATTTTTGTATTTGTAATCTTTTCCAAGTGTCCTTGTCGAGAATCAGCGCCGGAGAAGGTGATAAATTCTCACAGAAAAACGATAGAAACAAGGGATTCTACAGATGTCTTCAATAATAAAAATAAATCTCTTTTTAGCTAAACCATTAATTGTCGGGCGGTTTGATACGATTAAAATTAACCCGATTTACAAATTTAAGTAATTAACTCCAGTTTCATTTTTTTTCCAGAAAATGTAAAAATTTGTATTGTTTACTTTCAGATATTAGAATTTGAAAATGAACATACCGTTATCGTTTTTGTCATTTTCACAACTTTAATATTAATAATAATAATGAAGAAGAATATTTAAAGGAAAACATTATTTCTTTCCTTCTTATTTCCTTTTGAAATCCTATACAAATCCACTAATGTTTCTATATGACTATGAATTGCTAGATGGGTTTTGTACAGTGGCAAAGCAAAGAAAAAAAAACACCTCGTGGAAATCATTTATCTGATTTATAAGCTATCAATTTCCGAAATGGGCGTGTCCCATTTTGGTATCGTTAAGCTACTTATTTTACGACTCATTTTCTAACTAAATTAGGAGACCATTCTCTCCCCCCCATCGGCACTAATAAGAAAACGTTTAATGTTGCATTAAGGTTACATCATTAGGGTTTGCAACAACGCTTCAGTTATTAGTTGCACTTAATTTGTAGTTTGATCAATTCCATAACTGGAATTAACCATTAGCTTAATTATTGTAACCGGATGAATTTTACTTGTGAAATTTAATAGGATTATTATTCATTATAAATTGAATTAAATGTCAATTACTTTATTGGCTTAAGTGAACCAACGCTTCATTGCATTTCAAGTGGAGATTTAAAAGAATGGGTTTTAATTATCGGAAATCTGAATATATCGAATGAAGGGATCTAAAAAAAAAAAGAAAATAAGACTTTTACTTTACCATAGTGACTTAAGAGTGGTACCAGATAACATTTTATTATTTAAAACAATGAAAAGTTTTCAATTTCCAAATGGAAAGCATTCTTTCCAACTCTTCCTCCCACAATCAGTCCAACGACTTTCTTATTACTATTATTATGTAAAACCTTGGCTTTCCCCAGCAAAAACAACATGGCGGGTCAAGGACCAAAGCACATATTGCCAAGTGTCAAGAAGTGTGTAAGGAGGGTTAGGGATGTGTGATTGTGTCCTTAAGTACGCGTGTTGTGTTGAGTATCACAGCCTTTTGGAGTTGTGCATAAGTGTTTTTGTGAAGTCCTAGTGTGCTGAGACTGTGGTGCAATGTGTGAGGCACCAGGCCAGTAGCGGACAGGATGATGGGTATAGTATTATTATTAGATACCTTAAATAAACATCGTAATAAATTTGATAGAAATCCGTTTAATCGTTTAAATGAGGGATTTCGAGAATCGTTTTTGAACGATGAGAGGGGTAGGGACAAAAAACAAATGGCACGTGTTTTAAATTAGGCCGTAAATAAAGTATGTATCATATTTGGTAGAAATCCATCCAGCTGCTTTAATGTGATGAGCCTCATACAGACAAAACAGAGAGAGAAAAGTTCAAGTGTACTGCGCATGCTCAGCAACTATTTTAGGCGACAACACTACATTGAGATGGATGTATATTAATAATGACATCTATAGACTTGTAAATTATGAAACGTAAGTTTCACGCCAATAGTTTACATCAGTTAAAGATATTAAAAACTGAATTAGTTTAATACGCAATTAAATATCCACAGATTCTTAGTGATTCTTAGACCGTACAAGGCCAGAGGTAGTTGGTGTGCCGTCGCGAATATGTTAAAATGAGAAAAAGACCATTTGTACAGAGATTTTTTACATTCTTAATCAATTAAAAGCCTGACCTGGTTTAACTTGTTTAAGTTCAGGTTAGCTTTACTCGTAGTGTACAATATATTTTTAATTTTATACATGATTTCGTCAGAAAATTTTTTGTTTGTTTTGCAATGCGCCGCGAACCAAAACTTTCCTTCAAATACTAAATCTCTCGCCTTCACCAGTAACAAGTTTTTCACTGAGTCAAAAAAAAAAAGCTTTTAAACAATCGTCATCAAAATTAACTAATTAAATTTAATTCCAGTAAAAACAAATATTTACACTTAATAAAGAGGTGTTATACGTATTATAAATTATTAAACTTTACATAATTTATAAATTACATCCCTTATCATGATTGGACTACGTTCTATGGATGATCTTCGTTTATTCCTGCAAAGGAAGGTCAAATGTTCTTTAGATCAAATAGAACATTCATTTTCTGATCAAAATATTTCTCCCAATTAAAAACTGAATTGGAACTCAATAAAACCTCTTTGTTTAGACATCGTACTGAAATTGATTTGTAAAACAGTTACAGGAGGAGATATAGGCTCCCAAGACGTTCGGAATAAAGTTGCGATCAGATGTCCAATCCGACGCACCCCCGCCTTTAATCGCAGAAACGAAACTCTGTTTCCATTTTACAGAGGGCTGGTTGAACCCTAGTACCAGTCTAGAGAAGGAAGACCCTGAGGAAAAATCACCAGCCTCTGCGGGAATTGAATCCAGCTCATCTACCGGCAACCCCTAGCGCCTACAACACCAGGGTCGTATTATATTGATACAGAAAAAAAAGCTTATCAATAAATAAAATCAAGACTATTTGTAAATAGCTATTCTAAATAGGTATTCTAATTAGAAAGGTATTCTATTCTAAAAAGGTATTCTAAATAGCTTTTTTATTGTAATTTCTTTATATTTCTTCCTTTATATATAAAGAAAAATACAGTATTTCAGAAATTTCACTCGTATTGGAGTATATTGCTTTGTTTATTGAAGACTGTATTTAGTAACTAATGTAAATAACTAGAAAACATACCACTCTAATGTTACCAAGCACACGTGTACCTAAGATTGGGAATGGGAGGACTTATAATGATGGTCGTAGCAGTTCAATCAAAAAAACAAACAAAAAATTCTGTGCTTTTCCGAGTTTGAGGGGGGGGGGGGGGCAAACAAAGGATGAACTTTCAAACCAAAATGCAGGTCCAGTTTTTCAGTATGCAATTAGTTAGGTTACAACCCCTACTAACTCACTCTCCCCTTTGGTTCGCCAATAAAGGCAAGTTTTATAATGATAGTCACAGGGTCTTAGGGAGTAACAGATCTGGTTTTTAGTTTGCTTTATAATAATAATAATAAAATACTAATAAATAAATATATATATATAAAAAGAGAGGAATACATAAGAATGACTTCAGATTATAATAGCTGTTAACATCCTTTATTTGTAAAAATTCTCCTTTTTTAATTAAATTTTCTATGAAATTGAGGCTTATCGGATCATTCTGTGAGTATGTGCTTGTTTTCAATCCTTGGTAAGTACGTTCGAGGGAAGATCTAACTTTTCTATTGGAAATCTCTTCCAAATAGGTTCTTGCACCAGAAAACGACAAAATTTCTCAAAGAAAAGCATTGGAATCTAAACAACGGATTTCTGTCCTACTTCTATTAAAACTTCATTGTATTAAACGATTAATTTTAATCCCTTTTTAGCTAATCCATTAATTAATGCGCAGGTTTGCCATGATTAAAGTTAATCCGATTCGATAACTAAGTACTTAATCATCATCAAATGCTATAAAAAGAGCAAATCTTCTTGGTTGGTTGGTTGATAGATTTTAATGGCGCAAAAGCATCGTTGGAGATTAATTATTGTAAATTTTATCTTGAAAATGGGCCTTTTTATCTTGAAGAAACGGGGTGAATCGATCGTTCTCGAGTGCGAGAAAGCGATTTAGCTAGGTCTCGATTTCGGAAAAGTTTATTTAAGAGGTAAATGATTGATCTTGGAGCTGGGTACCAGGTTACTGTCTAGTGCTATTAGTTTATTTTCGTTTTATTGTATTCTTAATAAATTCTTGTTTTGTGCAATTTTTACAAGTAATAAAATAATAATTTTTAAAACTTTTTCCTTTCAGCGCCGCGTATATTCACTGTGGAACTTTCCATTTCCCCGAAAGGGGGAAGGTTTCAATAACCAGGTGATTGTCTACACTATTCTTACTTTATTTTCGTTTTATTTTACTGAGCAAAGCTAATCTTCCAGATACTGTGGATTTAATCAAAATGTATTGACCAAGTTTCAAGAAGATTCGTCCAGTAGTTATTACACAGACATGGACGCACAGATACGCACACACACACAGACAAACTGACCGATTTAATGACCCTCACTTTCGTAGCAAATTAGGTTAAAACAAATCAAACAGGTCGCCATTGTTCAGCAGCCATAATTAAAAGAATGTTATTAATAGCGTATACCTTTAAATTTCTATAGTTTTTGTGGATTTGTTTGTTTTAACTATGCTTGCGCTGTTTATTTAAAGAATTGTTGGTTGTTGTCATCTCTTAGAGATTGATTTGTTCTGCTACTTTGTATCCGGGTCCGATGATGAGCGGTGGACGAACTGCTCGAAACATGTAACAGTTTAATGTTTTAATTTTTAAATATTGTTATTTTAAAGTGTGTTCATCATTTCCACACACGCTAATACACAGCATTACCTTAAAAGTTTTCACTTTAGGAGGGTATAGGGCAAGGAAGGGATTGGGGGTGGTAGGAAGAACGTTAGCCATTATTGGCTATAACCAGGCAACAGCAAGTTCTCATTAGGGGAGAAAAAAAAAAGTATTTGTTTTTATTCTAGTATGACTGCGGCAGATAAATTGATTTTGCAATTAGAGCTGTATTTTTTTTTTACTTCTTTAAAAATCGCAAGAAAATGAACAAGAATTATTGGTTAGAACTTAAGTTTCAGAAGAAATTGATTCTTTCAAAATCTATAGATGATTTACAACGAAAAAACAGTTAACAATGTAGAGAGTTAAAAATGGGGAATATTTGAAATAAGAAATGATATTATTGCTTTGATTTTCAGTGCTAAAATTCATTTATATATATCTAAATAGAGTTGGTTTTTTTTTTAAAAAGAATTTAAATTAAATTTACTTGTAAATTCAAACAATTTAATCAAAATAAAATTCCAGGAAAACCAATTTCCATCACATTTAAAAAAACTAAGCCTTGACCTTTTTCAACAATGACGGGTTAATCATAGAAGGTTCATACAAATGAATGGCTTTGACTATTATAAGTTTAGTTCCATAAAAATGAGAAAGTTTAATAACAATAAAAGATTTAGTTTTCAAACCAACTTTCTAATACCCACATGAGAAGAGCTTTTTAATCCGTTGGTAAAAATATTCGTTCAAAAAGAAAGTAGTTTACAGATATATTTTGACTCTTAGCTTCTTATCTATTCGTCCGTTCCTTTTGAAAATTTATACATTAGTATTTCTTGTATTTATGGTTATAGTAGTATATCTTCACTTATCTCCAAAATACATCTTAGTAGGATAAGCAGTTTTTGAATCTCTATTACTAAAATCTTTTGTTTCTCTGTCTGTCTGTGTGTTTGTCCGGCGCAATTTCCTTTGAGAATGGAAAATAGAAATAATTTTTACAATGAAACGTCCCCGACGGGAATCGAACCTGTAACCTTCTGATCCGAAGTCAGACGTCTTATCCATTAGGCCACGGGGACTACAACTCACTATATATTGTTTTTTTGACTTAAGTTTCCTTTCCCTTCCCCCCATCAATAATGAATGTATTCATCCTTTTTCTTGAATCTCAAGATTGTTTATTTATTTCCGATCCGTCTGTTTATTTGTAATTCGAAAATGACAATTAGAGCTATAGCTGCCGAAACGTTGCAATATTTTAAATATAATATTCTTACTTAACCAAATTCTATGTAATGTAGAAAAAACTAGAAACACTAAAATCCGTTAACTTCGAGATTTTATAATTTTTAATTTTTAAGTAATTTTTATTTACTCTATAGACGCTAGAGGTGCCAAGTTTGCAGGTTACAATGTGAAATCCAAATCAAAGGCTGTTTATTGCAGAAGTTATTCCAGTACAGAATTATTATTTAACAATTTTAATAAGTATTTCGAAAAAACTTGAAATCTACTTTCCTTAAACTATTATTTCCTGAAATTTCTTAATTTTTTCCTAATTTTTTTTTTTTTTTTAAGTCTTGAAGACGACAAAAAACTGAACTTCTACAGTTATTTTGAAATTACAAAATCTGCTAATACAAATAGAAAGCTTAGCAATTTCTAAAAATAAAAAAAAATAATTAAATCAGCTTTACTCCTTTAAATGATCAAAATTTGAATACATTTTAATCGTATCAATCTACGTAGAATGGACAAACTGAAAGGATTAATCCTCTTTAAGTATCAATAGAATTAGGATATAAATCCAATTGTTAGATTTCAATGCTTTACTATAAAATTTTTCACGTTAATTTTCACGTTAATTGATCTTTTCCCACTTGGAAAAGATTTCAAATATAAAAGTTACATTGACCCTAGTTCTGAAATATGTATACTAAGTTTCAAGAACATCCTTCCAGCGGTAAATTTATTAGGGTGGGCGACCCACGCATTCCCTCAAACAATGCATTAATATTAAATATATTCCTATTGCTAGGTCTTTTACTTCATGCGTTTTCATGTAATTGGTTTCCAGATTATTACACCAGATGGCGGTGACGACCGTCCAAATGCATATATAAACTCCTAAGTCATCTGGTTGTTTCTCCTTACGCCTATTCTATGTGTGGCACGCTCTTTGCTTCCTGTCAAATTCAATCACACTGACTTAAGGACTTGGGAACTGAGACCAGGGATATTCTTTCTCGTAGCGGAGTAAATGAGCTGTCATCTTGTTTCCTCGCAATGTAAATAGTTTACGCATAAAATACGCCATCTCAGAAATGACAATAATGGAGGCGAACAGTTAAAGCTTCTCTCCATACCCCAATCGGAAGCCAACTGATGCACTAAAATAATAGTAAAAAAAGCTTTTTTTTTTTAAATTCTATGTTGGTATGAATCGTTTAATTTTTATTAGAAAAATTTCCAGAAATAAGATTTTTTTAGAATTGCACAATTAAATGGATTATTAAGAAATAGGTAAAAAACGACGGCACAAAGCTAAAGGCCTTAAGGAATTCGCACCCTGAGCTGTCACCGGGAAGAGACTGGGACGGAACGTAAATTTCTCTTCATTTTAAATGGATTATTGTTTCGATCTTTTATTATTTCGAAATCAGAGGTCGCTATGAATTCACCATACTTCCGTTTACTCTAGTAAAACCAGGGTCAATTGTTGATAAATTACCGCTTTTTTAAGACGAAATATATCTAAAAATATACAACACTTCTGTAAAATAAAATAAGTAACATATTTACTTAATGAAAACTCAAAAATGAAGTTAAATTCGCAAGAAAAACTTACTACTTCAACAAAATATTGTTTATCCCCTTTGGAACATGGTGATAATATATACAAGCAGCCCTCACTTTAAGACGGTTCAATTTACGACGATTCAGATTTACGCCCTATTTAGTAGGCCTATGAAAATATATAAATATTTTACATTACTTTTAATCTTAAAAACTAATCTTAAAAACATTAACATGATTTAATTAAATAAAAACAATATAATGGGTTCGCTTTACGTCGATTCGATTTACGACGCCGCTGTAGGAACGCAACACCGGCATAAAACGAGAGCTGTCTGTATTCATGCTACAGGTTGTCCTTTAGTAAAAACTGACTCTCAATTTCAGATTTGACTATGATTTCAACAACATAAATATGTTTGGGATGAAATTTAAAAAAAAAAGTGAAATCCATTTTGTATTTGCAAATTCATGATTTGAACATCAGTCTCTTTTTTTTTTCTTTTCTTTTTCTCTTTTCAATGCTTTGTTTATTAAAATTTATGTTACAAACCACGGCTCTACAAAAATTCATTCCAATATTCCCATTTCGAGTCACAATATCTCGTATTTCTCCGAATCAGAAGGCATTTTTTGGATGCCTAAAAAGAAACCTAAAAATAAAAAAAATAACAAAACATGGAAGAAAATACGTTATTTATTTGTGTTGTGGTTTTGTACGAAAACAACAAACATCCAACTCCCTTTCCTGCCATTTTCCGATTCCATTCTTCTCTTTGCCAAAAATTATTTTGAGCGCCATTAATAAGTTGTGAATGACAGATGGTTGTGTCAAAGGAAAAAATAAATAAATTAAAAAGAAAAGTTGAAGGTGATTCATTTCTTTGGAAGTGTGTTCTTCTCAGAATTTCATTTGTTGTTCGAAAGCTGTTGAAAACATTTCGGAGAATTATATGATTCAGTAATTATGACTGAACATTTCAAAGAGTTAATTAACTATTCAGAAAGACAAAAACTTTTAAAAGATCTTTAGGTTTTTTTATACGAAATCAAAATGCTAAGTAATACTTGTTTGACATTTACAAAGTATTAGATTTTTATTATAAATTTCCTTTTCATAAGATATAGTAGTAATTCTTATACGGTAGGAATTCCGTAAAATTACATACACAAAAAAAGAAAATTTGGGACAAACTTATGAACGAACTTAATTTCTTAAAATTTTTTTCTTTCTTTCTTTTCTTTTCTTTTTTTTTTTTTAAAGTCGTAAAAACAACAAAAAGACCGAAAAGTCATCATTTACATTCCAATCTGATGAACAGAAATTTTCCGTAAATAAGGAAGAAAATATGAAATTAATTAAATCAGATTACTGAAATTACCGTTCCGGCATGGCTGGGGTCTAGACGGCGGCCTGCTGTGAGGTCAATTTGTCAGAACCTGGGTTCGAATCCCGGCGTCGGTATGGATATTAATTTATCCTTTTGAGCTGCCTCCTATGGCGTATCCTGGATAACGTTTCGACGGATAAATGCTCACATTTCTCGCCCCTTGTTGAGGCCAATAGTTGTAAGTACTAAGAACCCGGGCGTTGGCGAAAAATTTCAAGTTAAAATGTCTGAATAAAACAAAAAAAATCGAACAACAACAATTAAAAAGCAATATCCAAACAACGACGATGTAAATAGTTTGCCAATTTTCAAACATTCACACAATTGTAAGTTCTAGCCGTGCGGTCTAGACGGCGGTCTGCTGTTGCGGCCAGTGTGCCAGTACCCGGGTCGAGGCATGGTTATTTCTTTCTTCTTCTGTGTTCCGTCTGTTTCTGCGGGTATAGCGTGAGCTGCCTCCTGTGGCGTACCCTGGGCAACGTTTCATCGGCTAAATGCTCACATTTCTCGCCCCTTGTTGAGGCCAATAGATTCACTTCTAAGAGCCCGGGCGTTGGCGAAAAAAAACCAAAAAAAAACAATTATAAGTTTTTATTTATTATTTGGATACGTAAAAGAATCAGTCGGTTATCTTCTTTTTAGTAACCAAATCATGCCTAAAAAGTTTCAGCTTCCTATGACTAATGTTTGTGAGGAATACTGATCACAGAAGGATGGAAGTAGCCACCGACTTACCAACGACTTACCACCGACTTTCCAGCATATATGTAACAGGTACAATAATTGTTTTATATAAATTGAGCAAATATTTTCAAACGGATGCAGTCGCTACGTTCTTTTGTAGTAAAAACCAGTTCCGACTGTTGCCAAAAGAACAGAGAGCGGGCCTCCATTTCATTTAGTTCTAGTAGATGTTGCCTAAATTACACTGAAAAACCGGAGGGGGAACAAGTATTGGAGAGGCTACGACAACATAATATTGAATCAACATTATACACACAACTAATAATGTGTAGTTCCTCTACCTCAAATAACAGCCTGTACGTGTTGAGGTATCGGCTCCACCAGATTGCCAGAGGTATTGCCAGCCTTGCCTGTTCTACCAATGTCCGCCCTAGATCTTAGCACCGGATTCTTGGATCTGGTGTTTCGCTCAACGGCATCCCAGAGATAATCGATAGGGTTTAAATCTTACTGTGATCTGCGCCGCCGTTGCCTTGTGTCTGTCTGTGCCAATCCCTGTCATCAATGAGACCCCATCGATACTTGCGATAGATCCTTGACATGATTGTCGAAAACCCTAGGATAACTTCTTAGCTTGAGCTTCTATATTGTTCTAACAATGCTTCCACAATCAAAATCGCTAAGAAAGTCTACCCATGTTCGAGGATTGAGATATAGTGCTGGGAAAAACCCAGGGGTCCTCCTTTTATCGGGTGCATTTGGTTTGGGTATGTTCCACTATCCATCACTCGTGTTTCTAATGTTTTGTCTAATCACTGTACATATTAAGTTTATATAAGGCTTGTACATGTTCTAGATACGTTTCTCTACCCAAAAGATATTCGAAAAATATTGGAAATATTAAATTTTTTTTGATATTTTGAAAATTTGGTTATAAGTGCGAGTGTTCTGTAGAACTACCTTACCCAGTAGGAGACTAGCTCTCTATATATTTCGACTTCAAATAACATTCTGAAACTTTTTCTGTTTTTTTAAAAATTCTTTTCAATCCATATTTACTGATGTTTAAAATACCGTAACTAACCTGTAATATGCGTTGATTACTAGCTATCTTATGGGCAATATTTATATATACATACATATCGTAGTTTTTCTTATTTATACGCCAGTATAAGGATTAGAATTCATTAAATTACAGGGATTAAATTACTAAAGAAAAACTTTGATGCGAAAAATACTTTTAAACTTACTTACGGTGCTAGTTTATTTATCATTTACATTTTTATTCTAATATTATTATTATTAATTGGAAAGGGACGTGGGATTTATTCCACTGCGGTCGTTAGATCCATTACATAAACTCCAAGAATTAACAACGGCCATAGAGAGCCGGAAGTTGAATAAAGTGAAGAAAGACAAACAGGAAAGAATAAAACACCTGTTCAACCCTGATTTACGCGTATCAATAAAGTTAGTAGGCTGTCCCCTGCATCTCGACTATGTATGAGTAAGTATTTGGGCTGATCAGAAGAAAGAAGATGTTATACTTATAAATAAACAATAACATTTTATTAAAGAAACTTACAATATGTGAGAAAATTAGTGATGAAATAAATTTAGATACAATCTTTGCGACATTTCGTTTTCCAATGCTTTTTTCATGCGACCGCCATTTTCTCGACATTATTGCCCCAAATTCTCCGATTTTGCGACACCTGATTTGCAATCTGATACTTTTGCGAATTAACGCTACAGCCAGATGACGTTAGTTTGCTTACAAACATGGTACATGTTGCATCTTTTTGAATGATTAGATGAATATTAAAACTGTTTATAAATGTTAAGCAGCCTACAACTTTCATTTTGAAAGTGCAAGAAAACTTACTGATCACAGTGCAGTTCACACATCAGTAAGTAAAGAAAAAGGCAGTGCTTTGAAATTCGCTTTACGACAACGATTTGGAACCTCATATATCGTAAACTGGAGTAAATCTGCGTCTATCGTAAAAATGTCTATTTTAATTTTAATCCATGGACGTAAGGCAGAACTTTATTTTTCTTTTCTTTTTTTTTGGGGGAGGGGGGGGGTTTCTTGATTTAACCAACTATTGGCTTATTTTATTTAAAATTACCATCTTCCTGCTTATAATCAGTACACCAAATATTATGGAAATCGTCCGTATCGTTTCGAAGTGTGATAACAACTTTCTTCCGAAACCTCTGGTAACGTCTTCAATGATGACTTTTAAAGTTTCTTTATATTAAAGAGAACCATCATCGAAATCGGACGAATTGTCTGGCAGAAGAAGTGTGATAACATTGTTACAGTAAAATAAGGTTTAATGGATCTCATTCCCAACGACACGTTGACTACCAGTTTCTTTATACTAAACAACCATCATCGAAATCCGACGTCTTGGCTGGCAGAAAAGCGTGGTAACATTGTTACAATAAAGTCAGGTTTAATGAATCTCATTCCTCATACTAAACAACTGTCTTCCTGATCTCGATCTTCCTGCCAAACATCATCGAAATCCGATGTGCAGTTTAGGAGATGAAGTTGCTAACTATGTCACTAGAATCATATAACAAAAGATAAAAAAAAAAGCCTTAATCTCCGTGGATTAAAAAATGTTGGAAATGCACCCATTTCTATTTTTTTTTCTTTATTTTAATCGCAAAATTGTTAGTACACGTGAAAAGTGATTATTGTTTTGTGAAGATATAAGGTTCACTAATAACGAGTTTCTTGAAATTAAGAATGATGAGATAACATAGAATATTTTGTTGTTTTGAATCAGTTGCGTATAAAAGCAAACAAGGTAGGGATGGCAATTAGTAAACCAATCACAATGTTTCGCAATGTCTTCTGATAATTGATATTGCTTTAATTTCCTTATTATTATAAATGTGATTGTTGCGGATGCAAAAGACGCAATTGTTGCGATTGTTGCTAATGATACCTGTCCACAGATGGACAGACAAAACGGGAATATTAGTCATCTGATTACTAATCAGAAGACTGAAGTAAGTAAAATTTTTAGGCTTAAAATTTTAATAAGCATTTAATACAATCGTTTCAAAGTTAGACTACACATGCGACAGCAGCTGTTTTGAACTTTTCTTTTTTATTTTCGACTATCTCATTGACTTTCAACTCACCCTATTGGAATCCATTGGGGCTGTTTGACAGATGATATCTAACATTGAAACTGCTGTTGCTAGGAAACAGATTGTCACGTGAGACATGTACTCAGTTTCAAATTGACAGAGATAGGGGAAGATGACTTCACTGAAAATCTACAAATATTTGGAAATCTTCGAATCCCACAGAAAGAAAATAAAAACACAAAATTAAACAACAAAAACAACTGTTGTTTTATTTAAAGCGGAATTAATTAAAGCAAACATGATTCAATAACATTGGTAGAATTGATGAGAGTAAAAATATTGATAATTCATAAATTTACTTAAATATCAATTTCAAACATAACTAAAACAAGAAGTTGGAAAGAAACATAGAGATGGCTTTTCTTACATGTTTCTTTTTTAATTTTTTTTTTTTTTAAAGTCATGAAAACTTTTTTAAAGTCAGCAAGAAGTGAAAAGTCAACATTTAAATATATTATCTACTCAATATAAACATTAGACATCTTTTGTTTTCTGAAAAAAAATAAAAAAAGAATTAAATTCCTATTATTTACGGATTAATTTTAATCGAACAAAGCAATGGATTAAGGACTCATTTAATTCTCGTTGTTTACGAATTTGAAATTCGCCTTTTCTCGATGTAATTTCTTGATAAACTTGCAAACAGTTTCAAATATAAACGTTAGACAATATTTTGTCTAATTCCTCAAATGAGCACACCAAGTTTCAAGAAGATCCAGCCAAAGGTTCAAAGTTATTAGGGACACACATACACACACACTCAACGACTGATTTGATGAATCTAATTTTCCTACCGGAAAATAGGCTCAAAATTCTCATCTCTTTAAGTTATAACTTTGAAGCACATATTTGAAGAAACGTAACTCGTTTCAACTTTCAGGATTTCACAACTGTGTCTACTGCCGCAAACAAAGTAGTTCCACTAAAAGTAGTCCCGTTTAAAAACATATTAGGAAGCTGTTGTTCGTGGATATTTAGAATTCTGAATTTTATGTGCATTTTTTATCTATCAATGACTGACCTACTAGCCAGGAAATTGGAAGGCTAAGTTTTGAATATTATTAAATGAGAAGTATAGAAACTCGTAAAAAGTCCATCATCCAACCAAAAAAAAAAACCCAACCCACCATGGGTCTTCAACTTAAAAAAAAAAAAAAAGTCGTTGAAAATGTTACTTTTTTTTTCTCCTTTATTTCTGCTTCAACATGCGACGCCATTCAAATAAGGTATCTTCAAATAGAAAGCGAAATGATATATGGGCATTATATTAAAAAGAAATGATTTATCGGAATATTCGTGTGCGGTGCGTTTTCATATAAACAAAATTTGTTTTCAACGAAATAGACCCACCCACACTCGAATTTAAATTATATATGAATTAATAACTGTGGTTATCATATTAATATTAATTCCAGAGCGAAATTGTATTCAAATTATTGTGTAGACGTGAATATGTAATGATCGTCGAAGCCGTTTCTAGGAATTTGTGTAAATATGCGGTCTTATATTAAAAATGAAACGATGGTCCTTAAGCAGATGGTCGTAAGACGAACTTTTACTCCTAGAAACGGTTTTCCAACATTACCCAAATATAAATTTAAATAAATCGAAAGTAAGTAGTTAAAAATTAACTATATTTAAAACTTTTTGTGATCTAAAAGAAAATCTAATAATATTAGAGTAGTTAGTTATTAATATCCCAAAAACCTTTGATTCTTTCGGCTAAAATCTTTTTTTTTTTTTTTTAAATTATACGATAAATAAAGTTTAAGTATAATATTTCGTAATGATGAAATAATGTAAGTACAGTCGGACCTCGATTTAAGGTCACCCCTTGGGACCTCGCGAAAGTGACCTTATAAGCGGGATGACCTTATAACCGATTCATATGCATTTGTCAATAAATAAGTATTATATAAATAGAGTATAATTTCAGTACAAAAGTGACCTTATATGCGATTACGGGTATTTAAGACCTGACCATAAATCCGATAATCCATATCAAAGAATTCCTATTCAATGAGCCGGGACTTTAGAAAAGTGACCTTATATGTGGGTGACCCTATATCGAGGTCCGACTGTATATGTAATAACTGAAATTTCGTTTTAAAATAGGTAAAAAAAATATGTAAATAGTATAATGTTATGTACATACGTCTATATGTTATAGATATTTAAAATAGGATGATTCAAAATTCCCTATACAGACTTTAAAGGTAGGGATCAGGAACATAAAAACAAACCATATTCATAGTGGAACAAATATCCGCAAAACCAAATGTGCTAGAAGGTACAATAAGGTTCAGAAATAAAAGACAACAAGTAAGGAAGATAACATGTTTATTAGCCCTATGTTTACGATATGACACTAAGGTATAAGATTCACAGGAGGTGCTCAAAGTTCCTTCACACAATCGCTGGTGCAAACGCGCAAACATTTGATGATTCGGCCCAGATCTGTTGGGGAACCGTTTACGATAAGCTAGGTGCATATCTGTGCACGTACAAAGCCTACTCGTACAAAGCCAATGTCTCAAATGATAATGGCTCACATTGCCCAACTAATGTGCTACCAAATAGCGCCCTCTAACACATTCGGTTGGCGTTTCCGGACATACGTTCTGTGTGTGTGTGTGTATATATATATATATATATATATATATATATATATATACACACATAATGTATATATTTTAATTTTATATTACAAATAGGTTGTATTATAACTTTATCTTTTAAGTTAAAAACATATAATTAAAATAATTGACTAATTTAATATATTTAAATTTACTTTATGTACTATGCATATATATTTTTTTTCTCATATATATATATATATTTTACTAATTATGAACAAATAACATAACAAATTTAATTATAATTAGCTTTTTAAAACTCTAAAGAAATAAAGGCAATAAATAAAATGCAATTAGATGTTATATTACCGTTTCCTCGAGTGATTGTGTTTGACAATGGCGTAGTAATTAAAGCGAAGGATTCAGTATAAATAAAAAAAATCTGAAGATCATCAGAACTTTCAAAGAGCTGTTGTATCACCGACGTCTTAAATATGTTCTTAAATATGCAGTGTTGTTTGTTTTGTCTTCTTTTTTTCTGCTTGAGAATAGCTCAGCTTGGAATAGCCTTTCATCTGGTTGAAGTCAGTATCACATGTGACTTCAACCAGTTCAAGTTGGTCAGGACAATATTCGAAAGTCTCATTACAATACGGAAGTGACTTTAAATTCTGTTCTTAAAAAGGCCAACACACTAGTATTAAGATGAAAATTTAATTGTAAAAATTTTTTAATCTTAGTACTAGAGTGTTGGCCTTTTATTTCAATAATATGTTACACTTGTCAAACCGTAGAATTTATTTAGGTTATTTGAAATTTGTTTAGGATATTTTTCGGAATAGTCGCAAAAGTTAATTCGGCTTAAATGAAACCGCACTACACTAAGTCTACGTTAATAATATAATATAATATAATATAATATAATATAATATAATATAATATAATATAATATAATATAATATAATATAATATAATATTTCTGTTCCGG
>JAFIDM010004315.1:70204626-70226994 GCA_023159025.1 Thereuonema tuberculata
ACAAATAAACATCGAACCCAATTTCAGAAAAATGCCTGTATTTTACTCGTTTAAGCGAAGATTTCGGGGGCTACTTCTGGATGGATATGAGGAATGGAGGTCCAATGGGCCAATTCTTTTTCAGTTGGACCAAAAGTAATTGACGTATCGAATTTTATGGAAATTCGTCTAGACGTTCTAAAGTGATGCGCATACAAACAGACAAATGGACAAAACAGAAAAAAAAAATAGTCAATTGGAATGGGAAGACTTTGGATTCTTAGTAATCAGATGAATAGGACGGACGGATATATTTTTGCTTTGTGTAAACTTTTTGTTCTGACCTCGAATATAAAAGATGTGCTACAAATGTTAAGTTAAAATCTGCAATACTCTGAGATTCTAAGACATTAAAAAATTCATAGTGCTACCAGGATCTCGCCCTTTGATAAGTACGTTTATCACATTAAGCTTTAATGCAGCAAGTTCCTGATGGAACTATAAGCTTACTTGCGTTGAAACATGGCATTTCTTTATTTTTCATTGTTTTAAAGTCGTAAATACAAGCAAAATGCCTGAGTTTACTTTTAAAGTATAATAATTGAAGGATACAAAATAAAATCCATTAATTTTCAAAGCAAGCAGAAGTTAGTGGATTAGTAGAAGGATTAATGTGCATTGTTAAGATATCCAAAGAAATTCACTGAGCTTCGGTTCGAATGCTTTTAGATACAGGAATCTCTTTATTAGCTGCACGAGCCAGTTTCACCATAAGGACTACATAAGGTATCCACATGAAAAAAACCTATGTAAAACTTCGAGGCCATTCCGGGGAGCCGGGATGGTTGTCTCTTCTTTGTTTCGCACTTTGAGCTACCATCAAGGGTAAATCTGATTGAGGAAGCCTAATAAGGCTGAAACAGTTGTCTCAGATTCCCAACATGGTAGCTCAGGGTGCGAGACCTTTGTTTGTTTTTGTGCATTTCAAAAAAAAATTTTCTTTTTCTTAAAACTTCGGTTATGTGTTAAAAAATAAAAAATATGAATGTTGAGTATCAAACAGATTCCTCCAATGCACGGTTCAAATGTTACAACGAAAGGACAAACACAAAGAATGACTTATTTTAGGAGTCTCACTTTTCAACAAAAAAGGAGACTAAAAATATTTAAAATACCTTCATAAATCGAAAATGAAAGTACGTCACTAAGAAGACGAGAGAAGGCCTCCGTTTCCATATATTCACCACCATGTCCAGACACGACTTCACACAGACACTGATGTCTGTCGCATTCCTTAAAGAGAATTTATGTCGTGTGATGTCAGAGCTCCAATGAAGTTTATCGTCCGCACAACTACGGTCATCGATCTACAGATGATTACCCAAGTAACAGATCTTCATTTCTTACCGTTTCATGTTCCCTACCTCAAGCAACATAAATCTCTGTCTCTGAGTTGACAAGATAGACTTTTTTTTCAAAGAACCAATAATGACAATATTAGCAAGAAAACAAAACCCAAGAAACCCCCTCCCCCCCCTTTTTTTTTTAAAAAAAAAGGTAATTTTTTTTTTAGATGTCGTGGAAACAACATACAAAATCTTATATTTATTCTCAACGTCTAATATTTACTGAAGGCAAACAGGACAAATGTTGACAATTTAAAAAAACGAAATATACTACAACCTCGTTTATCCGGCCCTCGTTGATCCGGATCTCCGGAGAATCGGGATCAGATTTGTAGGCATTTTTTTTATTTTATTTAATGTTCACATAGATAATAATTTTTAACTATGATAACAAGAACATAACTATAAGTATGCCAAACATTCGCTTTTTATTTTGATTAAATGTACAGTTCCTGCATAGATTGTACAATAAATTATGGTAATAAAATCTCGAGTTTAAGAAAGCTTTACTAGAGTGTCACAGGGCGTTGAAGCTACAAAACGTAGTTTTTTATCGTAATAAACGGTAATTCTGTTTATTTAAGGATTTGTTTTGCTTATTACCAATATTACCCGGATTATCCGGATTTTCAATTTTCCGGATTGTCTTTGGTCCCAGTTAGTCCGGATAAACGAGGTTGTAGTGTAATCCGCATTTTTGACTTAATTTCCTAAAGCAGATTAATTCAATCGTATCAAACCATACGCAGTGAATTAAGGACTTAATATTCATTGTTTAAGACAATGAGATAATAACAGGATAGAAATCCATTGTTTTGATTACAATGGTTTACAATGAAACCTTTGTCGCCTTCTCGTTCTAATTTCTCCACAAGTATCCATTTGGAAAAGATTTCAAATAGAAAACTTAGATTGAACGTGTATTCGAGGATTAGGCATTAAGTTTTCAGAACATCATCCAGTGGTTCAAAAGTTATTAGGGGGGACCAAAATAGGGAATTGATGAACCTCTCTTCCACATTGCAAAATACTTTAACAAATGAAAAAAAAAAGTACTGCTTTTTAAATGAATTAATCCTTAATAAGCTAAGCTTAATGCTAGCGTGGATTGATTGTTCTCTCCTTTTATTCTTGATTTCTTTTTTGATGTTTTTTAAAATGACGGGCCATTGTCTTGTTCGTTTGTCCATTTTGTATATTGTCCTTTTTCACGGAGCTGGGTATGCTGGGCGGGATCGGACTGATGAGAGTGTTGCAACTCGAAACGGTACCGTCTCCGATTCTCAGCACATAAACCAAAATTAGCTCAGTGAATTTTTGTTTGTTTCATTGTCATTTTTTTTTTGTTTTGTGCGTTTCTTATTTTCTTTTAAGTAATAATCATGTCACGCATGTTAAGTAATAATCATGTTAAATTTGTTTTGAAACTGCTAAGGACTTAGAATAAATCTTAAACTTAATGTACTTTTATATGATTAATATTGTCAATTCACTGTAAAAATTTATTACATTTGCAACCAGCTACACGGAATATACAGGCTTTTGTTTACTGTTTACTGTCATTAAACTGGACAGAAATATTTTAAAAGCTATTTTTAGTCGAACATGCCGATAGACATAAAATGCAGATAGACATAAACTTAATATCTAGAAGTATAGAAAGCAAAATCTTAAAAAATATTCAAAGGTTGTAACTAAGGTTATTTTTTATCAACTTAAATGAAAAGCTATTCGTCCTAGGATGCTGAAACTTTCACAGAACTTTCCTCTAGAATATTTTTAAGTGCTGCTACCCTGAGAGTTGATATGCCGACGTTTTTATTTTGAAATCTGTGGATGAAGATATCTAAAACTTTAAAACATTGTTAATATTGTTTTAAATAGGTCGTAGTGTTTTAAACAATGCGTCCGTCATTATAAGAACTACGTTATAATCTGATTTTGACAAAATGGTAAATTTTTGTCCAATTTTTATTGTGATTCAAACTTTCATCATTTGTTGTGAATTAAAAAATGGCAATAAACCATTTTGACAGTTTTTTTGATAATTATTTTTTTTTTTTGAACCGATCAACGCAGGTTTATGTAGAACAAATATGGTTTCCTGGAACTCAATAGGATTCTCCCACTAATGAGAGGGGGTCTCCAGCACCCCCACAAAGTCCTAGATTTAAAAAAAAAAAACACCTTAGAGGATGGGAAATCTTTTTTATTTTTTATTTTAATTGTTTTTATTTTTTATTTTAATTATTCTAGGCCAATTTCCCATAACATAGTGGGACTGACCATATAACAAAGGGAGATCCATTTAGCGAAGGTAGGGGGGATCAAAATAGACGGTGCTGATATTTTATGTTCGACCATAAAATAATCTTCGTCTCTTCCATCCTACAAAACTGACCCCCGAAATACACTTAAACGGTTGGATGGATTTGATACAAAGACCAAAAGAAATAGAAAGATATTTTAAAAGTTGGACCATTAACTAATCTACGTACCAAAGTTTATGAAAATCCGGGCAAAACTCCGAACGACGGTCCCAAATTATGATGGCGGTCCCAAATTATGATAACCTCCGAACGCGGTCCCAACGTTGTTATTAATGAAACATTTGTCTTGTTATTAATGAAACATTGTGTCAAGTGTAATGACATCGTTATTGTTGTTATTAATGAAACATTGTGTATTGTTGCTTATTCGGACAATAAATATTTTTTTTGTAAATATGTTGAGCGAAAACTATATGATTTGATGTGTAATAACTCTGGCTATGTGTTGTCATACTGTTATCTGTCATTAAAAAGGTTTATATAATTTGGGACCGCCGTTTGGAGGTTTTCATAATTTGGGACCGCCGTTCGGAGTTTTGCCAAAATCCGTCCAGCTGTTTTAACGTGATACGAGTACAACAGACAAACAGATAACAAATCCTCCAAGGGGAATAATAATACTACGCATGCTCAGTCAATAAAAATACAAACAAAATTAAACTAAATTTACTTAACTCTTCATAAATTGTATGAGTTACTCTTGAATGTGAAGCTTTCTTTCATCTTATAACACGATTCCATTTTAAACACGACAACCTTGTTCCTCGAGAAATATGATCGTTCACAAAGAATGGAATATTATTATTTCCTTTCTTCAATTTAATTAAAAGTTCAACATGAGAAGATTCGCTCAGAGCGAAGACGAAATCGTTTTTAAAGTGAAACAACACTTTCCATTTCTTTCATTTCTTCAAGGACAAGGAAAAGCTCATTTGCAAAAGGAAATCAAATAAGTTTGAAAATCAGTAAACGTCGAAAAACATTAATTTAGATTTTAATTTAAAATTGGCAATTGTTAAGATCCGGATTTTTTTTTGGATATAAAAATAGAATTGAAGCAGAAGAAAAAAAAGATAAATGTTTCTCAAAGAATTTTCGTTCAAATAACAAAATTTTTATTTTGCATAAAGTTATACTTTGCTTATTTTTTTTTTTTTTTTTGAGAGCATGTTTCTTTAAATAAATTTATATGAGAACTTGTTAATTATTATTTAATCATTATATAATATAAACCATCCTTGAATATGATATTTGATGAAAACAAGACTCATATTTGGGCCCTTCTTAAAATGGATCTTAAGATAAGTTTTATTTACCAAAATTTAATTGGATGTATACAATAACAATGTTCGCTTTCTAATATGAATTCACACAATTTAGTATATTAATCATTAATATAAGGGCATAATATTTGCCTTTAGAGTGAAGTAGCCAAAAATACCAAAATTTAATTAGGTCTGGACAATAGCCTGTTGCTCTTAAACGTTTTCTTTTACCTAGTTTTGTTTGTATTTTGGCCCTTTTGTACAATGGCCCCTGGAAATATGTTAAGGATATGTTAATGAAATACGCTAATCAAAAGTATAATGAGATGTAGATAAAAGCATGAACTCGTAAATAGCTGTTAAATAGTTTGGTTTAGATTGATTAATGAGTTTTCGAGTTATCGCGCCCCACGCACAAACACCACCAAAAAAAACAGTCTAAGCTTATTGCTTGTAACAAAGACGTGAATTCAATTTTAATTGGGAGTAAGATTTATATTCTACTTTATCAGTAAGATTTAAGAAATTAAATTAATTAGATTATAAGAAAAATATATTGATATTTTTAATTTGCATGTACAGCTTATATGGGTACTAACGAACGGAGAAAGTAAAAATTTGCTGCAATTCGTCTTTTTCCGCTAAATTCCTCTGGGTAAATCCGTGACACACAGATGAGTCAAATGTTGCAAGAATTGTAACCAATTAATCCTTTAACAAACCCCGTTTGTGACACATCATTCTCATTACAAGTAATATTTGGTTAATTAATTACAAGAAACAACTCACAATGAAAAACTGCAATTCATATATCTTTCTCCGCAGAATGAAAGAATGCAGAGGCTTTTTTCTTTCTTTCTTTTATTTCTTTTGCTCTGATATGGACATCTCTAAATGAGAAACGGTTGCCAAATAAAGACTTTTGAGTTAATCTCGCTTTTATTCTCGTCGAATGAAAATGGCTGCGATCCAGAAGGATTGTGATTGGGTCGAAGCCAGTCATCCGTTACTCATAAACAAACTCCACTTGCCGTATTTCAAGTATTTAACCAGTACAGGGATTTCAAAATCCACTCATTTGTAAGTACCAGCGTCTGTAAAGCACTGAATTAATTTTCCAAATTATATTGTTTGTACGGGGAGGGTTTTTTTTTTTTGAGTTTGTTTTTGCTAACTATCATTTCCCTTTCTATAAAATGACTGAATTAAAAACAGGCCCAGATATCTAAGACGCTATGAGGATAAACGATGGGAGTGGGAGAGGACTGGCTTTTTTTTTTGAAGGAAGAGAGGAATGGAGAACAACATAATCGTGTGCTCAAGTTTTAAAGTGGACCGTAAATAAATTGTACTACATTTTAAGAAAATCGACCCAGTCGTTGTGGCGTGATGAGCGTAGAAAACAGATCAAACAAAGACAAATTTCGAATCCAAAAGGTTTACTTTTGGAATCGCTAAAGTATCCGTAGTAATTCGTCGACTGTTTAAAACTATATGGAACCCAAGACGTAAATGGAACTTCTCTAAAGCTTTTTAAGATCTATCGTAGGGCACTGAAGATACAGGTCGATCTGAGAACAAGAAGATCGGGAGGTCGGTCCGATACTCTGTGGCATTACTTCCTTGCAAAGCATTGAGGGCTGGGTGTGTCCTGAGACCGTCCGAAGAGTAATAGAAAAATTTCGAATGCCCTTTTCACCAAAATCACCGGAGCTGTGTATCGTACACAGACTCACGAACAAAGTCTTCAATTTAATTAATGGAATCTCCAGAGTTCAGAGCGCTACTGATCCCAATTTGTTATAGCGGTAGAGGAAAATAATAGATCCTACTCATACGGCGGATTAGGTTCCGGGCCGTCACCGAAAAGTGGAACGTAGCTTTTGTTTTGTTTTTTCATTTGCAAATATGTATTACATCTAGAAAACACATTTACACCATCATACATTTTAAGCGGGTAACAGAGCTACGCCTAAAAAACGATATGAAACTAAAATAAGTATATAATGCTCACGTTCATGCTGAAGCACAGTCAGTGGGAAATAACATATGCATACTTAAAATATGCTCTTCCTAACGTTGCAATAAAACAGCGTCGCACGTACAACTCTCTGACTTTGCGTCATCGCCGGAAAATAGCCGAAAGAGCGGGACAAGCGCCGAACGTAATGACAGTAGGGCCTCTTTTTAAAGAGAATATTAGGGCCTAGTTCAAATTCTAGTTTATTTTGGATCCTTTCTTCCAATTCATTAACATACAACAATAATAAGCAAAGAAAAGAAAAACATTAACATCTGAAACAATTAGAAGTGGATATTCTAAAAGTTGTTGTTATTCTTTTCTTTTTTTAAATTTTTCCGCTTCTTTGTGCATACGAGTTAGTTAAACGACATTTGGTATCCTTCCGCCTCCAAATTTTTCTAAATTTGTTCAAAACAATAACAAATTTTATAACAAATTCAAAATTTCTTTATATAGTTATATTAACATTCGTTAATTATAAGAAATGAAAACAAAACATTCTGGGCGCTATAAACCCACAGCTCAATCACCTTTTTATTGGGACTACTTTGTTTAGTGCATTACATAAAGTAGTAAATTCATGAAAATCCTTCTTCAAGAAATATAATCTGTTATTCCACAATTTATTTCGTCTAATGATTTGTGGATACGTAAATACGTGTGTTTAAGCAATTCAAGGATGAATTTAAGATCTTTTTTCTGTATAAAAATACAGCAGAACAAAGAGAACAATTTCTGTAAGAACTTGAAACCTATATAAGTTACGATAATAAACTTAGGCCAGTGTTCCTTTAAGTTTACGAAGAAAATGTTTCTTCAAAAAATCGGAAATCTAATTAACAGCATCAAATTACGTGAATACTGTATGAAGAACCTCACAATTTTTTTCAAGCAAAAAATTCACTGAATAAAAATTTAACAACAAAAAAAAGTAATTTAAGCTAAGTAATTTAACATTTCTTAAAGATAAGTTTCTTATAGTATCTATGATCTTCCCCATCATTCCAGTAATTTTTAAGTCTACTTTAATAAAATAGCTTTTTGTTCATAATTTAAAAATTTGCTTGTCGATACAAACCACGAGATATAGAACGGCCCAGTACTACATCAGACTTGTTTGTTGGGTTTTTCTTTGATTAGAATTAAAAAAAAGTTTGAAAGTCATTTTAAGAGTTAAAAAAATTCCGTCTCAGTGTTTGTTTTTTTTTTTATTTTAATTTTGAGAAGTTTAGGATGTACGCTTATTTTTAATTTTTCTTTAGCCATACTAGATTGATTCGATCACGATAGCTGTTGATTTCTACGTTGACGAATAATTTTTTTACTTGCCAATGTACAAATCACGATATACCGTGATGCAAAAATACTTCTACAAAATGTTACAGTATGTGAAATTACAACTTTGCTAAAATTGAAAATGAAATAACTTCAGTACCCCAATCGACAGTTATTTTATTGGTTGCAATGTGGTATGGCAATGGAAAACCTGAAAAATGCACAAAAATACAGATGGCTAAGAATGTTTTCCCAAAGAAAAGAAAAAGGAAATTCTAAAGTGGACTTTCTTGATATTTTATTTTTTTGGTCTTTTCTCAAAGAAAAATTTGACCAAAGAAAAATTTTACTATGACACGCAAGTAGTACTTAGACTATTCTGATACAACCATAGCAATCGATTGTGTGAACTGTGACGTCACACTTGTCTATTAAATATTTTCAAATTGATGCAGAAGCAACAAACGATTTCCCAGTATTTCAGTTGGGAATTCACTATTTACAGTTCATAAATAAATAAATAAATAAATAAATAATTAAATAAATAAAATGAGTTGTCAGCTGATGCTTGTACAGAGAATGACTTTTGTAGACGATTATCAAATGATAACTTTTACGTTAATTAAAAGCATTACTAAACTGCCTTTTTTTTTACTAAATAAATATTTTATTTAAAAGCTAAAAAAAAATGTTCTTTCAACTGGGCAAATGAGAAGTCATATATGGAAAATTTCAAAAAGATTGATTTATCAGTTAAAAATGGAAGAAATTGATCTTATAAGCCTTCCTTCTGCAAAATAAATAATTTTGCAGAATTCGAAATTTCAAAATAATTTTACTAAAAAAACAAAAACAAAACTAAAGAGACTAAAAATGAACAGAACAAGCTAAAAAGAAACTGGTTAAAAAATAAACGGAATAAGTTAAAAATATGTATTTGGATCAAACTAAAAAAGTAAATGAAGAAGCTAAAATAAAATAATGGAAAAACAGCATAAACTAAAAAAAGAAAAAATGGTCTAGGCTAAAAAATGAACAAAAAGGAACAAGTAAACGAGCAAATTGAAAGGATCAATGGAATAGGTTTAAAAATTGAACGGACTAGACTAAAAAAATAAATCTAAAATTAAAACTAAAAAAACAAAAAATAAACTGAAAGATTAAAAATTGATTGAAATAAGAAAAAAACAAACAAACCTACAGGATAAAAAAACGAATGGAACGGGTTAAATGGAACAGTATTGAGCTATTCCAAGAAAACAACAAATGATGTCAAAGATAGCACCTATCGGAAACAGATATAATTTTCTATTTTAAGATTTTTCCCAACAAAAGTTGACTTAGGATTTAGAGAAACTTTTTATTTGGACCAAATTCGTTAAATAATTCAGATTCGCTTCGAGGAATCAGTAAGTTATGTCTAAAGAATGTAAATTATGCAGACTTTTCCACTCAGACCTTGTGCTGAATTTATTCTTGGGTATAAACTTCACTTTCAAATTGATTTTGAGGAATTTATTCGCAGCAGAGTCTTTGAAGAGAAAGATTCAACATCAAGTTCCTGAAGGAACTACAGGAAACTTTTTTTATAAGTTTCGAAACAAGTTGTTATTGAAGGAAAGCATCTGTTTTTTTTTAACAAAGGACTATCATTGACCAACGGCAGCTGCTTGTCGGTTTTAATTCGTTTCAGTCGTTCATGATTTCATTTTGCTGTCGGAGTAAATGAAAAGGAAAATTTTCAATTATAAAGGAGAAAGAAAGATTTGTCAATAAACTTGAACGTCAAGTTTCAAGGAGATCGTCCATATCTTCAGAAGCTATTAGGGATGACACAGATACGGACATGATGATGTTGTAAGTCGAGCTTTCCTTTAGGTAAAGGGCCACTAAATTTAAATTTAAATACTTATAAAAAGATATTATATATATTTATGTATTATATATTATAACTATGTTATTTATTACAAAATATATAGATTTTAAAAAGATATTTTTTATTTTTTCATGTGTAAAAGAGAGATCATCAATAAATGTCCAAGCCAAGTTTCGAGAAGATCAGTCCATTAGTTTAGATGATGTTCGGGATTCATGAAGCTGTTACGGATACAGGCAAAGATCAAATGATGATTTTAAGGCCTTATTAAATTCAAGGACTTTTTATTTGTTTTGTTTTTGCTTTTTCAAATATAAAGAGATAATCCTTCATCAATAAATATTCATATCAACTTCCAAGAAGATCGGTTCACAGGTAGAGACTTAGAAAATCGTCAAGTCTTTAGACAATAGGACACCATATTAAATTTAAAGAATGCTTGTTAAGTTTCAAAACGATATATTCACAGATTCAAAAGCGATCTGAATGGCAAAGATATCCAAACACACATACAGACATTAAGATGTCCTAAGCCTTAATTTCCTTGCTGATAAAAAAAATAAATTGTTGAAGTATCACAATTGTATTCTACCAAGTAACACAAACAAACAACTATCAATCACACGGGTTCTTTCTGTCACGTCAGCAGCGGATTATAAAAAACACAAACCTGGATTAACGTAAGCTTTGATTATCCTGCCATTTCACTGGTGATTAATTGCTTTGGATTAATTGAGTGAATTCCGTTACTGGTACAAATTAAATCAGTCCACTCTCCATTGTTTAGAGAATTGACCTCCTCGTCACTAAAGCGGTCTCTTCTAAATCCGATAAGCCCATTTTTTTAATGCACCAAACGCCGACTGGACACCTGTGATCAATTATCAATTACCTGTCAAAGTCTGTAAAGTCAAATTTGCCAAATTCAAAAGCTCTGAAATTCAAAGAGTTCCTTTTGTGATTTCAACATCATAATGTGTTCGTACAGTAAAAGCTTCGTATTTCTGACAGTTGAACTCCTACATTTACAGAAGCATTTTTACTTTGCATAAAAATCTTCTCTAATCGTTTCACTACTTTTTAAATATATATAGAACTATAGTAATTTAACCTTTCATCATTCTCTGGACTTACATTCTCTGAGACTTGTGATGAGCATTTGTTTTCTACGGACAGTCCTTATTTAAACTGGATGATTGCGAATAAAAAAATTGCCATTTCTAGGAATTGATCCATCTTGGATTCCCGGTATCACAATTTCAAAAAACAGTGAACTCTCAGTCTTGTGCGTTTTTAAAATTTCTTTCTCAAGTTGTGTTAAATTTATGCATTGTACATTTTCTTCTTTAACAATTAATCCGTTACATGCTAAACGATCGCTAGCGGGGATTAATTGATTGGCCTTTTTATTCTTTATTTGGGTTTTGATGTTTTTTTTTTTTAATTAGAGGGCCGTTTTGATGTTCACTTTTATTTTCTTTGTATGTTTTCCGAGTTCACTGAGATGCAAGATACTGGGCGGATCCAACTGACGAAGGTCAGGAAACCAGAAATGATCCATCTTGGATTCCCGGTATCGCAATTTCAAAAAACAGATCAGTGAACTCTCATTTTTGTGCATTTTTAAAATTTCTTTCTCAGAGTGAGGATCATAAATTCATAGAAAATCATAAAAAAATGTGTAACGGCATCCAGAAACCTTAATTTTTTTGCTCAAGATTTGTTGCTCGTTCATAAATGGGATTGTTATTAACTAAAACTATTACTCAAAATATAATAAATAAATTAATAATAAAAAAAAGTAAAGAGAAAGAATTAAAAAAAAAAACACTCAAGCACCGACAATGACAAACGAGGTAGTGAAAATGAGAGACGTATGTACCAATGAATGGCGGAGGTCACGTGGTTTGACAAAAAACGATGCCCAATTTTTTGGTGGAATTTTGAGAGGCATTCCATATTTATTTGATCACGTAATTGATAATGAATACACTCATAGCCTGGACTTAGGGCAGCTTAGATTCCGAAAGAGTCCATAGGTCGGAACAATATATTTCTTTCACCTGTAACTTACGTAATGCACTGCGATCGTTATACTATGTAACTACAGCGTCAAATTCATGCACAACTGATGTAAATAAAGCATTTGGAAGGAAATAAAAACTGCAGGAATAAATAACTGAAAAGAACTTATTAAGAATGGTCAGCGATTATTACTAATACCCTACTTAACACATAAGGTCCGATCATTGACCATTTTTAATAAATTCTTTTCAATTTAAACACACGAAAACGCTGACATGAAAGTTATAAACACTTAATATTAAATTACACCAAACATACTCATTGAGAAAAACACAATAAGATGCCAATGTGTTAACAGACTTTCTAATTTTAAATTCTAGATGCTATTATTAACTTAATTACTATTTTAATCTCAAGAAAAGACTAACATAAAAGTTATATACATTTTAATATCGATTTAATCACAAAGAGAAACACAGAGATGCAAGCGAACCTTGAAAACAACGTCATGAAATTTGATGATCGGATTTCTAGGGGTAAATTATTTAGTCTGATGAAACGTACATAATTGTTCTGCGAAGGCGGCAGCAAACTCATCGACGCAAAATGTACTTAATTCGGAAGCAAAACGCCGTAACTTCCAATTCAAAGTTTACGCATGTGCGAGTTACTTAAGTCCAGGGTTTCTAAGTCTATACTCATTAAGCGAGGACGGCCTATATTTAGATATTCGAAATATTTATCTCCATTTCGTCAATATGATGGAATGCTTAAATTTCTATGGAAACATTATATTCCTATGTTACATTCGTTTAATATTAATTTCTTCCTCTAACAATAACATTTTAGACAACTTCATACTTAGATTTCAAATATATTCATTACCGTTGCCAAACAATATTTTATTTATTCAAACGAAATAAAAAACAAATTATATCAAGTAAACTAAAAACTAAAAGTAGAAATAAATTAAAGTATAAATTCTAAAGAATATATGTAATACAATATTGAAATCCATTTGTAAAAGTCGGATATTATTTTGTGCAGTTGAGTTGACCATGCAACAATACTTCTAATGGCTGGCAACGCGCGTGAGATATTCCTTAGACGTGGATAGACCTGACCATGCAACGATGCTACTGTTGCCTGGCAACGCGATTGCGAATTTCAATTGTTGCGGACCTACGCACACATGCTGTTTGTTTTTTTAATAATATAGATTGTAATTTTTTTAGCGCAATAACAATAAAAAAATAAAACCGTTTTTGTTTTTGAAAATAGGACTCTAGTCTTCGAACAGGAGATTGTTCTCAAGTTATTTTATCCCCCCCTCCCACACACACACCTGTAGTATTTTGCAAAAAAAAAAAAAAAAAGGGGGTTTGCCATATATGGTCATTACGTAGCGATCGGTTTGGTCTGGAATAAACGTCACCAGTCATGACGTCATGAACTTGAACTCGGAGCAGTCAGTCCAAGATGGCGTCGTTTTGTGATCGCATAAGCGTGATGAAGAAAGGACAAACTTTGCGTAACCAGCTGGAATAGTGTGGAACGTTTTTAATTATTTATTATTTCCGGCACAGCCTCAGGGCTGCCGTGCGGTCGATCTGTCGGAACAAGCAATTCGCTGCAAGGCGAACCTCGCACCTGAAGAGAACAAGCGATAATTAGCATTAAATATAGCTTCTTTTATGAACTGTAAGGATCACCCAGTCCTCTGTCAAATAGGAATCGGATTTCATTCCCGGATGTTAACAGAGGGCGAGGCAACACAAAGTGCACATCCGTATGGATAAGGCGTCCAGCTCTACTGCCCGTTCGTCATTAGAATAGATATAGGAGGAAGAAGGACCCTCCCTGCCTCTACTTCGATCTCTGTTAAGTCCCTTGATCCGTCCCCTATAGAATTCTGTGGATTTGGACTAGGGCCTCAGTAATCGTCGTCCTTAACATGTGGACTGCCTGTAGAAAGTTTGCTGTAATGTTTGGTCCAATATTCTACAAGAACAACTGAACAGAAGTCTCCTGCAGCTGCAAAGCCATCGTTCGGAATCAGGGGAGGCATCTAGAACACAATAGGGGGTGGAGGGAGACAGTTTCTTGAAACGACAGGTGGGAAAAAAAACGAACTACTATCTGCCTTGACCCTCTGACGTCGAAAGAGAACCATCTTGTTTTACCTCTACAGTCATCATAGCGCTAGGAAGCAAACATTTACTGCAGATGCTGGCTGTCAAATGTGTTATCTCTATCAAATGGCTTACAAATTGAATAACAGAGGAGAAGCTAAAAAGTATCCCATAAGCACACTTAATTAAAATTTTTTACTTAGAATTCAGATATAAATATTGAACTTCTATTATATTCTAAAACTTCATTTCGAGATAAAACGTTTGCAACCGATAAGAATTTTCTACGTCTTCATTATAAATATCCCTATTATTAATTAATTATCCATGAAAATTTAAAAAATCAGACCAGATATACTTAAAAAACAATGCTTTGCAATATGAGCTTTAAAAGTGATTGTTATGTTAATAATAATAATTACGGCAATAATGATGTATTAGTACATCATTATTGCCGTAATTAATGTTTGTTCACATGTTAGAAGAAATTGTAATTCAAAAAACTAGAACATTTGTTTCCCTTTACTCAATGTATCATCTGATGAAGGGGTCCGTATCTGGACCTTGCAACATGCAATGAGGTTTATTTAATATATATTTTTTAAGTGTGTCTGGTCTCATTTTCTAAATTGTATAACCACACTAATATAATGGAAAATTATTCATGAAATTATTGTATATTTACACGACCTTAGACGTAGTGAGGATCAAGTAGCTTTACAGCAGGCATTTGCAATTTCGACCTACACTTTCCATGTTCTGAAAATTCAAGTAATTTTTCCTCAAAGTTTATTCTCAGTTTAGTAGAAATTAATCGTGATTTCGTCGCGGCTAATAATCACGTGGCTATTCTTATAAATGCCACAACACAACAAATTTCGAATCTGCGTCAGATTGAAAATCGAATTTTATTGTGTTTCCATGAAATCCTATTGAATATTGAGTTATTTTTATCTTCATGTATTTCTATATTTAATATTACTAATATCTTCATTAAGCTTTTTATTCTTATTCACATCTCGAGAAAACTTGTTTAACAACTATGTCTGCTTTAACATTACTTGATCCCCGTTGTCTCTAATGTAGTCTTTTTGTTCAAAATAGCTAATATAAGTTACTAAAGAACCACTTCGTGTTTGTCTCCTACTGATGTGGTCGACATTTTATCATGTGACTGAGCATGTAAGAGTTTTTGTGGGACAACAAAGAGATAGTAGAGTTGCTTGCAGTGGCCGTAAGCTTCGGATTTTGATATTCTAACAGAGAAATTGTCGATTCCTATTGCTCAGTTATCAGTGAAAACCGTTGAAGTCTTATATAATTACAGTTTTATTTATTTTTAACGTAATCCAATTCATATTCTGGATGTGAGTTGGATGACATAATAAATTTTGAAAATCAAAACGATTTTGATTCAAAGTTGTAAAATATTTGAATTAAAACTGCGACCAGTATCCTTGTTTTCCCACAAGTGAAGTACTGACATCTGGTGTACTGTTCTCAAACTACGAAGCCCCACAAATCCTGTCCACGAATCGTCAACTTAAAATGAACCATTAATACATGCAAAAGAACACCCAAAACTAAATAAACAAAGTAAACAATAAACCACAATTTACATAACGCTTGCTTGAGGTTATTCGTCCGAATTTACAAATTATTTACAATTCCGTGGAGCATAACTGTCAACGAATAACAAACAAGACAACGGCTTCTCATGGACATAAGTCAAACATTAAAAATTCACAACAACACTTTCAACCAAATGACCTTGGCAACTATTTCTCCTGATTCGATGCCATTTTTGTGATGCGTAAACAAGAACGACAATGTAAATAAAATAAAAAAAATCACGTTACTTGTTTGCCATAAATAATTAGTAAATTTTCAAAACTTTGTTGTAGTTTTGTGCGAAATAAAAATGCATTTAAAGCTTTTTATTTTAAAATAATGTACTTTTATCTAAGTTTTTATTAATCTCAGTAAAGGTTGAGACCAGGTGTTTAGTAGAGACATCTCAGAACAGCTGTTTTACGCTTAATTGGTGATCATCAGTTGAGTCATCACCAGTGAACAACATTAAATTTTAGGCGCTTTTTCTTTTCATACAATAGCGTACGAAATTCATTGATGCTGGTGGAGGCCAGCACATGAGTTTTCTTTATTTTATTTTTAATGTGTATTTCTTGTTTTTAGTTTAGATTTATGGAGGTGTCATATTTCTTCCCTTTGTACTTTTATTTAATATTTTATTCTTAAGCTTTTCATTAATCTACTTTCTTTGCAAAAGTGAGGCTCATCAACCATTCAGTCTGTTTGGGATGTGTATCCCAAACAACTTTGAACTAATGGATTGATCTTCTCGAATCTTGGTATGCATATTCGAGGACTAGACACAATCTAGCTTCTATATTTGAAATCTCTCCCAAATGAGTCTTTGAAATTAACGCAGGAAGGTGATAAAAATTCCCAAAGGTCTTAGAAATCCATTGTTTATATTCCAATCCTATTTATGTTTAAGATCTCATCGTCTAAAAACAATGAATATTAAAACCTTTTTAATTAATCCCTTGCGAGTGGTTTTGATCAATTGGTCAAATAAGATCGGAGAAAAAAAAATAACTTAATGGAGCTGTATGTAAAGACAGCAAATACAGAAAGACAAAGATTTCTTCGAGACTTCAAATCACCGTCTGTACATCCGTATACCTCACTCTAATAAATTTAGAATCACTGGATGAATCTTCTTCAAATTTGACGTGCATATTAAAGGATGAGAGATAATCTTATTCTTTCATCTCAAATTCTTTTATGCGGAAAGTAGCGCAAGGTTCCCTTAGAAAAGCAGAAGAGAACCAATATTTTAAACAAAGGATTTAAATTCCCTTAGTAATCTTATAATGTCTGCCTAATATATTTAAAATTAATTGCATCCGATCTATTTAATTTTAAGTAATCCGGAGTTTATTAATCTTTAGAAAATTAAAAATATTCGACTGTTTACATACAGCAAATATTTTCTTTAAAAAAATAACAAATTAAGGAGGAATTTTTTTTTTCGATTCTTTTCACAACTTAAAAAATACACAAATAAAAGAAAAACGCAAGGTTTTATGGAAAGTAGTCTTCGTGTTCTTTCAGGGTTTTCTTGTCTTTAAATTCATTTTTTTGGGGGGATGCTTGTTTGCACATTGTTTCAAATATAACGGACCAAGAAACCAAAAAAAAAATCATATGCTTCAAAAACAAGAAGCCGACGATGTATTTCTAAAAATAGGTCTTCATTGCCATTGGAAATGATTTATTTTTCGAATAACAACACTGAATTCTTTTGGATCAATCTCGTTTTAGAGGTGACCAATCACAGTTGAAGGAATACAAGTGAAAGATTTGTGGGGATGCTTTTTTTTATTTTCCCTTTTATGATCGTTTACTTTACTGATGTCAAAGTGAATATTTAATTTCCTGTATTTTTTCAATAGCGTCTTTGGCAAACGTGTCTTGTTGGAACTGCGAATGGAACGCAGGTGGTTAGAAGCCATCGAAAGCCCACAAGAAAAGAGTCAAGGATTTCGTGAAGTGTTTGCAGCTATTTCGTTGAAAGATCTGAGAAACCTTTTCACGAAATTGTATTTATGAATTTGTGTCAAGAATCCAGACATCGCAGCTCTGTCGTAATCAATTTGTTTCTGTTCAAAATAAGCAAAGGTTGCAGTTATCTGGAATTCGGGTGCTCCGTCTTGAAACAGACATATGTCAAGAACAAAAGGAATTCAACTAAACGATTTAAACACTCGTTCGGAGTCTATAGATCACAATAGCATAGTCGTCGTCAGAAATGGAGGGGAGGGATTATGTTATGACGATTCTCACCGTTGATCCAAATAAATTATTAAATAAATTAACGCTGCGTTGTTTTACCGTACGGGGTAGGTTATAAAGAAAATGATGGTTCTCTAACCAAAAAAAATCCATTTATTTTGTTCAACGAGGGAAGGGATTATAACCGCGATTGGCTAAGTGAGGAGATTTAAAAGCAAATGGCCTTTTTTTTAGAAGATGGGGAAAAAAACAAAATAAAAAAATATTAAATAAAGAACATATTGGTAAATGTATATTAAATAAACGTATTCCTTCTCTTGAAGTCGTACTTTATACTCAACAAAACGGGAAAATTTGGGAAATTTGGATTAAAAAAAGGATTAAAAAAAAAAAATAGATAATTAATAGAAATTATAAACGAAGTTTCTGTGAATTAGAAGAGGTCAAGAAAACAGATATGGTTAAGATGAATGTCATTGTTTTTCGACTGTTAGGACAAGTTACGATTGGCAAATGCAGTAGATTTAAAGAAGGACTAAAAGAAAGTATTTACTATTTGAAATTGACTACTTATTTAAAACCAATAGGCTTTTAGTGAATTTTCCAAAGGAAAAATACAGTATTGCGTTCTCCCCTACCTGAACACATGAGCCCGGGATCTTGTGATAAGCGCCGATCAGATCCAACAAGCTTTCAAACATTTATTCTGGAATTGCAGTGGTGCCGCATGGTTGGCAAATCAAAAATAGTTGCCCTGACTTCCATTAAGGCCCACATATATATAACACCCTTATTTGAAGTTTTCTATGATATTCGTTATACGGGAAATGCTTGATCGTTCTTCAATTACGTACTGCAATCGGTTTATCGGTTTATTACGAAACTACTTCCTAACTTCATGCTCTTGTTTGCTCAGCATTTTTTTTTCCTGTGGGGGTCATTTAAAAATCCAACTTTTATAAGGACGAACGAGTCTATGCGCCGAGGATAGTCCTCAGCTTTCAATGCGTGAATTCCCTGTAAATGGAATGGATGTAATTGCTTCTGGTACAAAATCCTCCTTACGATGGTTTGGCTCTCATCTACGCTACGTGCAACGTTCCTCAACCTGTCGTAGAATGTAAACGCGACAGTTGCGGACACTAAAATATTTGTTTTAGTGTGCCATACCACCCTTCGAAAGTGTCCTATTTAAGTGAATTCAGAATCACCCTGTTTATATGTATTTTCACTTTTTGACAACTTTTCCTATCTTTAAACTCTTATACTCACGTTGTTTCTAGAGCTTTTGCCAAAAACATTTTAGTGCTTTTAGGGCATTGGTTTAACTACAAATAAATAACAAAAAAAGTCGAAATCTGTTCATGGTTTTTTTTTGGGGGGATGGGACCTCAAAGTTGTGGATAACTGCCGTAAATTTCAAGCTTTTTAGCTAAAACTTTTATGGATATGACATCCTTAAGGACTCGGATGGTATTATTAATCACTATTCACTAATATCAAGGTGGTTCACCTTTGGGAAGTACACTTACCGCGGTAGATGCACGGCAGAGATATTTGTTTTTAACATTTTCTTTTAGGAGATACATCTTTAAAAAAGTAAGGATTCAAGAATAGCTAAAATAAAGTAAAATAGATGATCCTAACTCTTAATCATGTCTGGAAGTTCACGTGATAGCAGTTCATCAAAACATGAAAAAAAATCAATTAAAAAATACAACTTATCATAAACAGTAATAAACAACATCCCATTATTTTTGCAGTCATTCATGAAATATCAATCAATTTATCATCAATAACTGATGAAATATCTGGAATGATTAATCCGTTATTTATTGCTACTCCCTTTTTACAAATTCTGGTGACGTCAACCTTAGCTATTTTATAAGCCCATCTCTATTTAAAACTAAAAGATACAACTACTTTCTTTATATCTAGATAAAGCTAAAAAATTTTTAAATCATAATTTCCTATTAAATCCTGCTTATAAACCATAACAGCAAGAAACTTAATATGTCTTAAGATTAAGACCAATCCCTAACAGCCTTTTTCTTCCTCTTCGTCATTCTAACTATCATTACAGCATTCATTTCCGTAAAATTAATGACCTGAGTTACACAAAACCATGCCCTCCTCCTGCTTCTCATTTGTACAAATCTTATTTCAGGATTAACCTTTGAGTCCCGCGGCTGCGTTCGTGGCCCTGCTACGGCCATAATCTGGGCTTCTTTGAATTTACAAGACATCTTTTATTACTGCTAACAGGGTAAAATTCTTCAAGCTCTATTCCCTCCTACTGCAAATGAGGTGACAAACCAAATGCTTTCCACCGTCTCTCCTACGATTTTAATCCCGTCGTCAAGGCCTCGCGATTTCCTCGTCTAATCCTTTCTGCAAATATACTAAAAAAAACGACGCAGAAAAACTGTAGTGGTTACCAGTCTTACTGTAGACTCTCGGTTTTTCTACAGAAAAATATTAAAGTCTTTCAAGTGAAGATAATACCTTTATCAGTACTTGAATGTGGAATTGCTGATGACAGCGGAATGTAAGAGATGCAGAAATACGACTTTAGTTTACATAAATAAGACAGACAGTTCTTAGAATATATATCAAGAGTTTGTAACAATAATTTCGAGAAAACATGGTGAAAACATTTTGTAAATCAACGAAATTAAAGAGAACAAGACAACAAGTAAAAGCCAACAAGTGGTACCTCAAAGTCAAAACTGGCTGACGACGCCTATTAAGACAGAAACGGCCGTCTCAGTTTCCCATTCGTGATTGCTCAGGTGTAAATCTTTTATTATTGCATCTATGTTTCTTAAGTTACTTTATGGAAATTAAAGTTTATCTTTGTTGATATTCTTGTTTTTGGGATTGTTTCTTGTCCACATTAAATCCCCTTTGATCCTGATGCTGTCAAAACAAGGGGTTTAAAGTAATTTTTGTTGTTGTTTATTTTTATTGCTGTATTTTTGTGGATGTGTCACTTGCTGTTTTAGAGGTGGGATCCTTGACCGTTGCACGCAGTCTGAGCTTACCACGAAAGGTTAAACTGTTTGAGGACACGTAATAAGACAGAAACGGCCGTCTCAGTTTCCTAATCGTGATAGCGCAGATGCAAATCTTTTATTATTGTACATCTTTGATTTAGATTTCTTGATTTATTTTATACACATTAAACTTTAATTGTACAGTACAAATTTCTATTTACTCAATAAAAAAAATAAAATGAATTAAACCAGCATTATTTACTTAAATTGTCTAAATCGGATTAATGTAATCTGATCAAACCATGCGCAATGGATTAAGGAATTTATTGGATAATACTCTTACATATCAACAGAAATATGACAGAATTCAGATCTTATTTCCGATTCATTTCCAATGTTTTTCTTTGGCAATTTTAGTCGTATGCTTCTCATGCTAACTTCTTGATGAAGTCATCCCTGATTTTTGAATATATAGATATAAAGTTTCAAGAAGATCTATCCAATGAAACGGTTCAAATGTTATTAGGTGAGCAAACACACGCAGACAGACTGATTTGATAAATCTTACTTTCCCATTGGAAAATAAGTTAAAAATGGCGAAAAAATCAGAGCTTTTCAATTTTTGCAAAAAAAAAAAAAAAAATTATTGAAAATATGAAGAAAGAATGAATTTAAGATGAAGGGAGTGGATTAGAATGGCTTTGCAGTGAGGTTATCATTCTTTTCGATATTGCTTTTGGTATCTATCTGACCAATAGATAAAGAGCTAGCGGCAAAAAGTCCTCAAAATATGTTGCTAATACACTATAATCTAAAAATTATATTAGAACGCTGAAATTTGAAAAGGCAGTTAAATGTTACTGAATGTTCATTCTGTAATCTCGCTGTTGATTTTGACAGAAACTGGACCCATTGATGCTGAAAACAGCCAGTAGTCTTCGAGGAACACTGTTTAACAATTACAAATGATATAGAAATAACTTAACATTTATCATGAAATGTCTTTGCTACAATTATTTATACTAAGCGAAAATATATAAAATTCAAAACAAAACCCAAACAGAAATCCATGTAATTGACAGCTATATGGATTTTTCTTTTTTGGCCTATTTTAGCACAGTATATGCTAAATAGTTGTAACAAAGACATTTCATGGTAAATTTTAAGTTATATGAGTGAGTCTTTTTCGAGGGAAGGAGACAAATTCCCATAGAAAGCCTCTCATTGAATATTAAATCT
>JAFIDM010004315.1:70245465-70257866 GCA_023159025.1 Thereuonema tuberculata
GTTTTAAGTCAGGCAAGTTTTAATGACGCTACAGCAGGTTGACTAAATCAGTCGAAACAATGGAGCGTCTCTTGTGAAAGGACCGGCTGAATAGAACCCACCGAACTGAACAATTCGTTCCGGTACACGAGAATTTAATTTACAACTACTCATCCTCCGCGAATAGTAACTGCATTTATTTTAATACAATTTTTAGGGCAACGCCTCAACAGCGGCTTTGAAAAAAGACACAAAACCAAATGAGCATCGTTTTGAGATGTCTGACTTTCCACCTGACCGCCACTGTTTTAGAAGTTGCCTAAACACACACGGTCGTCTTTATCGAATTTTCTGCAAAGTCTTGAAGAAACTTAATTTCTAATGTCCGTCCGGAAACGCCTCCGGCTTTTGGAACTCTTGCTCGAAATATAATTAGAGAAAACTTCAAATTTAATTTTGTCAAGCGTTCTCTCCTAACCGACCAGACCCCCAAACAAGAAAGGCTTCTCTCTCAAAAATTAGAGAAAATTAAAGAAAAAAAACCCACCAAAGGTCTTACAAGAAATGAGAAGTTAATGTTTTTCATTATTATATTTTTAAAAAGTTGTAAATGCAATTTCAACCCATTAAAGTAATGAAAATTGCTAAAAACATGCAAGTTTTAAGATTAGAAATATTTCTTAATCAAAATACATTTAAGTTTTCATATCTATTGTTCTGCATCTCATTTGAAAATTGTTTTATCTGCATGGTATTAGCTGTATTATAATAGTCTATGAAATATACATTAGATGGCTTTTAGTGCCTTACTTCTGGGATTGTAGCATTATAAAAGCAACGATGTATTGCGGCTGCCACCTGATTTACTGCAAATTTTGTATTTTACTAAAAATCGAATTTATTAAAAATTGGTAATCAAATACGGAAAAGTAAGAAATTAATAAACAATAAGACAATTTCTGTTTTCGTTCAATTTTTCTGTAAACCTAATGGGGAATGAACGGTATGAGGTTTCTACAATATCAATGAGATCAATAAATTCTAAACATTTCCTGTTATATAACGTTGTTCATCCCAGTTAGAAACAATAAATAGACTTTCCTGGGAAACTGAGGCTTATCAGATCACTCACGTCTGTATGCGTGTCCGTCTAATAACTTTAGAGCTATTGGATGTTATTAGAATTACATTATTATATTAATCTTTATTACTTATTGTTTTTATATTTTATTAACATTTGATTACAAATTTTGAACCAAATCCTAACATTTGCAGACAACTTTTACTTTGCAAAACTCGTATTTAATTTTAATAATTTCAATCCTACTAAAGAAATATGTATTATAAATTTCTCATCTTTCCAGAAGAAACCAAGTTTCAGAAGCAACTTAATAATGGAGACGCAACCAAATTCTACTTGGGCGATTAAATTCTTTTCCCAAGAATTTTCGGTTGTGGGTAATTTAGCATGCAATGAGTAAAAATTAGTAAATGTTGGAAAACAAGAGAATGCACAAGGTGAACAATAAGGTGAACAATAATAAACGCACACACACACAAACATAGGCCTATATAGCCGGACAGCGATTTGGGATTTGAAAACACTAATATCAAAAACAAATCACTGTTTCTATGGAGATACGGCCAAATTACCTCCACGTCTTCAGCGGCAAAATTTAGAAACAATTTAGAAAACAAAAACGCATTATACCAAGACATTGCTCTTTTTTTAAAATTAAAAACTACAACCAAACTATCTAAAATTTTAAAAAATTACTAATATAATAACTAAATTACCTAAATATAAACGAAGCAATAAAGAGATTATGAGTTCTTTATTAATTATTAAATTAACCTAATTTTATACATTAAATTAAAATTAAAACCAAACTATCAAAAATTTAAAGATTAAAAAAATTACCAATATAATAACTGAATTATCTAAATCTAAAAGCAAAAAATACTAATTAAAACGAAGCAATAAAGACGTATTTAAATTTAAAATTAAAATTTAAAGATTAAAAAAATTACCAATTACCTAAATCTAAAAGAAAAAAAATTCTAAATAAAAACGAAGCAATAAAGACATATTTAATTTATTTAAATTTAAAATTAAATTTAAAAAGAGCAAAATCTGTAATATTGAGTTAAAATTATGAAATATAAAATAAAATAAGTAAATACCTTAATAAGAAGCCATTCAAAATAAATTTCTAAATTGCAAATGATTAATTGAAATCTTTGCTTTGCGAAACTCGAAGGGGTTGCTTTGAGTTTCGCCTATTCGATATATCTATATATATATATTTATCTATCTAGTTAGGTGTACCTATTAAAGTGGCCGGACAGTACATATATATGGCCAGACTAGTTGCTTGTTGGGGCCTTCTTTAGCCCTCAAAACAGCCTGAATTCCACAAGATGCTGAAAACGTTGTTCAGGTATTGTGTATCATGCAGACACGAGTGTCACGCAGTTCCTGAAGATTTGATGGAGGTATAGGCCTGGAGCGAACAGCCCGTTCCAGCTCATGCCATAAATTTTCAATCGGGCTGAGATCCGGGGACTGAGCGGGTCACCGCAGCAAGGAAAAGTCATCGTCATGTTCCTCAAACTATACCATAGTGATGCGGGCTTTGTGCACCAGCATATTATCCTGCTGGAAGTAGCCATCTGCATGAGGATAAACTGTTAACATGTATGGTTGCACTTGGTCAGCTACGATGTTTTTGGTACGCTGTAGCATCCTGACGTGCCTCCAGAGGTATCAATGGACCCAACTTGTGCCAGGAAACTATCCCCATACAATGACACTGCCCCCACAGGCTTGAAGAGTTGTTGTGAGACACAGCATTTGTGCGCATAGCAGTGGTGTACCTAATAAAGTGACCGGACAGTATATACAGGGTGTTGCAAAATTCGTGTGTGATATGTAAACCATGTGTAGTAGCATGGCTAAGGATCAATGTATTCCTAATAACCCATGTCCGGAAACACCTCATTATGGCGCTAAGGGTCCTAAAGTGAGCGTTTCCGAGAGAACATATCCTTTGCTGTACCATAAGAAATGTTTTACAGGCGAGCCCACACATTCATCTGGGGATGCTATTTTTGTTGAAATGTTTTGCAGGCGAGCCCACATGCCCATCGAAAAATATGGCGCCCAAATAAATTGCCGTCGATTGAAATTCACAGACAGCGATTACAGACAGAATTACATATATTTCGGAAATACCTTCACGCAGAAAGAAAGTTTCTATGTAAATGCATTAATTTATTGCGGTAGAATTTTACAGAGCTTTGGATAAACCTCCGTATTTGCAATTTTACACTGCAATAATCAACTCGATAGAATCCCAATCATACCGCAGCGTTGGAACACGTCACGCATGACGTCATGCCCATCGAAAAACATCGCGTCCAAATAAATTGCCATCGATTGAAATTTACGGACAGCGATTACAGACAGAATCAACTTATATAATTGGCTAAGTTCGCCTGTCTGTCTGTCTGTCTATCCGTAACTCGATATAATTTTGTTACCACTTCACCGATTTTAATGAAATTTGGCATTCTTACTGAGTTTTTTACGCTGATTTTGAAACTGAAAACCATTTTTGCCGTAGAAGCTTCGTTCACAAGTTAGCGCAGTATTTAGATTACATTTACTTTATATTTGATCGTTGATAATAAAATGATTTTTCAGATTTTTTTATGCCTGTCGTCCGACAGGCTTTGCTGCTAGTATATATAATAAAATACCACACGTACCTCGTATGACACAATACGTGCCTCAGTAGAATTTGGAAACGCTGCCACCATCTTTGCAGGCTTTGAACTTTCAAGGGCCATTTGTGAAATAAGAACCATTGGCACAAACCTGGGACACATTTCTATTTATTTTCGATGGCGTTCAACCTCCATAAGTTTGAACAAAATCCGTGACCCTATCGCTGTGACCTCCCCTTGTTAGTTAATATCCGATTCAAGTAAAAAAGATTTATTTTTCTCTACTTTTTAAGATAATTTCAGATTAATGTGGCACTCTTTCGCGGACAGCGGATAAATATGGCACAGGTAAAACAAGGCAGAGAGCAAAATATAAATCTATAGCCCTAACGTCATTCATTTTTTTTTTTTCAGTTATTAGTCTTTACTATTGTATGCAGAATTCATTGTTAGGGACGACAGGGGGTAGCTTCGATTATAAAGGGGGGGGGGGGACTGAAATTTTAAATTTCGGAATGCCCCTCTTCTCAAAAATAGTTCTCAACAAGTCTCAACTTCGACATCCTTTTCCGCCATCTTGTGTTCATCCTGCCAAAGAGTCTCATCTAAATTTGTAAATTTCTTAAGTGGATAAAAGGATACGGTCTCCTTTGAATACAATAGGAACTAAGTGTTCGCGAATCTTTCGTTGGAATTAACGAATATTCGTCTTAATTCTTAATTTCGTGGAAAACTACCTAATTACCGATTTTCCCCCAAAAGTATAATCTAGTAAGAATAGTGCAACTAAGTTAGTTATGCGAAAACATTACTCATTTTTCCAGAACTACCGGATAAAGCTCAACTATAACTGTTAATTCCCAAATTTTACTGCCCTAGATGTACGCTTTACAATCTAGTTTGCTAATATAGATAATTAAAACAAAAATAAAATACTTTAGTTGAGAAAGTAACACCATTTCATATCTCCCCAATCAAACTTCATAACAATTTTAATTATTTAATGATTTTAACATCAATTAATTTCAGTGACTTTTTAAAATATTATGTATTAAAATAAAAATATAAATGCACTGATGGATTACCTGATGATAATCCAATAGATGTAGCGTCGATAGAACGAAACCCCTGAACTCAATTGGAATGATGATAACAGCTATTTTCTCGCAAATTTACAAAAAAAAAACGTGAATTTGATAAACACCAAATGAAAATCAATAATCTGTAATAGCTAATCGTTAATTAACTTACCAATAAATTGGGGTTAATCAATCAATTAGAATAAACTAATTATAATATAATGAAAAATAAAATGAATTAGCTTCAATACATGATACCTAATACTTTCGAAGCCTCCTGGCACTTCCGGTGCGATTAAAGTGAAACAGGATATAATGGAAGTTAGCAAAAAGTACTTTCAAATTTTACGTAATCACAAATGTTATTTGTTATATATCCTGAAAACGGCGCGAATTTAAATAATTAATACAGAGAAGTACAGTTATGTCCCCCTTTGCGACAATTCACTCTCTCATGCTTCCCTCACAAGACAGTTTTCATTTGTTTCCCAATTTTGCGACAGCTGATTCGCCGATATTTGGCTTTGTTACTTAGATTCAACTGTTTATTTCATTTTCTTTTTCCTGTCATCCTTTTGCGAAAAAGAAGTTAAGAGCATCACTAAATTGCATGTTTATACAATATTTATTTTAGTTATAAATATTTTAATTATGTTAGTTTTGAACGTACATGACGATTGCAGTGTAATACAAGGAGCAACAAGTGAAAACAATTGATACATACATAACTGTTTATATATTATATAAATAAATCCATCAATCAACCCTTTTGAAAAACTTCTTTACTCTAGTACTATATTTCGAATAATTTCTTCAATTCTTCTTCCTCAGGTGATAGGTAAAAGAGGAAAATAGAATAACATAAAATAAACTTTCCTCTCATTACAAAGTAAAAATAAACAATGAATTACATCAAGTTCTTTTTAAATAACATTAATGAATGGTATGAGACATTGCAAACCATTATTAATTGAGGTCATACTAAAATAATTATAATTATCCATTAAATAATGATACATTACTAATTCCTTGCATCAGTAATTCTAATAAACAATGATACAGCACTAATTGTTAAATCACTTCAAATTCAAAATAAAAATGATAAATTGTTACAAACATACTATATTTTAATAATTTTCACTCTTCTTTTTATTTATAAATTTTTTGAAAATTCTTAATGAATAGTATGAAACTTTAAGAGATCTATCCTTATTAATACATTCATTTGAATTTATGAAACATGATTCTAATAGAATTCTATCTCTTTCATAATTGCATTTGTAGATTGAGTCCGGATTATGGTTATTTTCAATGGCATGACATGCCCAGTCCGATAATTTAGGTTCTCTATTTATGTAAGCCCTTGTGTGTTCACGAAGCCTCTCTTTTAGGGTCCTTGCCGAATGCCCATAATAAATTTTATCACAGTCCCTGCATTTTAGTTGGTATATTATGCCCATATTAAAAAGGCCTTCATTTTTAATTTCTTTATTTAACTTTATTAATTTATTGTCTTTGTTTATTCTGGTCCCTATGGGAAATCGTAAATAATTTTTGAAATCACTTGTCGTAGTTTTATTTCTTTCATTTCGTTTCTTCTATTTGTGAAAAAATTCTTTACAACTGTATCAACAAATGTGGTGGGATATTCATTCATATAGTATTTTTCTTTCATTTTAATAATTTTTTCTTTCCATTTACTGCGGTCTTCCGTATAACTGGTTATTCTCCTTAAATTATTCCATATAATGGCTTTTTTTGTTCTTGTGTTGATGTTTGTATAAAAATTCATTGTGTGTTTGCTTTTCAAATCCTTTTCGTAATACTCATAAGATAATTTAGTTTTCTCATTTGAAATAGTTAAGTCCAGGTAATTTATTTTATTGTTTTCTTCTTCTTCAAAAGTGAATTTTACTCTGTCGTCAATTGAATTGGCATAATTGAAAAATATTTTAAACTGTCTTTCTGTACCTTTCCAAAATATGATAATGTCATCGATATTTCTATAATATTAGAAATTTGCTCCTTTCCAATTTTCAATCAAATATTTTCCAAATGATTAATATAAATGTTACATATAGATCCTGAAATGGCACTTCCCATTGGGAAACCTTTAATTTGTTTGTAAATTACATTATTAAATTTAAAATAACTGTTGTTACATATGAGTTCAATTAATGACATGAAATAAGATATACTGATATTGTAATCTTTTAAAATTGTGTCATGAATTTTAAGTTTTTCTTCAATTAAACTCAATGCTTTGCCAATTGGGACTTTTGTATACATAGATATTACATCTAAAGAGTATAATTTTACATTAATATTTTTGGAATTTTCATTATTATACTCTTTTATGTTGTTTATCAATTCTTGTGTGTTGTTTAAAACCAATTTGTCGTTTTGTAATGGGATTTTTTTCAATTTTTTGTTCAATAGACCTCCTAATGTGTGTAATGGTGAGTCAGATGAGTTAATTATTGGTCGTAGTGGTTTATCCTCTTTATGCAATTTTATCCTAGGTTCTAAAGTAGGGGATAACATCATTTCCTGAATCATGTTTTTATACTGGTATACATTTATCATCTTCATCTTTTTCAAATTTTGTATTTCTGATTTGGCCTTTTGATACAATGTATAAGTAGGGTCTATGTCTATCTTTTGAAATTCTTCTGATGAGAGTAGAATATCAACCTTGTTTTCAAATTGTTCTTTATCTAATATTACAATTTTGTTTCCTTTATCAGCTTGTAATATAGATGTTGATTTGTCATTAGTAATATTTCTAATCAAATATTGTTCATGTTTTGATACATTTTTTCTTTTCTCTTGTCTTGCTTCTGATTTAAATCTTCATGTATTTGGTATATCAATTCCTTGCTATTTTGGAATAATATGGACTTCCTCTCTACTTCAGTCATAACCTTTAAGGTGTTAAGTTTTGTGTTTTTGTTAAAATCTATTCCTTTATTTAGGATTATCATTTCATCCATTTTTAGATTTCTTCTGCTTAAGCTGATGATATAATCTTTTCTTTTACAAACATTATTAAACTTATAAACTAATTTAACAATTGGTGCTTTATCATTGTTTAATTAGAATTACTGATGTAAAGAATTAGTAGTGTATCATTATTTAATGGATAATTGTAATTATTTTAGTATGACCTCAATTAATAATGGTTTGCAATGTCTCATACCATTCATTAATGTTATTTAAAAAGAACTTGATGTAATTCATTGTTTATTTTTACTTTGTAATGAGAGGAAAGTTTATTTTATGTTATTCTATTTTCCTCTTTTACCTATCACCTGAGGAAGAATAATTGAAGAAATTATTCGAAATATAGTCCTAGAGTAAAAGAAGTTTTTCAAAAGGATTGGTTGATGGATTTATTTATATAAGTGAAAACAATAATGCAGTGCTTCCCAATCCATCGAATTTCGCTTTATAACAACGATCGGAACCTAATATGTCGGAATAACGGAGAATTCATGTATAATTCTCAAAAGAAAATTAAAAATCGTAAAATAATTTGTCTGCATGAGTTTGAGAAGGGGAATGGGTTTTTGAATCGTGGATTAGATCTTCATGAAACTTGGTATAAATTTTTGAAGACATGTCGTTCTTTTGTATTTTCAAATTTATTTGTCAAGTGTGAATCTTTTTGTAGGAATATGATTTCTTTTTTTCCCAATATCATTATTGTAACATAAAACAGTAGTTCCAAACTTTGGCTCGCGCTCCTCGTCATTTAGAAACCTCATTCATTCAAAAACCTAAATCACACTTTTCATATAAAAAAAAAATTAAAAATTTTTAAAAAGCAATTCATAAATAGAAATAAACTTTAAGAAATTCATTGGAAGAGAAATATTGATTCTCTGATTTTTTTAAGATCTAACTATTTAATTAATTGTTTGTCTTCTGTTTGTTAAGGGCCATCCATTTCGTGCTGTTAATTCACCGTAAACACTTTACCGTCAGTGCTGCAACTACGTAGAAAGTGGCTCCATCTAGCAACTGCTTTTGGCAACTTTCTCCATTATTGATTAGCCTGTGAAATGTTTGTATTATACTTTCGTCCTGTCATTCTATGCTGTATTTGTTTCGAAATTGTAGAAGCAGCAGCCGTTGTCATTCCTTTACTATTCGGGTCTTTTATTTTATTTTCGACGTCGAAATCTTGAAATCCGTGTTTTTTGTTTTCATTTCTACTGCGTGGTTATTACAGATATTGTTATTTACTGATTATACAAATTGCTCCATTCATATCAATCCAAAGGCATGATTTTGCTTTAATTAAAAAAGTAGTTACTAAAAGAACCTGTTTTTCCTGATATCGTGAGTTTTAAATCTTAAGTTTTTTTTTTTTTTTTTTTATAAATCTTGAAAACAACACTAATCTGGTCTCTGTTTATTTATCAATTATAAAATCTGCTCAATCGATTTAATCCTGATTGTTATTTACATTCTTTACATCCGATTTCTTTAATTTCACTGCAGCTAAATCAGAAATTAAGAGGATAAAATTAATAAATAAATCAATTATAAATAAAATTTTACGTGTGCAGTTAAAATTTATGAAGTGATGAATTAAAAAACACACAAAATGAAAACAGTTAAAAAAACTAATAACTAATAGCTTTTTAACTTTTTTTTTCATTGTGTGTGTTTTATTTAATTCTTTTCTAAGGAAATTTTTTCACCTTCACACGCTTATTTCTCGATAAGGAGCAACACGGGAAAAAAATCCTGTATTAAAACTACAATGACTCTTGCCTTTAAATATGTAAGCTAAGTTTGAAGAAGATCTATTCAGGGTTTCAAAACTTATTAGGGAGGACACAGACATAAGGAAGAATTCTAAAATATAATAAGAAATTAGTAAAGAACTTCAGTCCTACTTTTCTTAAAATGTTACTTCTCAAACTTCGTTTTTTTTTTATTTAAGAAAATGAAAAACCAAAACCTACATTTCTATTTAAATTTTAATTTTATCTAATGGAAAAGAACAGTAAAATTTTCTTTTTTCTGGAAAAAAATTAATGAAATCATCAATATTTTACTTAATTGTTTAAGTTGAATGAATTTTAATCGAATTAAATCCACGCGCAATCTTAAAGGGTTTAACATTCAGTGTTTAGGAGAGATTAACAGAAATAGGATAGAACTCTGTTGGATTAGATTCCAATGCTTTTCTATGGGAATTATTATCGCATTCTCTTGCTAAGGATCCCTTTGGAAAAGATTTCAAATACAAAAGTTAGATTGTTTCTAGTCCTTAAATAAGCACGCAAAGATTCAAGAAGATCCATTCAGCGACACAAAATGAATGAAAGCAGGCTAAACACACACACACACACACTTCATTGTTTAGCAATTTTGAATATAAATAAATAAAGACAAAGATAGATTAAAGAAAAACAAAAACAAATAAATACAATAATTCCACTACAGCAATGAATCCATAACACATTTACAAAGAAAACAGACGTCATTTTATTCAATTTCAAACACGCCAATGTTATTCAATTCTGCTCCATAGAAACACGTCAATTCTGTTCCCAAAGCCAGAGTGACAGCGTCGTTTCTGCGTCGATCATCCAACGACTTCAAATCCCGGTCCAAATTCAAAGAGACAAACAGGAGACATTCACTTAAACATTGATTATTATCTGACTGAGTTAATTCAAATCCGATTAGAATTAATCTGAAATACAGAAGGATCTCGAATTACGTCGCTTTGCATTTACGTCGTTAATTGATTCGTAAGCTCCTCGAATGTATTCGCACTTACGTCGTTTGAACAGAAACAACAGATATATTTCCATCGAATCTTGTCTTCCTTCCGCTTGTGTATTTACATTCATAGTGATATACTATTTATAAAATGTATATAAAAAAGCATGTTGTATTTGGGCTGTGGGTTGCAGGAGGCGGGTTCAATCCCCAACATAGGTCAGGATTCTTTTTAAGTTATTTCTCCTTCGAACTTCTAATTTTTTTAGTATAAGAAATCACCAAACACACTAAAATTTGTTAAAAAAAATTTTATAATAAAAATGTTTGAAAAATACGAGCGTACATTACGGAAAAAGCAAAGTCGAGAGCTTTCGGAATCTTTGTGATTCCCTTGTCAATCTTTTTGTGATTCCCTTGAGGATTGACAAAAGAATCACAAAGATTCCGAGAGCTCTCGACCGAAAGTTTCGTAATGTATTTTTAAAACATTTTTATTCTAAAACCTTTTTTAACAAATTTTGGTGTGTTTAGTGATGTTCTTATTCTACTAAATATAACTTTTTAACACATGTTAAGCTTTTATCTAATAATATCTTATTTTTGTGTAAATAATTCTTGTTAAGTGACGATGAATACAAATCTTTGCCAAAACTTCTTAATGTCGATTGTTTTAGACAATGAGAGATTAATAGAAATCCATTCTTTAGATTCCAATGCTTTTCTAAGGAAAATATTTTTCTCGCTAATTTCTCAACAAGAAATGTTTTGGAAAATGTTACAAATATAAACGTTAGATATCTCCTAGTCCTTGAATATGAATACCAAGTTTGAAGATGATCCCCCCCAAGTGGTTCAAAAATTAGGGGAAGATGTTAAGGATACACAGATTGACATTTGATGAGCCTCACTTTCCGATTGAAAAATAGGTTAAGGGAATATTTTATTAGATTAATTAAGATAAGATCTTTGACTCTTTGATTTTTGCTTATTTGTATGTTTCTTTTGTTTTTGAGATGAATACAAAGATCCTAAGATCATAATAGCAAGAGCTAAAACAAAAGTTCTTGGAAATGTACGTTATTCATAGTCTCGCGACGCTCCTTTCTACCCATGACAAAATTTCTTATATTTATCAGACAGAAAACTATAAAAGTAATGATTTGTTGGAAATACTTCACTAAGGGGTATTCTGAACAGAGCGTGAGGTTTAAATGAACGATTTACATTTCTTAAAATCATTCTGAACAGTAGGCTAAAACAAATGCTGTACAAGGACAACGATTTGTTGGGCGTTATTGAAGCTTAAAGGTTTTGTTTTAAATCTTTAAAAATAGAGAATTTACAATTAAATTTAAAAGGTTGTTTTGAAACGAGGAACAGTTTGCCCCCATTTCACGGATAGTTACTCCTAATTACAGAGTAGCAACTTTCTTTTACCTTAGGAAAGGAACGAAGAACTTGTTTTTCTATTATTATTATTATTGATTTTTTTTTTGACGAGATACCCAATTTGACAGCAGTTGGTCCCTATTTGTTAGGGTTAGGCCACTACAACAACGATAGACTTCTTTTCCCTATTACGATGTAGGCTTGAGAAATAAAGCTGGTTAAGCTTCCGAAAATTTGACATGTGATGTAAGTAAAGAAAGTTTATGGAATCAAAGAGTTTATAACGACAGACTTCATTTTCATACCGAAAAGTTTGCAAGTGTGAGATACAGGCAAGAGCACTACCTGATAAAATCTTTTTCCTGCTAAAAAACGGCTTTTTAACCATCCTTTTATTTAGGAAGTTCAATTTCACGTTTTCCTCTTAATATCCTGAAATTCCTAATGAAAAATTTATATAATGAATATTTGATGTGGTTA
>JAFIDM010004315.1:70263846-70274266 GCA_023159025.1 Thereuonema tuberculata
AGGATGAATAGGATTCCTACTGGAATCCATCCATTACAATGTCGTTAATTGTTCCTTAGGAACATCAAAAAAATGCCCCAAACTTACAATTAAAATGTACATTAATGCACAATTCATTCAAATAAATGGTACCTTCATTTAGAAACTTTGATAAACAAATAATAAAGTAATAATATCAACCCAAGAATGCCATTATTTCCAAATACAAACTACTGGTAATATTAGCTTTGTCACAAGCCTTTAACAATGAGGACTGATCATAAAACATCCAAATTGCTTAAAGAAGTTAAATACTACTTTCTTAAAAAAAAACAAAAAAAAAAACCTGCTATTTTTCTCTTATATTCCCTTCCCAATATTTTTATCAATCATGGAAATTGTAAAAACGCAAGATTCCACATTTTTTTTAAAAATTATAATATCTACAGAATACAAACAGGAGATTTTTTTTTTTCATTTTCATTAGTTCACATTAATTAAAGCTCGCGCCGATATTAAGAGCATTAAACTGCGGCTGTACACTGTTTAGGAGATTAATAGAAATCCAACGTTTCATTCGAAAGCCTTAATTAATTAATCCCATCTAATTTTTGTCATTTTCACGCCCTAATTTCTCGACAAGTACGGAAAAAAATTACAAACATGAAAATCAGATTTTGTTTTGCCACTAAATAAGCATCCATTTTAAGAAGTTCCAACCAGTGGTTCAAAAGTTATTGGATGACCCATAAGCAAACTTATTTGTAAACTTATAAACCTAACAATAAAAATTGGGAAAATAAAAATAAAACAAAGAAATTAGTTTTTTATAAACTGGGTTTTGAAAAACGTGTTCTCATAAAACAAAATACAAAAAAAAATAAAATTCTTTAATCTTGACGCATGACCGATTTGTGATTTGTGACATCTTAAAAACGAGGAACTAAAAGGTACTACAAAAATTATATTTGAGAAATAATCTACGTTTCTTTTTCTTAATAATATATTCTTGGAAAATGAGATTTAATGAACTCTTCATGAAAAACAAAATAGCAACTGATGATCCTAAGGTTTAAGGTGCAAAAAGAAATTATGAGAATCATGAAATATAAAATTCTTTTCATATTAAAAAAAAGATCATGCAAAAAAAAGGAAAGAGGTTTTAAAACCAACGTTTCGGGCATCATTTGACGTCCATTATCAAGGAAAATGACGGTGGGAGAGGGGGAATGACAGAAGTAGAGATTCAATAGCTTTCTACAACAGCTTTGAGGGTTGATCGGAAAGTAGTAGCAACAGGTTTATAACAGACAAGTTTTGTTAGTTAGATATGAATTGAAGATCACCGTCCTTCAATATTGTACTATGCGCAGTGGAATCGTCGCTGGGGGTCATAACCATCATGTAAACGACGATAAATAGCGGTTGTAACTTAATGCTATCTAATACATGTAACGGAGATGTTTTTTGAAACCTTTTCTCCAGCAGAGAATGATCGTATAACGAGCTAAAGATAACTTTTATGGTGTACCTAATTTGTAGAAAAGAAAACAAAGGCGTATTGATAAAACGAATCTAAATATATTCTGTTTTAACTTCTTTTACATGAGAATAATTAAGACTGTTTCACTTGTATGTTTCTACGTCTTTCTGAGTTACCCATTTAAAGCCTTCCTAGACATTCTTCTCAAATGTGATAACTGGAAAAGTTTGTATGTGTTAACTCTATGCTCACTTGGATTATTTCCTTAAATCTTTATCTTCGTAAACATTACTAATGTCTATCTTTCTGTACGTCTTGAAGAAATCAGATGACAACTATGTTCATGTTTCAATGTTCCCGTCCGTGTGATAAAGTAGCAAAGGTCACTTACTGTATTCCGAAGTTCTATCGTCCTACGTCTAAACGTCCTACGTTGAACGACTTTCAATACCTGGTTGACGTTGTCTTCAGATTCGTTGCCTTTCGAATCCCATCGTAGACGATCCTAGGAACTGGATTCATCCTTTTAACCTTTTTCACTTTGGTCGAACTTCAATCCGTTAAACCACACTTATTCCCAGAAACGAGGAACGTTTAACTTCATGATTCCCTCGTATCTTTCAGTTAATCGGACTTCTGAACGTTTCCATATTTGTCGTCATCTTCGCCATGTATTCGTTCTTCTTCCTTCAACATAACCAAACATTAGTCCTACTCAAAAAACAACTGCAACTGCACGCCCCATTGTTCTTCAACAATCGATACCCGTTCGTATCATGCGAGTCTTATCTTTACACGAACGCGATTGTTGCGTAGTCCAATTGTTTCATATTCCTTTCGGATTATTACTGAACATCTTTGACATATCTTGGAATTGCCTTTGATTTGTAATAGATCAGAAAATTCATCAGGTAAGTTATTTACCGAATACAAATCTACAAATATTATCATCGGTCAGATGAATAACCTTCTTCGAAATCTGTGTGAGACGGTGGATACCGTTAGTAGATTCATTTCTATTGCTGCTGCAATAGTCTCAGCAACATCACGGAAACGTTGTGCCTTAAGTTTGAACGAATCACACTCTGAATGCCGAGTATTTTCAACGGTTTCTTGAAAAACGTCTTTGTCCTGCATGACGAAAGAAACATCCACATTTCTTTAAAGGCAATCCACAACTACTCATTCACGATAATGCTCGCTGTCATGTAGCCCAACCGGTGAAGTAACTCTGTCACGATGACGTTGGGAAACCTTGGAGCACCCACCCTTATTTTCCCTGACATGAATCCCTGTGACTTTGATCTGTTTCCCAAACTGGTAGCATTGATACGAGGACAACATTTCCTTGACATCTAATCTTACTTCGCTCATTAGACCGGCCTATTGCAGCAATCCACTGAAACGGATCTGCTAACGGCATCCACTGTCTCCCACGGATTCGGAAGAAGATTATTCATCTGGCCAGTGATTATATTGAGGGACATTGATGTGTAATTCAAAATACCAAAACTTATACTATAAATCTTCCGCTACTTTTCCATCAACCCTCTTTTATATATATATGGAGAGGATGAATGGTAAGCAGGACGGATGTAGGAGTAAAAAAAAAAAAAAAACTAAACAATAAAACAAAGTAAAAAGATTTGAAGGAGGGGATATAGATAGGTTTTATTAGTACTGCTAGTTGTGATAGTATTATATTAATTGTGTTTCAATGATTGAGTAGGCTTCGGCAAGGATTCTTTCATGAGAAATAGTTATTGCGTGTTGAAAGGCAGGTCCTGTCAAAGCATTGTGATATTATGGTAGATTTATTATTACTTTTGAGTTTGAATGCATTTTTATATTCTACGATGGAGGGTCCTTTTCGTTGGCCTATGTAATTAGAGTTACAATTGCAACAAGGACTTTTATATACAATATTATTGGGTATTGGATTGGTTCATTTTTTAACTTTAGTTTAATTTGATTAGTTAGGAAAAAGGTTAGTCTAATATTATAGGGTTTCAAAATGTTAAGGACATATTCTGCTTTAGAGGATACATATGAAAACAAATCAATATATTAATGTGGTGTTATTGGTTGCAATTGATTAGATGAGGGGATGGAGGTTTTTAAAAAGTTAAATCTTTTATAAAAATCTTTAAATATTACTTTGGTTTTACTACCAAGTCCATTTTCTATTGATTCCTCCATATATATATAAATAATTCTCTAATTTCTTTCATCCACCCTCTCCATCACCGCCATTTACCTTAATAATGGACATCAGATGTCGTAACTCATTATTTAGAAGTTCGTTTTGATCTAGATGATTCTGAAGTAAAAGGAGTATTGGCTTTAAATAATTGTCTGTACACTTTGTTGAAATAATCTTAACCAGCGTTCAACGAATCATACCCGAAACGCTGGGTTTTTTTTTCTGAGAATTTTTTCAGCATTAAGGATCAACCGGATCCTTCAACATTTTGCCACAAAAATTGTGTATGAAAAATGATTGCTTTCAGGAAATTGGTGGAACAGGAAAGAAAGGAAATGACGTCATTAAATATGATACAGAAAAAGCATCAAATAACAGTACTTCAACAAAGAATGTAAAAGACAAAAACAAGGAAAAACAGGTTGATGATGAAAACGAAAATTGGTCAGATAACAAAAGCCTAAGACCGGCGTAAGTTGTTTTTCTTTGTTTTTATTTTACAAACAAACAAAATAAACACAATGGGAAAGAAAAGGAAACTAACAATTTATTGTTATACCCTAAATCAGATATTTTGAGTAATTTTATGAAGAATAAAATGGTAAATTACAAATAAAATTAATTTTAATTTATACAGGGTGGTCCAGAAATGGTTCGGCCAAACTTGAAGGCCCGATAGTAAAAACGATTCTGTAAACATGAAATGATCATTCTGTAACATCTGAATAAAGCATTTCTGTACGCATATGTTTATACAGACTTTTGAAGCGATATAAACATGTGTACAAAAATGCTTTATTCAGATATTACAGAATGATTAACACGTACAGTTATTAGAGTATTACACGCATACATGCTTATTGAATTGATGAACTTTCACGTTGGAAAATAGGTTAATAAACAAACAAAATAGGAAACAACCTAAAGCTAGGATAAAGTTTTATCCAGAGACTTCTAAAGACTGGGAAATCTCGGTGCTGTCAGTTTCTATCAGTTGCTTCAAAGAAAGATTAAATAATTTTAAGACATTCTAAAATAACTTGAAAATTGGAAATCCTTTTTATTTCAAAATTCCAAAATTTACTTTTATCGTACAAAAACATAGAATTATTAACAAATATGCAGTCTTAACATAGTATGTCAGAAGTTTTTTTGTTTTTTGTTTTTTATGAATCTGAATTATTTTGTTTTTACTTACTTCAATATTAATTTTTCAATTCATCTGAAAAATTAGAAGTTAATATTTGTAGCCTACAACAGGAAAGTGAGATTTATCAAATTCATCAGGGTGTGCTTGTATGACCTACCACCAATTTTTTTTCCATGCGTAAACTTCCTGAGTTATAAAAACGAATAATTAAACGTGCACGTAATTAAACGAGTGTAATAAGAATGTCTAAAACACACTAACATTAAAATAAGGCAGTTTTATATCGTACTGATTAAAAATACGGTATGCAATTAATGAAACCGTTTCTTCCATTTATGGATTTAGCAATTAACAAAGTATGATGTGATTTAGAATCAAAATCAACTTAGGTCTGCTTCCTCTTAGTTTCAAAAGCAAGTATTCAACAATCTTTGCTACTAGCTTTTATTTGTTAAATTACAACTTACGAAACGAAAGGAAACAACGTTCCAATGGATATCTCTTGAAGACTGAAAAGTGATTTTGGGAGGGTGCGCCATCAGGAGAATAGGGTGACTAAGGTCTGAACAAATATGAAAAATGTACCATAAAAAAAAAATCACCTGAGTTATCGTTGGAAAATGATTTTTTTTTACCATTAAAATATATAAAATAAAGAAAAAGAAAAACTGAAAACGATGTTGCATCGCTCCATTCTGTAACAAGCTAATTTGTGAACAAAATAACAGACAACAATGCAAATTGTTTTCAATATCAATTGCAAGTACTCCTTCTGATTCTTGCAATAATGGTAAGCCGTATTAATTTAGTGTTTGAAGGTAGGTTTTTCCTCTGCTTGGCAATTCAGTATTGCAAGGAAGCGTTCCTTACAATGGAGCCTCATACAGTATTAGTCCTGTAATTATATACGTAGTAACTTACGATAACGTACGACAGTAAAAGTCTTAACGCAATGAATCTAATGTATCTCTACTTACATGAAGCAATGATCTAAAGAAGAACCTAAATTTTTTTTTTCATTAAAGAGATAAATAAATTTTAGTCATAAAAAAAAAAGATTTAATGGAATTGAAAAAACAAAAAACAAAATTGTACTGAATTTTTGAAGAAATAAATTGTATTTTTGAAAAGACCTATAATATACCTGTAATATACAGATAATAAAATTGAGATCCGACAATTTTTAAGGTCTACGATGCATAATTTTATTTCTTTCATGAATAGTTAAAAAAAACTGACTAAAACTTTACAGGAACCATTCCCTTGTAACCACCAATAAAAATACCAGAGCAAATACCAATAAAAATAACGGACTTTGATTAAAAGTTATGTTAACTATTCTGAATTTCTCTTGTACATTTTTTTCTTCTCAAAATAATTAATTTATTTAACTGCCTCTGATTTTTTAATTTCTATAAATTTTTATTTACAAAATAAAAATATAAAAATGCCTAAACATGTTAAAAATACATTAGAATTTATTTATTTTTTAATTATTTATTGATTTATTGTTTGTTTATTGATTTTAGTAGTTAGTCCGGCATTACTTCATTGTTTGAGATGGTTAAATAAGACTGTGTTTATATTTTTATAATTCGAAATGTGAGTGTCCCTTTAATTCTCATTAAATTTCATCCGTCTTTTTGTAATCCGCAATTGAATTGAAGAGCACATTTACAAACAGCTGTTAGACCGAACGCAGCCATTGTTTGGTGAAGCTTTAACTTAACCGCATTGACTTCAAAGTACTTTTCCCATCTATATCCAAAGCAAGAGGATAAATGGCAGCTTCTGACTTAGGGCAGTGTTATGATGGAGACCCGTCAGCAATCGGTGACCTCGCCACTCAGGCTTTGTATAAATTGTCTGTTATCAATCGATTTTTGCAGTTTATTCGTGGCGCCTTCAGTGAAGCGTCTCAGCGCCGAATCAAAGGGATGTTACGGCGTTGGCTCTGCACTATTTTAAAAGGCCTAATTTCTTTGTGTTATTGAGCAAATGCCGGAGCGGATTTTGATAATGGCTCGAGCGAAGCGTGCTGCCGTTTGACCTGCCACGGTGTTTGTCTTCCGAATTTCGTTGGTAATCACGGCGGCAGGAGCATAATTTGTCTTCGGGAATTACAGACGGTAATTTCGCGAGAACCGGAAATAGGCGGAGCTGCAATCGCTGTCCACTAATTCCATTGCCAGGGGATTTTAATTATGATGAACATAAAGACCAGGAAAGGTGACGTAAAGGAAATACAAAGAAATTTAGTCTTAATTAACATAAACAAATTCTAATCGAGGTATTACACACATCGAGAAAATAAAAGTCTAATAAAAAGTGTACAATAATTAAAAATAAACATCTCCTACCTTCGGTTAACTGAGAATAGAAAACGTTTAAAATACGTAGTAAGAAATGAAAATTGTAAAAGTTTGTTATAAATGATCGAACAGAATGACATTTGACGTGTGTGAATCGCTCTTTTTATAAATCTATTGCGATATATTACAATGTTCAAATCACTGACAGAGTGAGATAGAGAGAGCCTAAAACCTAAAGCAACATAAAAAAGTAATCTTTTTATAGTTCTAAAAATGACTTATCACACTTTAAAAAAGGTTAAAAACACATACATTAAAACGTTAAAAAATGCAACTAGTTTCGCTAAAGGGCCTTAGCATTATAAAGCGATATAGCACAACGGCGGAGATTTTTATACAATACTATCCATTTACGATTGATACAGATCAATGAAAATTAAGAAAACATATGAAGTCGAGATATGATCGGCCAATCACTGATAACGGATCATCACCCTACAGCAGGATGGAGAGCGCTACTGATACCGAGCAGTGAGGGGAGTCTTCGTGTAGATATTCAGATAGAGTTCATGTGAATGATATTATTAGATAGACAATCGAAGATTGTCACCACTCTCCTAAATTGAATAAAATCTATATAAAAATAAGGGGGACCAACTTGACAAAAAATAATATAAGAAAATTGAAAAAAAAAATATTAATAAATCTTCTCACTAATGTTCTTTTTTTCTCTGACTCTATGTCTGTATTATAAATATTTATAATTGTCTGAACTGAGATATTTTCGTTGTAACAGTCTGTATTAAGTAGATGTAGGCAGAGTCTATTTTCTTTGGAAGGGGTTCCGAGTATGATCCAAAATTAGAGGATTATCCATATCGAGAAGGTGACTAATATTTTTTTATATGCTTTACAGTGAAACAGGATGTATCTCTGTCAGAAATGAGTCCAAGTATGCTCAGCTAGTCGTTTTGCTGTGCATCTCTGTCTGTACATCGGAGAAACGGGCTTTCCCCTAGCAAAAGAACTAGCTGAACATACTAGGACCATTTCTAACAGAGATACATCTATTTCACTGTCAAGAATATAAATAAATGCTAGACACGAACTCGATATGGATAATCTCCTTGTATTGGATCATACAGAATCCCTTCCAAAGAAAATGCAAAGAATCTGCTCACTTCTACTTAATATAGACCGATACAAAGAAAATATCTCAGTTCAGACAATTATGAGTACGGACTACAGGCATCGAGTTAAAAGAAAAAGGACCTTAGTGAAAAGATTTATTAATTTTTTTTTCCTTCTTGGTTCCCTTTATTTTTATATAGAGGCCGATCCTGAAACAGGACGAATGTTTAATTTAGGAGAGTGCTGACAATCTTAGATTGTCTATCTAGTATTATCATTCACATGAACTCTTTCTGAATATCTATATGAAGACTCCCCTCACTGCTCGGTATCAGTAGCGCTCTCCACCCTGCTGTAGGGTGATGATCCGTTATCAGTGATTGGCCGATCACATCTCTACGTCATATATTATCTTAATTTTCATTGATCTGTATCAGTCATAAATGGATAGTATTTTATAAAAACCTCCGCCGTTATGTATCAGTAACGCTTGATAACGTTAAGGCCCTTTATCGAAATTAGTTGCAATTTTTAACATTTCAATATTTTTTTTTAACCTTTTCATTTTTAAAGTGTGTTATGTCATTTTTACGACTACATTATCGGATACACGTTAAATGCTTCAGCAATTAGTCTTTTTGTATTAATATTTATAAAACTGTTATGCAGGATGTCCCAGGAGGAAAAGTCAACATTCTGGAGGTCATAGGATATTATTCTAAGAAAAAAGAATGTTTATATGAATACATATCTTATTCAGAATAGTTTCCGAGATAGACCTACTCGAATGTAGTTGCAAAATTATTGATAAGAAACAGATATTACGCACTCTTTCTAATATTTATTGTTCAAATGACAAGTTTGTTACAGTTAATAATAAATTTTCAAAAACCCAATCGTCAACATCAATACACTTTGCAATTCGTGAGGTAATTAACATGATTTTTAATGTGTGTTTTCTAATAAATATTTAATTCATATGTACAATTTACATACTAAATCCATTAAAAAAAGTTTTTACAATTAAAATTAAAATCAAATTTAAAATTAAAATTTAAATTTTTTTTTTAAATTTTTAAATAATAACATTAAAAAAAGTACATTAAAAGAAGTTCCTGTACAGTTTCGGGGATATGATCCCCATCACCAGCAAGGTAATTCGTGAGGTAACATTGAGTATTGCTCATCTGAGTACATCTTGACGTTCCTTTATCAGGGCACTAACATTCATTCTGCGATCGTACAGTTTATTAAATAATGTATCTTCTTCAGTAAACTTCACTCTTCATCCAATGCCATCAAGAAAACACCAATTCAGACAGTGCTTCAAACAGTGGCGCATTACGGCGGGAGGAGAGGACATTATTGCCCGCCAAATTCAAAATATTATACATTCAAATAGTTCTCTTTCGGACACATGTATTTATCGACCAAAGAATGATCGATACCGGAACCGTCGAGAGTATTGACCTTTCCTTGGAACCAACTTGTATAAAATTTTAATAATACTTTATTATTTTAATAGTTATGTGTTTTTTGTAAATTAAAAATGTTTAATTACTAACAATTGAAAATCAAAAATTCTGTTCATGAAATACATCGTAACAGTTATTTTAAAAATAATTGTTTTTTTAATTGTCAATGAAACTGAGTGAAATAGCTGAATGAAGTCACTTACAATGCATACAAATATGGCGAGTTTCAATTAAGAAAATAATGTCTCTTTGATTGGACAAAACTGTTCGGTTTTGTTTACGAGAGCCTTCCACGCTTTTGCACATGCGTCAGATCTCCTTCGATTTCATCAATGTAGGTGTTAGGAGAAACAAAGAGGGGATGTTTACTTTTTATCAGTGTTAGTTTACTAGTAGCTGCGTTCTATTTGCATTTTTCGTGAAAGAATTACGGAAAGAATAAATACTATTGCAAAAAATAACAGATACTAAAAGAAAAACAGGTCTTATGAAAGTGCCCATCTCAGCGTATCACCCCTTTAGAGTAGAATCGTCCGTCAGTGGTAGTTCTCGTTTTCGAAAACGAACAGTATTAGTGCTTTAAAAAATATTTTGTTCAAATGCAAACAATAAACACAAGTTCGTCAAGTAAAGAATACAAAGCTTTTATATTCATTTTATAAATATTTTATAAATAATATGAACAGT
>JAFIDM010004315.1:70307260-70353905 GCA_023159025.1 Thereuonema tuberculata
AAAGCTGATTATGTAGATTGCATTATGGGAAAACAAGGCGAAAAAGAGAGAAATGGCGCCCAGCCAAGTGTTTGAAAGTGATGAGAAATGCTTTGTTTGCTGTGTTGTCCGGCAGAGGACGCAGCTCTAAAATCCCATTTATTCTGGAAGGCTCATAAAAACCAATTACCGGTAATGAACGTTTGGCATCCTCTAAATCCTGGGACTTTGACGATCTCGCCGTTTCTCGTTGGCTCCCGGGATTTCAGTTTAGAGGCCACCACAAGAGACGTGAAGAGAATTTCAATCAACTCTTTTCGAGAACGGGATCATCTTTAGCTAGGCCTGCAATTGCTTTGGAGTTGTTCTTTAAATGCCTGCATAAGATGGGAGCTCAACGGCGCTTTTAAAGCGCCCACAGACCGGCCTTGGACCAAGTAATCGTTTTTCCTTTAGAAGATTTTGTTCGCAAGACAAATTGCACGGTCAGAAACACACTGATATTAAACAAGTGAACAGTAAATTTTCTATTTTTGTATAGTAAATGAGCAAATATTCGAATTTTGACGGTGCTATGGCTTTTATGAACTGCAAAATTCTTCATTTAAATCTACATTAATAAAAAAAAAAAAGTTGAAAGAACTTGAAACCTAGGACGGGAAAAGAATGGGATCTCCAAGTATAAATTAAAAAAAACAAGAAATACACAATAAATATAAAAGAATAGAAATTCATGTTCCAGTCTCCGCTGGTCGCAATGAATTTTCTATGCGCATCAAATAATAAAAAGGCGCCTAAAAAGTGGTTAAGCACATTAAAAGGTGGACCTAGTGTTTATCAGTGCATAAGTGACATCTTCAAACAGCTGTAAACAAATATTTTTCTTAAATTTTCTTTATTCTTCTTCTTCTTCTTCTTCTTATTATTATTATGATTATTAAAGCCGTGAAAACGACAGCAACAAAAAGCAAAGTGCAAACATTTATTTCCAAATTACAGGTCTACCCCGCAGTTACGTCACTTTCGATTCCAGACTGACGCCGTAAGTCGAAACACTATTTTTTTTTTCTTCGCTTATCGATGCATATATTTCATAACTGATCTGCATGGAACATTTGTATCAGAAAGAGATGCAAAGTGGACAGTGTTTTGTAAACAAACTGATGACAGCGGCATCAGCAGTTGGAGTCGATTAGGAAGAAACACTCAAGCAACGCAGTTTCCGTAAATATTAGATAGGAAGTTGTGAACTGGTTCCAAACAGTATGAACTTTGTATTTTAGAAACTCTATTATTTAAGAGGAAGCGAATGCTTGTGAATGCCAGTTGTCCATTTTCGTAGACACACAAATAATCCCACAGTCTTTTCAGAACCAAATAGGAATTCCCACTCTTTTGTCCGCTACTGTCTTGATTATTCCTGTGCGCGTGACCGGTAATGTCTAATGAGTCAATGGCGAATTTACAAATAGTTCTAAAAGCTGCTCAAAATGATGAAACTGATAAAGAAAATGAAGAAAATCACACGATACAAGAGTACTTTCTATGATAAAAACTATGACGAGTGATACTGACCTTATGAATATCGTGCTTTAAAAGCTTTGTTGATCATATAAAGAGTAAAAATGTCCAGGCAAATAAAATGTTCAGGTAAAATCATAAGAGTTTTGTTTGTTCATGAGTTTTTTTTTTTATTCTGCGTATATATTTTCTCTATAAATTTACAGATACATTGTTACATTTATATAAAATATTTTCATATATGATGTTAAGTAACTGAAGACAATAAGCCTTTTTTATTTTCATGTTTGTAGGGTCGTACATACGAATTGCCGTAACTCGAGGTCGTCGTAAGGAATATCAATACTAGTAAAAGAAATAGTATTTTGCAGGGAATATTTCTACATAAGCCTTCTTTCCACTGACTTTCTCTGCTCACTTATTGATTACGTATTTTTTTGGGGCACTGTTTATTATTCTTTGATCATTCTTGAAACTGAAATCGAGGGAAATCAGAAACCTTAGAACGCGTCCAGTGACGCTGACTTAGCTGTTTGTGTGGGCGGTTCAACTTCGTAAGTTCTCAACTTTTTGTTATTATTATTTTATTTATTTCATTAAATACTACTTTTAAATAAATTCGGTTTTATTTCCCGAAAAATAAAAAATAAAGGGAGAAAAAACGTATAAGACTATTCGAAGATTCTTTTGGAAATATAAGTTAAGAGTTATTTAAATCTCGAGATTCCTTCTCCTTTAAGTTTTCTTCTTTAAAAAAACAAATAAACTTACCTGCATATCTGCATTATATTATATCAGATATAATATAATGCTCATCTCTCCCACTTTACTAATTCAATGCATGTCATCAATTCAGTGATAAGAGTTAATGACTGTTAAAAAAACTTTAATACGCATTTTCCAATAATTCTGTTTTTTTTTATTTAAAATTTTTTTACATCCTATAAAAATAACTAATTTTTATTATTTTAAATAATTTTATCACATTATTAATTAATATGAATGTGGTTAGCAAAATAAAAAATGCTAACATAAAATAATTTAATGTTTTTTTTTTGTTTTTTTTTTTTTTACAGCTTGGAACTTACAGCTTGGAAATAAATTTACATCACCTACTATGTGGACCAATTTATTTTGGACAAAAATAAATTAAACGCATTATAAACAAAGTCTGAGATTATTAGAAAAAAAGGATTTTTCCCAAAGGGAAATTTAGTCTAACTGATTCCGCTAGGTGGCGTGACTGGATCTAGTGCTGATAAATGCTTCCAAAAATATTAGAATTCTTTTTAATATTAGCGTATTTACATTTGCTTTCTGAAAGTCCAAGCTTTTCCCATTGTTGATTGTTCTTTTAATAGAAAATGTCATTGTTATCTTTGGCGCCAATTGCAGGAAGCCTCCCCACTGACACCCAATCACGCTTTGTGCGTGTGTTAATGGCTTTCACAGTTGGACGTTGTCTATTTGCTTTTGACCATTTCCATCCCACGACAAATTCACGACGAGTTTCAATGCTTAACCAACAGCATTTACATTTTATGGAACACAAATACAAATAATCTTAGCAGCTCATGATTCACGATCCTAAATAAATTTAAAACAACTTTGAATTTATTTAAATCCTTTATTGGTTTTAATAATGTATTTGAAGTTGTATTGTGCTTGAACTAGGAAAGGTTCGGTTTTCCATCATGAGACTGAGAGGTCGATTTTAGGAGCGGAGACTGAGAATAAAAATATTATCCGAACTTTAATTTGGACTATAAATAAACATTCTACCAAATTTTAAAGAAATATGTCTAACCTTTTGTCGTAGGGATTTTGGGGAATAAGTCTGAGGAATGGGAGGGGTATTTATTTAATAGGCCTATGGTTTGAATTGAACCATAAATAAGCAGCGTACAATATTTAATGGAAATCCGTCCAGCAGTTTTGACGTAAGACACGTGATATATCATAAACTTTGTTTCTCTACTGTCTGTTAATGCCCAAATCACATCAGCATATTTTTTCATCAATGATTTTCTTCAGTGAAAATGATCGTCGTTTCCTCTGAAGTGATCTTGTCCTGTAATTCCACATTCTCGACGAAACATGATGAAACAGCGCATGTGATTGGCTTAGCACTAGCCAATCAGAGTTGAGCTCGAAAGTTCTGGCGAAAGTTTCCCAGTTAACGAAAAGACGGTGTTTAATCTTTTTTAGAGGTTAAAATCGTGTTTCGGCAACGCAATTTCGGTAGAATTTGAAATGACTTTTAGCAAGCTGTCAATCTATTCGAAACTAATTGTATATTGTATTCAAGCATCTCTACTATTTAAGCGAAAGCGAAGTGAAACAGCGGCAAATCATGACAGGCATCAGCGAGCGGTAACGAACTGAAGAAAAATGAAATCTCTCTTTAAAAAGTTGTCATCTGCAGATTCTAACGCATAAAATTAATTTATTTCAGTAAAAATATTGTTTATTTCGAAAGATAATCTCCTCACTGTGATACTTAATTTATAAAAGCCTTCGATTCACTCGAAACGGTGGGAAAATGGCGTCGGTTGACTTCTTCGTTCTGGAGTTAGTCTGTTCTGATTGGAGCTTTCACTAATTGCTATCGTTGAAAACTTCGATCGAATAGAGCAGTTTCTAAATTTTTTCATGAGTGAAATCTATGATGAAAATGGTCAGAGAGGCAAATCACACGATCGAAGACCTCAAAGATAGGGTCAACGATTGAAAAGAATGATGAAAAATATGCTGGTGTGATTTGGGCATAAGCAAAGGAGAAGAAAATGAAATAGAAGAAAAGGAGACTGCGCATGCTCAGTCAAAACCACAATAATATTCAGATTTTTCTTTTTTTTATGAATCATTGCTTACTATAATCGTTGTTATACAGCAGAATTTCATCTAAAAATTATTCTTATTTTGATAAACTATTAATTTGTTTTGAAGAAGTAAATCGTTGAAATATATAACATATTTATAAAAGTACGTCTAAATAATTTATTTATTGTTGATATTTGAGAAATAAAGTCAAATTAGAGTGAAAAGTGTTTTTACCGTGGACGGACACTGCGACGCATCTGGAATTAGGTTACGACGCTTATTTTGACTGGAGGAATAATTTTCAGATCCTATCCATCTACGGAAAGCAAGCATAAGTGAATACATTGTTCGTTATGTAACAATGGTTTATCAGAAATTTTGGACAGACTTTCCCAAAGAGACCCAACATTGCATCCACATCACAATAAGAAATAAACATTGAAAGCCTACGTCATTGAAAAATGACACCTTACAATTTCTTTTTTATTTTTACTTTTTAAACTTCTGAAAACGATGAAAACGAAAAAAAAGTTATATTCAAATTACATCATTTTCTGAAAACAAAACGTTATAATTTGTCCATTTTCTGAAAATAAACTTAACTAATTATTTAGTTAAATTGTTAAATCCGAGTATTTTTAAAAACACTAAATTTTACGCAAGTTAATGGATTAGTTAAGGATTACCACTCTTGTTTTAGACATCGACAGAAATTCATTGCTGAGGTTCCAATGCTTTTTAATGGAATTTTTGCCGCCTTATCTTGCTACTTCTCAAAAAGTACCCACTTGGGAAACACTGGAAATATAAAAGGTAGATCTTTTCTAGCACTTACGAAGATCCATCGTGTTTCTTATTAAACTCTTAGTTTAATAAGAATTCAAATCTTATGCAACTGAGCATAAGAACACATTAACAGATGAATATAATTTAAAATTGTTACAAGTTCTATAATTTTGTTACTGCTAAAAAATTTAAAAATATATGTCTAAAAAATAACATCTCGGGAAAAATGAATTTAAAGTGAAGATACTTTATTTAAGCAAATAGTCAATGTCACCACCTTCCTGTTGCCAAACTACCTTCAATCACTTTTTCCCCATGAAGATGCACTTCCGAACCTCATCTAAGGTGATATCCTCCACAAATTTTCAAATTTAGTGCATTTTCGGTTCAGTTGTAAATCCTCTGTATGAGGGCAGTCCATACGGAATTATATAGTTTATATAACCGGGACTGTGATGGCGGTTCATTCTTTTTTTATGAAATTAGTGACTTTCGGCTCTAGATAATTCTGGATCACTCAGCTTATATAGAAGCGCGTCCCATCTTGCTGGAAAATGAAGTCTTCATCAGAGTACAGATGACGTCAGTTAAGAATTTGTGTAAAATTAGTTTAACACTATCTTTGTTTGTAGCTGATACAACATAAAAACTGTAATTTAACAGAGTGGAGATGATAGTAATGTACAGTTAAAGAAACGGTACAATAAACGGTAATAATTACTCAAGCCTGATTTATTTAACTATAAATATACCGGTAATCTATTCTTTGAAATCTTAAACATTACATGGTTTAATATTAATTCCATGTGGGTAACAGGGATGGCCTCTTCTTCAGGCTCAGAATACGTTCTTTTCTAATAGTATAAAAAATATTGCCTGGCTTCTTGTAGAGTTTAGGTATCTTTACTATTCATCTAATATTAATCTGCAACCACGGATAACTGCTTTACTGTCCATCGAGAATCAGGAATCCGTTGTGTCTTTAGATCTTCCTCTTTGATATGAATTGTACCTATTATAGCTGCTGCAACAAAAAATAGATTTCCTTTATATTTTATACTGCGAGCTAACACTCTTTTATAATCATTTTTCCATCTCGTGATTTATGTAATCTCGCTTCTTTCGTTTAACCATCTCCGACCAGTAGTTGCATTAATTATTACTTTACTTAAACATGCAGCGGTTGTTTAAACAATAACTTCATGCTTTAAGCTACACATTATTCATAACAGCTCATATAAATTATTAATGAATTATTAAAGTATATCTTCAAATAAATCTTTTCATAAAAATATCACAATGTTTAGCTCAGAGGGAACAAGTGAATGAGAAAGAACAAAAAAAAAATTGAGAATAATATGATTGATATGGGGATTGTTTATAAATTAAACTGTAGGAAATGTGGGTAAACTTATTCTGGGAGTACAGGTAGGACTTTGAAGGAACGGATAATGGAGAATATAAGAGCTAATAACCAAAGGACCTATAAGAGCTAAAAGGACCAAAGCAATATTTCCGATTGAGCAGATCATTGTAGAAAATTAAAACAAAACCGGATCTAATAGTGAGTAAATTATATCATGTGAAAGAGGAAAAATATAGATGTATGGTAGAATCGTGACTAATAAATAGCTTTCCTTCTACGAACAAGAAAAACTCACGAAAGTTAGTGATTTGCGTTAAATTGGTTTAAAGAATCTGTGAAGAACAAAGATACATTTTTATAAAGTTGATTTTGTAACAGAGGAAGTTGCTATCATTTCTGTAATTGATTGAAAACGATTCTTTATGAGACTTAACTACTCTTTGTTATGAAAACTTTTATGTAATTTAATGAATTCTTTTACTTTTGAGCAATTCTCTTCCTTTTCAATAAAACCTGATGAAGCCCCAGGATGAGTGGGTTGAGTATTGTGATATTTTATATGAGTAGATTTATTTGAAGATTTATTTAGGTATCTATTGATTAAAAAAATCGATTGAAGATTATATATTGATGAATTGTCCATAGTCAAAACTATCACATAAGGTACCCCTTATTATCTAATAGCTTAATGTAGCTCTCAGAGTTCACCTTAGAGTTAACTTAAAAAAAAATTAAACAAACAAACAAACATAATTAATTTCGTTTATTTTTAAGATTAACTTATGTGTCATCAATTTTTCTGATTGTTACATTACATGTCATGCAATCAGAATATTTAATTACTTCGACGTATTACCAGGAATACTAAATTTAGATGTGTTTTTAATTTTTTACAATTATACATTAATGTGAACGAAATCTCAATCATAAAAGATTGTTGAAGTATTAAACTTAGAATTGCCGTTCAAGGCACAGCCTTGAGGTCAAGGTGGCGGCTTGCCATGAGTCTTATGCGTCTGACTCTGGGTTCACATTTTTGGCATCTCTTTTTTCTTCTTTGTTTCTCTTTACAGGAAGCAAAGTCACCTTACAACTACGTCCTGAATAGTTATCCAAACATCAGCAGCATTAATAACAATATCATAGAGTTTAGCTCCATGGACGAATGATCCGAAAAATGGATCTGTGTTTAAGTCACAACAACAAACTGAAGTCAGTTTTTTTCCTGGCGATCTAATACGCATTTTTTAAGGAAAAGCAATTTTCTTAAAAAAACTCAAACTTCATTAGCATTATTATATCTGCATAGATATAATAATTACTTTAATATTTACATTATAATTAACATTACTTACATGACAATACTGATGTAAGTAAAGTTACAGTCACAGATGTCGTAAAATGACATTTCATGTCAATGCGCTAATAGTGATTTTAAAATCATTATTTCTCGTAGAAACATGAAATTTTAATTTAAGGCTATCCAAAAACTTTGGACACAAAGAGTAAGTTGTCCATAATTGAAAAGAAATCAAAGAAAAAGCGAAAAAAAAAACAACAACAAACAAAAGTGCAGGAATGGTTACGTTGTAAGTTGACACGTCAGCTATAAATTTGTTATTGAATATAAAAACTTTCAAACGATAATTATTATTGGTGCACTTCGAGATTGCAATGAATTAGAAGATTAAATAGAAAAGAGTGTTTCTTTTTTGATTGAAGGGGCCAACGGCTGATAAATAACGGCTATCATGTATCATGGTTTATTGCTTTAAGACAACATAAAAAAGCTTTTAGATATAATACATTTGGCCATTATCGACACCACGTTAAGTGAGCAACGACCAAATGCGAATCAACACAGCGTCCAAGAGAACAGAGACAAAAAAAAGATATCAGTTTACAATTTGATGTTACTTGTACAGTTTCAGCGATATTTTTAGTAGCTGTGCAACGAAATCCTTGAGTATTTCAAACCAATAATACACGAACTATCTTTTAATTTAACTACTTTTAAGGTTTAAAGTTATTGTTTTGAATATTACTAACTTGTAAGTAAAAATGTTACTGAAATTCAAATCTGAACTTTGAGGCAAGTTACTTTACGTTATCACTAGTTTACGAAGATTATAAATATATATTCAGGATGTTCCATCACGAAACAGACATACTTTGCCAGATTGTTCGATTGGTTATTCTATTATTCTATAAGCAAAAAAGTATAATACACACAATGGATCAATTCGGCTTCGTTCTTGAGATGTGAATTTCGTTGTATGAAGCCCCAGGATGAAATCTGTTACCATTTAATAATCTGTTAATTTCATTGATATGAAGTGCAATTACTTTTAAATCACTACACCTTTTTACAAGCATTGTTCAAACTGTGTACTCAGTGCTGTAAATAAGTTGTGACGAGTACTTCCAATGATTGCATCCACGGAGCAATGTCATGGCTGATATCAGCATCGGTTTTGCCTATGACACCAACTAATCATCCTTGTTGATAAATAACAGAACAGAACAAAGACGGATCTCGTGGTGGTCAAACCAATTATTTCATGTGTTAACACTAGAACTACGGCGAAGTGGTATTTCAGTCCCTATCTCAGGAACTTTGCTGAAGTGACGATGGTGTATATCATATTTTTTGCTTAGAATAATAATCACCCGAACAAGCTGGCGAGTTTGTCAGTTTTCTGACGAAACATCTGTATATACATTGGATGTAAACTGACAGACATTCTTAAAACTTGTAGACATTTTATATTACCTTTTATTTAACTTTAAAACTTAACACCAGATATCGCTGATGACGCTAAGAAATAAGAAAATTGATTTTGGATTGTTATCTTACAAAAACCCAAGTTTTTGGAAAGAAGCTGTGGGTGGAAAGAACACTTTGCAAAACTTTGATAAATCAAATTCTTTGATGAATCTCTTAGGAGAGTTAACACAGAATGGTTTTATAACTTTTAATAGTTATTGAGATGTGCATCGAGTTGTAGTTTAATATTAAAAGTAGGTCAATGATTTAAGTTCAGCAATGTCTTAATAAAATGGCAGATCGCCTTTTCACATACAAAAGTCCAAGGCCGATTTCAATATTCTTAGCAAGCAGCGACACTAGCGGCAATTCGTGAACTTCTTAGTTCCAATCTAAAAGATGTTTTTGCTTTTCTTCATAAGTGAAACTAACTGCAATACTAATGACAGTTTTTTAAAATATTTTTTAAAATATTTAAATGAGCCTTTCTTACTTTTTATTCAACAAATTTCAAATCAATTTTGAAAACAAAAAAAAAAAAAAAAGCGAAACCATTTTAAAACAAGGATTTATGAAAAAAATTTGACCCTATTTTCCTTAATTCTGGCTCCTTTTTTTTCCAATTTCTCTTTGTTTTGTAAAATCAAGAAAATAATAAATACAACAGACATCCGCAAAGTTTTAAATTATGATATCTAATGAATTCTAACAGTGGAAACCTTCAATTTATTTTTTTGAAAAATTAATTAAATCCGATTATTTTTTAATAATATATTTAGTTAAAAAAAATAAAATTAAAAAATTATTATTATTTAAGATCCATTTTTTAAGATATTGATATGAGATTCAATGTTTCGGTTCCCGTGCATATTTCTCAACATTGTCCCACACGGGCAAAATGTCAAATAGAAAAGTAAATTTCTTATTTGTAAATGCGCATACCAAGTTTCAAGAAGATCCATCCAGGGATTTAACAGTTATAAGGGTTAGGGAGAAATACAGCAACATACAGCAACATACATTCACTGATTTCATGCAACGAAAGTGGGCTTAAAAATAAAGCTTTTTATCAAGATATTTTTTTAAATGTAGAAAATTCTAGAATAAATATTTATGAAATTAAAATTTGGGAAGTTTAAATCAGTCAAGGGAAATGGAGACAGGTTTCAAACCGGAAAACGAAACAGATGTGGTTGAGACACTGAAAAGTGGGTTCCACGTATCTTCTGCTAAATGTAACCAAAGATCGATGGTAGATCGATTCAGTGACCGATATCGACAACAGTGTTGCCAATATTTGTGGCGGAAAAGATTAAATAAAACGAAGTGGATGGTTTTCAATAGATACAGTGAAGAAAAGCTCTTACTGTATTAAGAACGGTACGAAGGGGAAAAGATGGTGGAAGACATGATGGATGGCGAATCAAAACCTTGGAAAACGAAATTCGTTGAAGGTAAAATAATAGGAATAAATAGAATGGAAAAAGAAATTGGAAGCAAATTGAATGAGATGTACTTGTGTGTCTTTTCTTTTGTTAGCCAAGTTTCCAACTAAGAAAGCGAGACCCATCAAATAAGTCAGTCTGTTTTTTTGGGGGGTGAGTTTGTGGATGTTCCCATGAAAATGTTTGAACTGTTTAATAGATCTTCTTGAAACTGGACATGCTTATTTGAGGAATAATCTAACTCTTGTAATTTAAATATTTTCTAAAGAGGTTCTTGTTGAGAAATGAGCGTGAAAAGACAACAAAAATTCCCACAGAAAAGCACTGGAGTGTAAACAATGGATTTCTATCCTATTATTACTTTATTACTCAAAAACTAAACATTTATTCCCTTTTAGATAATCTGTGTGTGATCTGATCATAATAAAATTAATCAAATTTAGACAATTTTTAAGTAAATAGTGAGGATTTTCATTAATGTTTGTTTAAAATTTTTATTTCAAATTCCAATATTTAGCTAGTAGATATAGTTGGAAGATATATTTAAAGAAAGGAACAAAAAAACAAAGAAAATATAAAAAAAAAATGAAAAATCCTCGACAAGAATCGAACTGCAACCTTCTGATCCGAAGTCAGACGTCTTATCCATAAGGCTATGAGGGACTATATTCAAGTTATTATTAAATATCTCTTATCACTCCCTCTGTGTGTGAGACGCAATGAGAGAATAATATTAAATTTAAAAATGAAATAAAATTCAAGCTGAAGTGATCAATGTTAGTCCAAAAATCAACAGATCTTTAATTTTGTAAATGGGTTCATTTAGTATCAAAATCAATAGGTACCTAAACTTCTCTGAGTTTCGAACTGGCACAGACGATATCCGAAGTAAAATTAAATTCTGAAACTATGTATCGTTTTATGAAAAAGTCTTTTTTTCTGTAAAATAATATAACATTTCTGTAAAATAAAGTAAGCAGCTTATTGATTTCATGAAACTTCAGAAATGAAGCTGAAATCACAGTATCCAAATAAGCTTTCGGGGTAAATAAGTCATTGACTCCAGGATATCAACATTTCCTGTTGTACTGCTTTTTTAAGTCGAAAGAAGTCATTACAATGTAGAACATTTCTAAAATAAGGTAACTTCTTTATTTAGTTAATGAAAATTCACAAATGAAAGTTAATCTCAGTACGAACATATTATTTTTTCTCGGCTTCCGGAGTCGACATCGGGATTGAAAAGAAAACCAAAAATTGAGCATCAGTTTAAAAGAACGTGGTTGGATTTTGGAAATGAAATTGGTCAGTCTTCTGCCACCTAAGACGTTTGTTTATCTTCCCAGATGATGATAATTTTGAAATATTAGCACACTTGACTTTAATGAAAAAGAAATTGACAAATGGCCAATTACGAAAACTGATTAATGTAGTGAATGAAACATTAAGGCAATTTTGAATTTTGTTTAATAAGACTTAAGTATTAATAATAAATCGAATAGTACGACACAATCATACACTCACACAAACTCTTCTGTTTATTAAATTCCAGCTGGCCATGGATTAGAGAAGCAGGGCGATGAGCAGGAATTTTAGTGTCGATTTTCCCAAATGGATATCGAATTCTTTCCAGAGATGAATGTCGGATTGGTCCATCGATCTTTGCTTGTACCACTTAGACTAAACAGTCTCTGCCTCTAACTTTTAGGCATAAGATTTAAAAAAAAAAATGAGAAGTGGAATAAGAATTGGTGCTATAATACTCGATTTCTATTTTCTGATCTTATTTTAAATAGCTAATACGGAACTTACGCTCAATAACTAGACTCGGTTTAAATCAACAGTCTGATTATGCTTCGAAATTAAAAATTTGGACTTAATGGTGAGTTGAGGTATACATTTTCTAATGGCTACTTATTTTGATATATTTAGGACCCATGTGAAAGGTGGCTGAAATAAAAGATCAACTACATTAACTTATTGTTACACGCTGGAATTCGAAAGTTGTCACGCCAACTAGTTACATGACTCAATTTTGATTCACGACTGAGCATCCGAATTCTTACTATTCCATTGATCATTTACCTTCTCTGCTATCCTTTTATATGTTTGTAGGGATAAAACAGCTGGATGGATGTCCATCAAGTTCAGTAGCTTGTTTTTTGGTCCACAAAAAACAAACAAAGGCCCATTTACTGTCGTCTTCATTTTCCCATTCTTCAAACATAATCCCTCGCTAAAATAGTTAAATGGATTTCTCTAAGATTTACATGCTTACTTGTGAATTAACTTAAAATATGAGAACCTTTATTTTTGCATCCATCCTCCCATCGTCTTCCAAATGAATTCTCCATTGCTGCAGATTCAATCCCATTACATTTACAACATTACGTTCCACATACAACATGTTTACAAATTCCATTGCAAGATTAACATTACTTAATCCATGTCTGAGATCTGTGTTGAAGGAACGAAATATTTTTACTAGCTTTACCTTTTACACACGAAAAAGGAACAAGAAGGATAGGGAATGAGGAAAAAAGAAAAATCTCCTTCATTGTAGAGGAGATACAAATGGCTAATCCAGTCTTCTGTTGGGGTGGAGAAAAAAAAGCAGCTTTATCACCTTTGAGCAGAGAATTCTTCAATTCTCAACAAAGTATCTAAATCCTTAATACGATTGATACAGGATTTAACAACAGACGAAGAAAAACACGTAAAAAAGGGCATGGCCAATCCTAAAGAGCAAAAAAAAAAAAAAAAAATCTAAAAATGTTGGGTTTTCTTTAAGTTGTGGAAACAACGTAAAGGAAAAGTCTTAATATTTGTAGAAATTATTCTACATTATTGTCTTTTGTGTTGGCAAATTGTTTACCCAACACAAATTTACCAGTTTACGAAAAAATTACTTAAAAATCGCTTTACCTGTTTAAATTGCCTGAAACTGATTAATTAATTGCCACATTCCAATGATTTTCATTTTACGACAGCGTTCTGGAACCGAACATATCGTAATTTCAGTGTTAAGCGTGCATTCTTAAACAAACTAGTAAACAGCATATAAAAATAAAGGTAAAAAAAAAATTATCTTTTATAAGTACTTACGTCATTTTCAACAAACTTTACAGAGGTTTTTCTTAAGAGTATGTGAATCCCTTAAGTCTTAAGATTACTCATAATATAAAACGCATTCGCGAGATATGACGAATAGTAACAGATTAGGGATTGGAAGGATCTCGACTTATCTAACCTATGGGTGAAAAGATTTTTTTTTTTAATATTTTAATTCAAGATAGGTTTTATTACTAAGTAAAAATTATAAAAAAATACATAAAAAATCTTAATTACATACAACAATATGTACGTATAAAACTAAATAGCAAAATAGCAACAAAATATATGCGATGGATTCCTGCGCTTCCTCCTAGTTTGTCTATTGCATTTCACTTACAGGGGCTGGTGGAACGCCACTGAATCTACGCGACCTTTACAATGAACGCTGTGCAGTGAAGCCAAACCTAAGGCGGGCATTTTACTGCGCTTGTAAACTAATATCAAAGAAAGTGTGTAGCTTTGATCAAAAGGCCAAACAGCTGCAAAATCGAATAAGAGATTTTACAAAATAAATTTTTTTTCGGACTCCTCCGAATAAAAATCCTAAATACGCCCCTGATTGTCCTTGTTACAGTTATGTAACAAATCAGTGTAGATGACTACGAATTTACTGAAATAATTCTTTGTAAAAAAAGGGTTCCGTCATAAATCATTGGCTTTTTTAAGTAATTGAACTTTATGAATAATAAGAAAATTTTATTTCGTTAGCAAATAAAAAGATATACGAAACCAAATGCACCAGTATCTAGTCTAAATAGAACAGTATCTTTAAATTACTGTCTGCTGAAAATGAATTACATTTGAAATTAATTCCAATTAATTTTAACTATATAAAAATACATTAATATGAATGAATGAAGTTCTTGAATGAACTTAAAAACTACTTTCATTAAGAAAAAAATTTAAAACAACATTTAAAGTCGTGAAATTGACATAAACGAAAACCTGTTTTTACTTTTCTTTTGTGATATCGATTGAAAAGCTATATTCACAATTGTAGAAATCTCCCATTTAATGAAACAAAAAATATCTAAATCTTCATTTCTTAAGTTTCTCAAATCCGATTAATTTCAAAGCTATGAAAGTTCTCGCAAGATAATGGATAACCTAAAAGTATTAATATTCTTTGTTGGGTTTCACTGTTTCAGTTCTAATTTTTCCGACCTTCTCGCACTAATTTCTCAAGGTCTCACGAAAAAACGTGAAAAAATAAAAATATAAAAGATTAACTTAACTTAAATGTGTAGACAAAGTTTCAAAAAGATCGGTTCAGCGGCTGAAAGATTTTAAATGGGAGGATATACATACTAAACAGATTAACACTTATAAATTTCGCTTTCTTAGGACAAAAGACTAAAAATATTCGATAATACCGCTTGATTTATCAGAAATCCATTGTATTTCAGTTTTCAAGCAGATCCATAAAAAGTGCTTAAATAAGTTATGAATGACTATATAAACATTCACAGATACTCAGAGTGGCTTATCTTAAAGAAGCTAAAAAAAAAGCGTTTTAACATTAGTGAAGCGTTTTAACATTATTTTTCCAGTTTTCTTTTTTTTTATCCAAGTTCTTTGCAAAGATAGATCGATTCAAAGCAGTATTAAGGATAAAATTGATTTTTTTAGTAAGAAATGAGAACAAACGATTATCTGCGGAAGTTGTAGATTAATTAAGCTAATTATATAATAACGTATGAAAAATTGCTTTCCAGTTCTATTAATCATTTGAGATTTTTTCCTTTCTATAAGGAAGTACAATAATTAAGACATAAAATTAACCAGTAAGATTTATTACACAAATTAATAATATTTATCATTTATAATTAATTAATAAACAACCTTAAAATATAGTCCCATATACTTCAGACTGCAAAAACAGAAATATCTATGAAGAAGTGAGCGACTAATAAATAATAATTTTTAAAAATCCTTCATTGAAACAATTATATAGATACAATGGATAATAGATTTAAAACAAAGTCAAAGTTTTTGAATAAAATTTCCTACTTACCTTATTGATGATTCAACTCAAAATTCAGGTACAATTATTTCGATTTTCATCCCATCCATCTCTCAAAAACAACCCTCGAAATCCCGCTCTCAAATGGCGTGGGTTGATTTCTTTAAGATCTGATACGACACTTATTCGTAGTGCAACTTAAAATATGAATACGATTATTTTCGTCTCGACGTCTTCCACTTTAAAGTAGACCCTCCCACCCGTTATTCAGTCCCCATTAATGAATAACTCAGAGCATATCTTTCAATATTATTATAATTAACGGAATATCAATAGGGATGCAGAGCGTTGGACTGACAACCCGATCCCAACTTCAACCCGATGCTCAAAGCCTACACATCCAAAGTCCCGTTGGACCACGTATGAGAGATCCTTTAATCTCAATAGAGAATAATGAAATGAAACCAATTTTTAGCTCATTGAAATCTTAATTGCATAACTAATGAAAAGTGTTTAAGAATTTTATTGCCTTAACTCAAAACTAGATATTTTAAATTTAAATTTAAAATGCAAATTTGCTTAGTATATAGTTCTCACAGTTCATATCTATTATTACTATTAAATATTTGTAATTATGTAATATGCTGTTTTTTTTTATTATGTATTAAAATCTTCATTAAATTATTATTGTAAATTCTTCGACTGGTGGGACTTTCTCTTGCATTCCCTTGAATTGATATTCTTTTCTTTTCTAGTTTGCATGCATTTTCTGATTTACCACAGGAAAACTAAATGGCATTTATATATTCCAAGACAACCTTTCGTTAACAATATTCGGCATTCATATCCGTGTCTTCATTAAACTTAACGGCGGTTGGAGGCTACTAGACCAGAGCTCGATCGCATTTTCAGTTATTTCAGGATTCTGTAGATTACGTAGGGGTGTCAGGCTAGTATCATTCCAGCTTGTCTATCATTCGACAAACTAATCTGTAGATATACTAGAGACATAGTAGAAGCTCTGTTACTGCAGCAGAATGGAACATGATGTACTCAGTGATGAATCCAGCCCAGGTCTTGAATGTAAAGACCAAGTAATCAGAAGATGATAGAGTTGTTTTCATGAACGCCATTGCATTAATCATTTTGAGTAGTAATTTATTCCAATAACAATTTACTTCGGAAAGGAGAAGCAGATCGTTGAAACGCACAACGATTTATCAACGATATCTTATTTAGTTATTTGAACTTTCACATCTGAGCTTCCAAATTCGTAGTTTTATGAAAAAAGAAAAATTCTAAAAAATGTGCTTGTTGAAAAAATATACTTTTTAATCTGTACTTGAAGGAGAACTATATTTGCATTTTAATAGAATATTTCTGGTTTTGTCTGAATAAAATATCTAAATATTAAAGGGAAAATTGTAGGCAAAAGAAAATGAAAACAGTGATTCCATTTTCTGTTGCCTACAATTTTTACTTAACTTATTTAATAGTAAAATAGTCAAAACTAAAAAAAAATGTAGAAGGTAAAAACAATTCATTGTTGCCAACATGATAAAATTGTTTTTTTCTGATTTGAATGTATAATTTCACGTATGTGATATGTACTGTATTCGATATTTGTAATCCAGAAATATTTTTATAGTTTATTTTGTTATTAATTAAATTTTCTAATTAATTCAAAGAAACATTGTTTTTTTGTATACTTAGTAATCATCTCGCAAATCTCACATGCATGAAATAATTTTAAGTCACAAGAATTACATTCTACAAATATTTTGCCAGTATATCTTACAGCAAATTTATGGAAGTCTATTTTGAGAGAAGAAAACGGAAAACTATATCTTTGAACTTCTGATACGAATCCCCCTTCTTGTAACAGAACAGGCTCTTTAGATCAACGAAAAATTTCTACAAAGCCATTTGACACTTCCTCAACGTCCAAAATCGGTCAATTTATCAAACAATTCTCTTTTTCCTGATGCAGATGAATTAAAACTGCAACTAGAAAATAAAATCTAGATTGAATGTGTTACGTAATTTTTGGAAGTACAAAACGAATCGAGTTTTGCATTCGGAATTTGAGGTGCTTTTAGTCTAAAACATCTATTGAAAATCGATTGTGGTGGCAGTTGTGTTTGCATCACAGATTCATCGTTAATGATGGAGCCCAGGTGTTGGAATCAGCCAACCTCCCCTTACAATTCCTGCTAAAATTGATGAAAAAAAAAAAAAAAGTTCTTTGACTACAGCGCTGTTATCGCTTTCTGTCCAATAGAAAACAAGATTTCCAATGGAGGAAACAGAAGAACATCAATCACTTTTTAGCCCTACTATTCAAAGAGAAAGATATGACCCAAATTATCGCCTCACCTCTCTCTCTCTCTCTCTTTGTGGTTGTGTTTCTGTGAGTTATCCTATTTTTTTTTTGAACAATGAATGGATATTCTAAACATTTAATATCATTACTTATAAAAGAGAAAATTCGTTATAGATATTTAAAATTAGCTGGTTTTTTTTTTTTAACTTAGATTCCTGGGCACATCAAAATCACTCTGTATGCATGTGTGTGTGTGTCCTCCTAATAACGTTTGAACCGCTGGATAGATCTTCTTGAAAATTGGCAAATTTATGAAAGTACAAAAGACGATTGAACTCCTCTACATTTCAAATTTTCCCCGTGTGGGTCCTTATCTAAAGTTAAGTACGAGAAGGCAAAAAAAAAAAACGAAAAGCATTTACATAGAAACAGCGATTGTGAAACATAAGAAATCCACTAATTCCGCATGCTTTGATATCATTAATGTTAATTTCACTACTGAAGTAGATAAGAAAGATTGATTTTTTTTTTTCGGAGACCAGAAAATGTTTACTGTCTGTATTCAGCAGATACAGCAAATATTGACTTTTTGAGAGTTTTCACGACTTTAAAACACAGAAACACACACATGAGGGAAAAACGACATTAAAAACGACGACATTTTACGGAACGTAGGCTTTAAGTTCTTGAAGAACTTGTTGTTAATAATTAAGTTTGACGGAGTCAATAATGAATACAAATGACTTTTTTTTTGTATTGGTTGCTTCAAGATGAATACATAAAAAAAAGATGCAAAATCAGCTCTATTTAGAAAGTAGGAGCGTTCTTTAGGAGTTTTCCTTTTTAAAAAATAACAAAACTTGTATTTTTTATAGATTTATTAATGAGAGTTGTTCAACACATCATGAATTGTTCCAGAATATTCCCGTCGGGTTTTGTTCCCACCTCTTAAGCTATGTTTCGTTAAACATGGAAATGTCTTTCCAATTCTCTTAACGGATGCACTTCCTTAGAAGTCAATAACCACAGAAGACACAACAACTCGAGTGAAAAGAAATTCCCAATATTTGTACACACTCAATTCTTAGTAGATTAAAAGGATTTCCAAGTCGTTTTCCAGAGGTTTCCAGAAGTTTTCCATTATTTTTCAGATAACAAGAACGTAACTTAAGCAAGTCCCGAAGTCTACACAAAAAATCCTTGAAAGAACTTAATATCTATTTTCCTTTAAAATGTCCTGTTTTCGTTAGTTTTTTTCATCTTTCTTATTTACTTTAAAAACATGAAAATTGACAAACTGCTGAATTAGAGCTGTGGAAATTTATCATTGCTCTGGAAAAAATTAATTTAATCCACATTTCTTACTCACGTTGCTTCAATCCGATGAATTTTAATCATTAAAAAAATAATTAATTAACTGAAAGGGATTTATATCTATTGTTTAAGAATTCCGTAGAAATCTATGCTTTTCTATAGGAATTTTTATGGGAATCATCTTCATGCTGTGATTACTCAATAAGGACCCTTTTGGAAACGATTTTAGATATAAAAGTTAGATCATATCTTGTCCTTAAATAAGCACGCCAAGTTTAAAGAAGGTCAGAAGTAATGAGGAGGGATCTGAAGAGACTCACTTTTACAGAGTTAAAAATAGAATTATCAATAAAATATTTGATCAATTCTCAAATGATTTATAAAATATTGAAAAAATATCTACTTTAAAAAAGATAATATATAGAAAGATAATACTTGGAGAAATTGTATGGGTCAACTAGTATCTTTAATAATTTTCATTAATTTACTAATGGTTATTTATTGAAAATAATTTTGTTTTCACTTGAGTTATGGTTTTATTTGTATTCTAGTTTATTTTTGTATAAATACTGTTTCTAAATTTTTTTTATACTGTAATTTCACTTTTAACATTTTGGAATATTATTATGGTTCTTATTTGTTTTTTAATTTATAAGATTATCTTTGTACAACTTCCAACACCTACGTAACTGGTATATTTTACTTAGTAGGACTGTATTATACTATTATAATCAAATAAATAAAAAAAAATTATTTTAAAAATCGCAAGTCAAAGACAATTGTTTCTCCATAAAGAAAAAATTAAATTACAAGTAGTGATTCACAACAAGATAAGCTTAAAATTTGATAACAGATTTCAAGTCTTCTGAATTTTTCAAAAAAAAAATATCCATTTAAATTCTTTTTCTTCCCTAACCGTATAAAAACGTTTAAGAACCATAGAAGCATTTGTGGAAAAGAAACATATAGTTGTCATCGAATAAAGACCTTTACTTAGTGAGTCATCCATCGTAGTTAACGAAGTTTCGATAAAACAAAGATTAATTTATTGATTGAATTCTTACTATTCCACTTGAACATTGTTCTTCTGTGTTTGTCCATTTACCTGCTCATGTTAAAACGGCTGTACGATTTCTTTAAAAATTAGGCAGGTTGTTTACTTAGGATCCAACTTAAAATTAGTTTGGTTTCTATCCTCCACCCATCATCAAAATTGATCTTCTAGCGTTGCTGCTTCCTCTCGTCGCACTACGCTTTAGAAAGGTGAGGGTACAACTAATTTTAAGAGTATTTTTTTTTTTATATATAAAATGACTTTGTAATTATAATTGCAAATGAGCAGTATCTGGATTCATATGTATCCTATTTAGACTTTGTTAAAAAAAGATTTTCTAATGATCATTTTCGTTGATGGATTGCATCGCTGCCATCTTGTCATCTGCCAATATAATCCTGATGAATCTTCTTGAGAGAGTAAGACCCGATATTAGATCTATTGTCAGAACAACAATGATCTTCTCTATTGTTAAGCCATTCAATGATGCAGTCTCCGAGATTACTTTACCAATGTGTTCAATCATAATCAATCATCAGGATGTCGGTTTATTACCTTCTCCTGTATCTCGCATCTGAGAAGTAAAGTTTCTAAAGCCTGTTCTTCAGATGCGTTTCCTATTTACACACAATTCTAATAAAAAGAAAATAACAGAACATAGTACAGGAATTTTCCAGATCTAGTGGTGTACGAAAAATATTTTTTTATATTTTACACACCTTTATATTTTACACACCGTTCGGGGGCTGTACTTATTAAAGAAAAGTGTAGGTTTGATAAATGTCATGCTTTGTAAAACTATTTTATATCGAAGAGCAAAAAAACCCATATCTACCTTAAAATAATGGTAATTCCTATTCGAGACGTTTTAGTTCATGGAATAGCGGAAATCTAGACTCCGGCGTCTCAGAGACCTATGGGCACTAAGAGATTGGGTTCCTTCTCTTTAGCCCCTCGTGAAACCATTTTACAGAGAGCTGGGTGGACCCTTGGAATCATCCAGAGAAGAAATGACAGAGAACAAAATTAACTTTATTTCCAGGCAGGAAGTTAACTCGGATCCTTTAGCCTAACACTCAAATACTAGACTAGTATCTGTAATGAATCATTCAAAGTATTTACCATTTTTTATGTTAACTGTTTATTTAATTTCTTGGTTTTAACTTCAACAACACGTTTTTTAAAACGAAGATTTCTTGGATGTTCGTGAATCAATAGAGATCTACAGTTGATATACAGTAAAGTTCATCATCACAAATCTAACAAGAACTGCTAAAAGATTTCGAAGTCTACGTTTTTTATATCTTCATTTTTTTTTTGAAAAGAATCCACACAGGAAAATTTTCAAACATAAAAGTTAGTTTGTCTCATGTACTTAAATTTGCACGTCAAGTTTCAAGAAAATCCATCCAACGGTTCAAATAGACATATTCAGAACAGACATACAGATTGAATGAATTAATAATATTTTCCGTTGGAAAATAAGCTAAAAAAATACTAAACAAATTTATTGGTACAAGAATAGAGAGATAGTTTCCTTTTGATTTTGATACAAAGGTGCCCTCGGTTGGGCACTTAGAGCAAAAAAAACAAACAAACAAATGTTCTTAATAGGTTCTTAAAACATTGCTACATGGTACAAACACTAAGTAATTAAATATTGAATATATGTGAACAAGATTTTTAACATGTGTAAAAACTTTCATTAAAGATAAAATATAGCAACAGATCTTCTTCAGTCCTGAAGAAGCTGCGCATTGCCAGTGAAATCGATAATCTTTCTAACTTTGTCCTAATTTTTTTAATTATGTGTGTTACTGTACTTTTTTTTTAATGATAGTTAAATACGTACAGTAGAGCCCCGATTATCCGCAAGTGCCGCGAAAAATTGTTTTAATTACGAACCTAAAAAAAAAACAATTTTAATCCAAGCCAACAACAGGGAAAGTATAATAGGCCCTACAGTGCGAAGGTCGAAAATTACTGACAGGTTTATTGTGCATCGTGATCCTATAGGCCTTCTCGGAATTTGTGGATGAGTGGCAGGCTCTTGCTCTGCAGAAAGGCTGTATTGTACATATTTTAAAAGTTTTGCATATTATGTTTTTTATATAATAAAACGTAGTTTTTATGCTAAAATATTTTTTTTCGTGTTTACACCTCATTTTTAGTCTTTTTTCGGGTTATCTGCGATTTTTACTATCCGCGATACCCTTGCCACCCAATTCCGCGGATAAATCGGGGCTCTGCTGTTCGTGTAACTTTGTATTGAATAAATATTCTTTACTCTTCTTAATAACATATTCATAAAGTACTAACTTGTCATCATAATATAAAAAAGTGTTAATTACAATGTCACTTCTACATTTTACAGAAATTTCAGCACACAAAGATAAATGGTTTTACAAAAGTTATTTTCATGTTGTTTAATGTTAAGAATCGAACAAGAGAATCAAAATGACAAGATCTTTGCATCTTAAAGGGGAGACCCATCAGATGAGTCAATCGATGTATATTGGTATGTGTGTATGTGGGAGTGTATGTGTGCTCAGTTCTTCCCCAATAACTTTTCAACCTCTGAATGAATCTTCTTGAAAATTGGTATGCATACTCGAGGACTAGAGACGATCTAACATTCTATATTTGAAATCTTATCCAAGTGGGTCCTTGTTGAGAAATTAGCGTGAGAAAAAAAGTCCCCAGATAAGCAATGGAATTTAAACAATGTATTTCTAACATATTTCTATTGACATATAATTGCCTTAAACAGTGATCAGTAATCCTTTGTATTAGTAATCCATTAATTAGTGTATGGTTTATGATTAAAATTTAATCTGCTTTAAACAATTTAAGTAATGAGGAGTTTTTTAAAATTTCATTAGAAAATGAAAAATTTATGCTATTGAATTCAATAGATCTTAGAAAAATTGAAAATAAATTTCTCACGACTTTTAAATATATATGTTTCTCTTTCCTTTTTTCCTGATATATATTTAAAAGTCGTGAGAAATATATATATTTCTATATAAAAATTAGGAACAGTATTTGAATATATATATATATTTAAATACTATTCACAATTTTTGAAAGTAGGCTTTAAGTTCTTTTTAAATTTTTTCGTTTCGTTTAGTTTTTTTCGACAAAAAAATTTCGAATCAAGAGAATAACTTTTGTTTTTCTTACTTCTCTGTTTAACTTTTTTTTTTCTTTCTTCGACTGTTTTTTTTTATAAAGATAAGCCTTTTTTTGTTTTCATACCTTTCCTCTTTTCTTATTTGTTTCGTTCATTTTTCAACTGCAATTGGAGGCGGCTTTTGGCCACTGATTACAAAACGCGTTAACGTGATTGATACTCTGCAGTGACCACAAGGATATCCCGCCTCTAAGGATAAATCCCATCGGATTGAGCAAAACGACTTCTCCCAGTAGGAGGTCAGCAAACGCTCGTGAAAAATTAGACTCCACTCCAATTCCTGTCATTCCTCCCGAAATAATTGTTCCTGTCTACAACAGGATTTCAATGGGAAAGGATTTTAACGACGTAAATTCAACGTTCTTGAAAGAACCTGAAGCCCACTTTCCTGCGTTTTATTTTCTTTTTCTCTTTGTCTAAATAACGTAAACGAAAAACACCCTTTTCTTTTCAGCCAACCTTCTGATATGAAAGGGAGGCTCCTGCAATCAGTCAATCAGGATGTTTGCGTGTCTCCAATAACTTACAAACGTTGGAAGGATCTTCTTGAAACTTAGTATGCGTTTTTGAGATCTAACTTTTGTATTTCAAAATTCCTACACAAAAACATACGAATCAAAACAATGGATTTCTCTTACACAAATGAATATTAAGTTCTTAATCCACTGCATCTGCTTTTATAGGCTTAAAATTTAACCGATTCGGACAATTTAAATACAGTAGACTCTCGATATCTCGAAGTTGAAGGGACGCAAAAAAAAATGTGAGATAACAAGGTCATAACCAAAACATAAAAATTAACGTAAAAACACAAGATACGGAATAAAATTCTAAAACTTAAAAGAGTCTTGATAGATGAGAATAAGTATAAATACGTAATGATAGTTGATAATAAGTCTAAATACAGCAATGATAATTTTAATTTTTAAAAGTAATCGAAAATAATTACATTAAATTGAAAAGAATTAGTAAAATACAATGAATTTACATTGCTAGAATTTCTTAAAAAAGTGAGAGATTCTTGGAAAAATACCTCTATTTGCTTCGACACAACTGAACGGCGATTTTTCCGGAAAAATTCATTTTTTACTTCGAAAAATATTCGACATAACAAGGTTTTGAGTGAAAACTCTTCGACATAAGAATTAAAATTAACATTAGATGAATATGTAATATCAAGGGGAAAAATAATTTTTCGACATATCACGGTTTTCGAGATATAGAAGTTCGAGATACCGAGCGTATACTGTAAGTAATACGGATTTAATTCATGCGTTTCAGAAAAGCTAAACAAGAAACCGCAAACGGTTCCATTTCATTTGAATTATAAAAATATCTTAAGATTTAAGTATCTTAATAAAAATGGATTATTTTTTTTTTTTGCTTTAGAAAAGCCATTTATATTTTATAATATTGCTTCTTTCATTATTGTGCTTTTTTTGTACAATTAGTATAAATTATTATAAAATGAATTAAGGAATTGATTTTTTATATCTCTTTATATAAACTGGTTTACTATTTAGCACAAACACCACAAAGAAAAAGTAACTTTCATTATAGCTTTTAGTTACATCCTGGGAATCTTATTTAGAAAATAAATTTATCCTAATATTTATTAATCACTAGTTGACCCGTGCGAATAATTCGCAACAAAAAAACCAACTTTGAGAAATAATAAATAAATCCAACAGCTATCGTGCATGTTAGTTAAACACATCGTCAATAGATGGCGTCTTCTCCATTTTTATAAAAAGGTTGACCCGTGCGAATAATTCATATGGTATCTTGATCAGTCACCGAATGGTAATGTGCAAATAAATAAATGAACAGATTGTGAATAGATGGCGCCTTCTACATTTTTATAAAAAGATTTTTAAAATAAAGTTTTTTAAGGAAAACATTAATTTTAAACAATTTATTTAATCTTCAAAATGATGTCTATTAAATATGACAAAAGTATTAAGGGAAATAATAATAAAAAAAAGTTTTGGAAAATAATATATGAGAAGTTGACAAATTTCTATGTTTTTTTATTGTAATAAATCGTTTATTTTTATTAAACTATAAATCTTTGTTTGTTTTTTTATCTGTTCTTATTAAATAAACGATGAAATATCATTTTAAAGTGCATTTTTATTCAAAAATGGGTATATTTGAAGTTTACGGCGCTATAGAATTATTTGAAATATTGTTTCGCTTTCGAAAGATCAAGTCGCTTCTGTTAAAGCGTGTCTACATTTTTATAAAAGGTTTTTAAATTAAAGTTTTTAAACGAAAACAATAATTTTAAACAATTTGTTTATTTTTCGTCATTAGCGGAGATCGAAATCTTCAGAATGATGTCTCAATCATTGAGTTTGATGAAGTATTAAGGAAGATATGACGTTCCGACACAGAAACACCTTTGAGAAATAATATATAAGGATATTTTGTTTAATAAGCCGTAATAAACATGCGTTAATATCCAGGTTTCATGCATTTAAATTCTCCTTCTTCAGGCTATTAATAAACTTTTCAATAAATAGTGCAAGCAAACGAAAGATAAAATAGGATTCAGTATTTTCTTTTTGTTTCAGACATCTTTATAAAAAAAAAAGTTTAGCTTTTCGCTAAAATTAAATTTCGTTTTCCGTTATATTTAATATTCCAACGAAATATCAATAAATGGATAAGAAATAAGATATTTGTTTAAGCTTGTGCTGATCTTGTTTCTTTTTTCATTTTGTTTAAATTCTTCGGCACTTTAAACTTATTTAATTAACTTTTATAGTAATAAATACCCTTCAGTCCTTTCTTGCATTAGGAAGAGCTTATTAGTTGTGCAAGTTAGCACTACATTTATTATTGTCGTTTTTTTGTACTTCGGGGGTCACTGCCTGTAGGACGGTGGCCGTCATATAAGTTCTTGCCTTTCTGAGTCATATTTATTTAAAAAAATCCAAATTTCCTAATAATTTTTATCCATATTTCTATTTAATGAAATACTGAATAGAAATATACGAGTTTATTATTACAGAATGGCAAAATGGAGAATTAATGATTATTAATTTGTATTGTATAAAACCAATGGATTGAGAATTAATTTGAAAAAATAAAATAATAAATTAATCATATCTTTAAATTTTCGAATTCACATACAATAACTTATATGGGTCTTGTATTATAATTTAATTCTAAACAGATTTTTTTTTTTTAATTTTTCAAGATAAATAGGATAGTTTGGTCCTGAAGGAGGAGTGAGACATGATACTGTAGGTCCTTTTTTTGATATTATCTCATCCCGGAATGAGGAAATCCCTCAAAAAAAGGACCTACAGGATAAATAGGAATTATAAATTACATCGGAAGCGCAGTGGTGCCTCAAAGAAAAATGGCCTGCGCACTGCTCACTAATTTTTAATTGGTGAATTTTCATTGTGTATTTTTTCTTTGAGGCACCACTGCGCTTCCGATGTATTGTTCATACTAGCCTCAGTACAGAGAGCTTGTTATTTATTGTGACTTCTCCTGGCTGATGTGTGAATATTTGTTCCAGGATGTCACTTGTAAATAATTTGATCTCACTCATTGTTATTAGGAATTAAAAATTCTGAACTGATACTAATCAATGATTACCAAAGAATTTTTTTTCCTTAAAAAACAAGAAAATTATTTCATCTTTAAAAAAAGATCTCATTACTATCTGTAAATAAGCAAAAAATAATGGATAGACTTGCTTTTCATTATTAAAAAAAATAAGGGTGTTATTTATTATAAATAATAAATAAATTACTTAATATACATATATAGATTAGAGGTATTTTATTACAATACATATGCAATACAATCCCCTGTAAAAACTTTAAAGATACGTTCCATTCAGTAACGCAAATAAAAAAGTTCAAATAAATATGGATCCGGAAATGAGTAGTTTTTATTATTCAATGCATGGTTGTTGGTTGGCAGTATGATGCGATAAAACGCATTTCAAAATATTCATAAATTAAAACACAGATTTACAAAATAGAGAAAAAGGTGATTAAATAAATGGTTTTGAAAAATAATATAAATAATTAATTGGGTCAGGAAACGAGCAACCATACATTGAATATTGAAAACTATATTTTTCTCAAAAATTACTCATTTCCAGAGTATATTTTGTACATCTGTGTTGTAATTTATGAATATTTTGAAATACGTTTTTATCGCATCATACTGTGTCAACGTAAACAATAATAAAAAAAAAAAAAACCCAACAACGATAATTGAATAATGAAAACTATGTTTTTCGCGAAAACTATTCATTTCCGGACCCATTAATTGATTTTGCTTTTTTAACATCATTTATTAAATCACCCTTTCTGTATAAGTTAGATTTGTAATTTAAAAATAGTTTCACAATAATAATAATTATTAAATTAATAATATTATTAATTAATTATTAATAAATAAATAAATTTTCTCATTCATGTTTGCTATTATTACAAATAGGCTTATTTACAAGTAGGTAGAAACATTTACGTGGTTGGGGAGGGGGTAAATAATTATTTTTAAAAACCTTATAAAGAATTATATAAATAATTATTATTATTATTATTGTATAGCATTACTTTGATTCAATTAATGTTGTCAATTTATAAATAAGTTATTGACATTGTCTTTTCATCTTTTTGGTACTTTTCCATTTTCTTCCGATCCTTTAATTTTGAAAAATGAGAAAAACCGACATTGTTATTAAAAAAAAAGAGAGAGGGAGAGAAGATTAAGCTCCCTTTCTTTGAAACACCACCACTAAAATACAAACAATGTATCGTCTTTTAATTATAAAAAACAAACATGAAAATTTTTTTTTGTTTTTCTTACGTTTTTTCTTATTACTATTACTTGAAAAATTTTTTTAACGTTTTTCGTTACTTTACTAATGGAATGATTATTCTATTATTTCGTTACGAGTCAAGTTTTCCAACAATGATTTCAAAGCATTTTCTAGATAAACAGTCAATCTTTTTTTTTAGAAAAGATAATTTAATTATTTTAATTTTAAATACGCTTCCCTATCTCAATCTTAAACATATAATTTATTTTTTTGAAATACGTTAAAGCTTTTTTCCATGTTGTAATTCACTTTATAAAGCCTGGAATTTGTAAAATTATTTACATTTCGATGTTATTTAATTAACATCGAAATATCTAATCTAGATTTAATCTATACATTTTTAAATGTTTTGTTTCTTCATATTTTTATTCCAGGAATGTTTGTTGACGGCATTTTCTATTTAACCTTCTTTTTTATAGAAAATTCATTATTAAATTCATAATCGATACCTTTGGAGACTTCGTAGATAAAATGTAAACTTGAAGAAGTTCCTCCCACTCTTTCTAGCAGCTGATGTAACATTTACGATACTCCTACATTTATTGTTTGCTCTCTAAGAATAAACTCCTAGAGTACCACAGAGTGCGGGGAGGCCGTTCAACGGTTGTTGTAAGGCGTTCAAACGAAGATAAGGAAGAGACTCTTGTAAATGTTTGACGAGATGCACTGCAGGTGGCGCTGTAACAAAATATTCCAATATTAATGGCGCCAAATAGCGGGCCTTGGATGATAAAACACGATTGCAAAAAAAAGACTCCTCTCCTTATTTCCAAACGACACCTAAGTACTCGAACACAGACCCTCCTATTAGAAAACATTGCGCGTTTAATAGACTCCAGATAAATGCACTCCTAGTAAAAATAAACTGTCTTAAAAAAATCTCAGATTTTATAAGAAACATCGCAGAGGAATTGAAAATCTAGCGTCACTGCCAAGGCTGCGTTTCTTATAAATTCTAGTGATTATATAAAAGTGTAAGTATATATTATTTATATTTATGTAAAAATAATTCTATACATCCTTTACATCTATTATTATAAAAAATGCCTTGTGTGCGGTAAGTCCGCAACAATTAAATTTCGCACACACGTTGCTAGGAAACAGGAGCATTGTTGCATGATCAACTTAACTGCTCAAATTTGTATTCTTTAAAATTTAAACTTTAATTTAGTTTTGGTTTGTAATTATAACATTTAGTTTTAAAACTCTAGTTTTAAGTTTTAGTTTACTTGATGTAATTTGTTTTTGTTTTTTTGAATAGATATAATGTTTTTTTCCCGTTACATGTGAGGCTACCGGAGCGAAGCGACGGGCAGCAATCTATATACAGTAAACTCCCGATTATCCGCGGGCGGATTATCCTCTTTGCAGATTACCCGCTGATCTCTCCATTTTTTCTTTTACTGTACAATAAATTACGGAATTAAAAAAAAAATATTAAATCTAGAATTAGGTAAACAATTAAAGAGGCAAACAAAGTAAGTGAAGACAATTACAGACAGACAATTTAAAGAACGACCTTGTGGGCGTAGCTTAGGTAGGCAGGTTACACTAAATTACGGGAGAGCCTTCCCATAATAATAAAATTTAAAAATAAATATGTAATTTAAAATAAAATAATTCTTTATAATGAATATACTGTAATTATGTGTAATGTAAATAAAACATGTTAAAAGCATTTTTGTGTTGATTTTCGTACTTTTTCGTCCTATTTCGGATTATCCGCGGAATTCGCTTATCCGCAGTTGCCGCGCCACCCAATTCCGCGGATAATTGGGAGTTTACTGTAATTTTATATTAAAACTATAAATTACGTTTTATTTATTAAACACAAAAGTATTTCGATATTTAAACATAATATGTTAAACAGACAATAATTATGTACCGTATATGCTCCAATAAACGCCGAGGCTCTTATTGTCACCGGTCTCTAATAGGCGCCGGGCTGCAGAGGGGACACGGCCAAATAGTAGCCGGTCTCTAACAGTAGCCGGGTCTTTGATATTTGCCTACCGGTATTAGTGAAAGCGTCCGTATCTTTAAAGTCGTGCTTAATACCTTACGGTACATTGCCTTACAAAATGCCGCCGAAACGGTCATTTGACATTGCCTTTAAGATTCGCGCGGTGGAATATGCGAAAGAAACTTCCGGTGAGGCGGCCGCCCGTCATTGCGGATAGCAGCGAAAGGGGCAGAAAGACATTGCCATTTATCTTTAACAATCTAATGTAGCATGTGAAATTCAAATAAAGTAGCTGTTTGTAATATTAGCCGGTATTTATGTATAAAAATATTGCGTTCTGAAGGTTTTTGTTAATAATGTCCAGCCTCTAATAGCAGCCGGTCTCAATTAAGCGCCGGAAGCCGAGGCTAGTTTTGCAAATAAACGCCGGGGGCCTCTATTGGAGCATATACGGTATATGCATATCAGCCAGTTACGAGGGATGAAAGGATGAATACCAAAATGAACGTGCTTTACGTCATACCATAAATAAGTTATGAAAATCCGTCCAATCGTTTTAACGTGAAGCAAAGACAAAAAAAAAGGAAAATAGTGAAGAAAAGTATTTAAGGGGAATATTAAAATTCCTTATGCATCTCATGTCAATAAATAAATAGATAAATAGAGGACTATTTACGTCTAATACTCAAATACTGAAATGTTTTCCCAACTAAAGTACTGTTAGAATTTTAAATCAAACTTTTACTTTATCACTTAATTTTGCTTCTGGAATTTTTATTATTGATTTCATCAACAAATTACCACTAGTAAATTGAATATTGATGTAATTAAATGATATATAATTGAAAACAGACAATTATAATAATTACGGCTCTTAATAACATTTAATGAGCCAATTAACTGGAAAGGTGAATTTTAAAGAACGATCTATAATTAATGATTTAAAGTCAGTATCTTGTTAAGGCAATAAAAAGTTATATCTTAGTTGAAAGATAATGAGTACTTCATTAACCAGGTCACATTTTATCCTATTTTAAAAATAAAATGCTACTAAAGGGAATAACATTAAAGTGTCTAACATCATACAGTGGCTCTTCATCTACCTTGTTTGCATTTCTGATAATAATAGAGAAAATAAATAACTAGTAAACATGCTCAGCTATGTACACTAAGCAGGCAACACTAGCGGAGGGGTTCATTTAGGGGACTAGGAGGGAAGGGGACCGAAAGGGATTGTGCTCCCATTTGACATTGGCTAATAATTAAACATTGTATCAAAAAGATATTTGTTCGGCCGTTTAAGGGAAGAATTTCGGGGTCAGTTTTAAGAGATCACAATAAATGTATCTGTATTTTAAGTTCGATCATAAATAAGCCACGAAATAAATTTCATGGAAATCAGTCCAGCCGCTTTAACGTGGTGAGCAAACAGACAAACAAGAGGACAAAAATGTTGAATAATGAGACTTCGCAAACTCAGAAATAATCCTCTCAATTTTGTTTTTCCTTTTTTCGACATATTTAGAAACTTTCTTTGAACGAGCTGGAAGTTGGCTCAAGAGTTCCTTACATCACCTTTTTCCTTATTTAATTCTTTGAGTTATCAGTTGTTGTTTTTTTTTTGTTTTGTTTTTTAAAGTTAATAATGTTATGATTTTAAATTCTCAAAATGATTTCTGTTTTTTCTTTAGGGAACAAATCGTTTCTATTATCCAGATCATAGATTTTGATCTCTAGCCCTTTAGATAATATTAGTTAGATATGTTAGTTAGACAAATACCAAAATTAGAAGGGATCCATTCTTGTAATAAATTTCATCTTCCTTGGATATATAGTTTCTGAGGTTTGTTTTTTTTTCCTTTAATTTTTCAGTTTTATTGACACATTTTTGTGGTTTTTCCCCTTGGCTCTTAACTGATTAATCGGATTCGTATCAAAATTGCAACCTTCTAGTTCTTTAGTTATCATGGTCACAGACGGACGGACAGACATGTCTGCTTCAATTTGAATATATATTTACAAAAAATTTAGTTCTAACCTCTTTTTCTTCCCGATCCCTATTAAGATCAAAATTTGGCTGTAATGACGTTGATAAACATTCCTGTGTAATATTAATAATAATAAAATAAATGTTTTATTATTTCCTAGCCTCACCCTGACGTTGTCAGGTAGGGATAGCCCGTGTCCATAGTTGGCCAAAGTCGATGAAAGGAAGGAAGGAAAACAAATGCATAAATTCTAGCGAGGTAAATTTAATCTTTTGAATAAGGATTTCCATAATAAGTTTAATGCATTAAATTAAGCGATGTAAATAATAAATAAAACCATAAATTTTTCAAAACTTTAAAAACTTTTCAAAATTCGTTCAATGCAAAGTTTGTTTTCTTGTTTGTAACTATGCTGTTTAAATTTTAATGATGCTAAAGCCGCTTGAAATTTAAAATTATAAGTTTATAATATATGTTGATCTCACTTATCAGAAGCATTTTAAGTTAAAATATGAAATGTTTATAAGTTTTTGAATGAAATAATCTTGTTCTTTTAAATATTAAATACAATAACAGTTAAAGTTTTAACTTTTAGTCTTCTGATAAGATCAGCACAATTATATTCCTGTTTTGTCTGTCGCATAGGCAAGTATCATTAAAATATCATTAAAATCTCATTAAATTATCATTAAGCACAACAATCCCATCAATCGCAACAATTGTGCCTTTTGCATTCGCAACAATTACATTTATAGTGATTGTTGTAGAGCTACATTATAGAAGCGCAATTGTTGCATTTATTGGAAATAAACACAAGGAAATTAAAGCAATATCAATTATCAGAAGACGTTGCGCATCATTATGATTGCTTTACTAATCGCTTTCCCTATCTTGTTTTATAATCATAACAATGCATTTTACAGGAAGACTCACACGTTTAAAATAAATTAAAATTAAATCTATTAAGAGAACACAGGAGAGAACATTCTATCCCTGTCTATACGTTCTATTCTTCGAATCACTTCACATTACAGTCCTACTCCACTTTGCAACAATGACGTTAGGTTGTCCAGACGGCATCAGTTTGCTTAAAAAGAACTGATTATTCTCTGTGTGTGATTAAGTGAATAGTAAAGTGTTTACAACTTCCTTTTTCTTCTTTTTCCTTGAGATTAAAGTATAAAAATAAATGAATAATCGGGCAGATAAACGTGAAAAGCGAAGACAGTTACGCACATGCATGACGGTTGCAGAGCAGGACCTGCATTGATAAGTGCAAAAAAAAAACCAATGCTTCGCAGTCCGACAATTTCGTTTTACGACAATGATCTAGAACCTAAAAAGTCGTAATATCAGGGTATGCATGTATCTTTTAATATTAATTTATCATCGTTGTCTGAAACATCCGTCGTGTTTTCTGAGATTTAGCCATTGCCAACTATTCAAGTTTTATAAAGATTTTTTCTGTTTCTGTGGTTGTCGTAAACCTGCAGACGCTATCAGGTCCACTGGATATTCTCAATTTGGTGGATTCTTCTAATTCCAAAAAAAGCTTCAGTTTTTTTTTTTCGAGCGCGAATTTTAATCCACGGATATAAGATCAGGATATTATTTTTTTAGCGACCTCAGTAGGAAGGAAATGTAAAGGGTTCCGTGTCTTCAGCGCCCTCAGTATATCAAACCGAGAGTTGGAGCTCCCAAGAGCTACTTTGGACTCCCCATGGCCTAAAGGACTAGGCCACTTCCCGTTTTAGGTGGTCATTGACCGGGTCAGGAAATTAACAGTAATTGGACAAACATGGGTCTATCTATATTGAATCGAATACCCTTCGACCCCCAATTTGGCGAATAGAATCGCCCGAATGGTGCAAAAGGAGAGACTACAAATTCTCATGAACTCAGTTGTTGCATTGCATGATTTAATATATTAGACATGAAGGCTTCAGTAAATGAGTTTTGCGCGAATCAATAGTTGTGTCACTTCTAACAATGCAAGCATTTCATGATTGTAAATCGTAAGGGGTTCGCTTCCTTTTATATTTACTATAGACCTGTGAAGTGATTTTTTTTTTCTTAATTAATATTTTTTCTCTTCATTTCTGAAGGAGTCTAAACTTCCGGTTTGATTTATCTAAAATGATCATCTTTCTGATCTTAGTCTGCATTTGTCTGCATCTGTTATCGGTTTATTACTTCTTACTGTTTTGAAATTAATCGTATGTACAGGCTATGTATATACATATTTCCTATCTAATTTCAATATATATATTTCACAGAATCGAAAAAATTTTAAACACTTAATGTTTACCAAATATAAACTTAAATAAAGTAAAATATAAATGTATTTTTACAAAACAATGTCATTTAATGTTTAATGTTAAATTTAATCTAGATATGTCTGAAAAGGGGAAATTTCTGAATTAAACATTACTTCGGAGATGAAGCAAAAGTCCGCCAGCGATGCTTCACTGTATGACGGAGCAGCTTTACAGCGAAGCTTATCAGCGGAGCTGCAGCTGGGGCAAAGAGTTCTACAAACACTCTTCGTCAATTACAAAAGATAAACCGAATATTCCACAGTAAGAATGTCTTAGAAAGGATATTCACAAATCGAATTGGCAAAGGAATCATCTACCGTTATTAAATTACTTGAAAATTAATTAATACGTGCCTGAGTCTTCTAATTCTAAAAATTCTTTTTTTTTTCCCCGTTATTACAACTCTTATCATATTTTAAATACTAAAATGCGGTTAAAATACTGAAAATTTAAAACAGAAGTTAAAAGTTCGTAATTTTAATTTAAAAAATGAATTTTGATTGATTAAAATCCGAAATCAATGTTTTCCATAAATTTGAGATTATTATTATTAAAGCTATCAATATATTTCCTATTTTTATTAATACTTCATTGTATTAAATCCTAAATTCTAATCCCATTTTAGCTAATCCATTAATTTCATAGGATTAAACCTAATCCGATTTTGACAGTAAAGCAGATTTAATGAATCTCTTTTTCAAAAAAATTCAAATTTCTATTATTTATATATTCAAGTAAATATTAGAATTTTAAAATAAAAGTAGGCTTAAAAAATTAGGAAAAAATAAAGAAATTTTAAGAAATAACATTGTAAGGAAAGTAGGTGTTGAATTCTTCTTATGACATTGTAGAGATGATTACAGCCCAATTTCAGTGGACCAAGTTGAGGTGACTAACAATGAAATCGGTGCACGTTTTCTTTATTTTACATTGACCCCTTCACTACATGACCTTGACCCTGGTGAGGGGAATTCAGTACTAATATGAACTTGTAGGGTTTTTCAAAACCACAGTGGTTATAGGAGAAGAGAGGTGTGTTAAAAGTCATCTCTGAAGGGGAATCCCGGTTGGAGTATCTTTCTTAGGGCTCTTGGTTGGAGGACAACTAGGGCCCTGGTCTACCTAAAGCTAAGGTGTAAGGTACTGTGCCGAGATCTAAACACTGGGGGCATGTAGCTAATGATCCCCTCACGGAATCAGTCGAAACGCTATTACGGTTCTATGCATGGTACTTCCCCGATTATCGTGGAACGTGAATGGAACCTTTAAATAATTAAAAAAAAATCTTCTTTAGCTTCTTTACTGTAGATAAGAGACTGTGGAAAGAAGTTTAAAGAAATCAACCTACCACTGACGTACAGCCTACCACTGAAAAGCTGGTGGTTTCAACATACCACTGGGAGGAAGTGACAGTTTTACCAAGCCCTCAGATAAAGAAATAGGTATCATTGTCTCCAATGTAAATAGATTTCACCTTGAAAAGAAAAGCTTTCAAAAGGAAACTTAAGAGCCTGTGGAACCGGGACTGCAAAGAATGGCCACTACTTCTAGCAAAGAATGACCGTGACTCATACTCCTAAGAGAGGTAAAACCAGTTCTTTTTAGAACATTCTGCAAGAAAAGGCACTCATATGTTATTGAGAATGAACCTTCAAACAAACGGCTCAAAAAGAATCGCGATGGATTTAGACTTAAAGAGGGAGTTACTCTGAGAATTACTCTGAGAATTTCCGATGCTAAAGAATGTCCTAAGTCTGAAGATACCTTTTAGGATACCTGATATTACAACCCGAGGATCCGAAAGTGCTTCTTCGAAGATGAAAATACTAAACCCAGGACTGGTCAGTAACTTCTGGAAAGTAGCAGATCGACAGCCTGATGCTAAAGAGACTAATATTTCTTATGATCAAACATCAGTGCCATTGAAGATTGTGATTCAACAGGAACCCGTAGAGAGAAGATTTCCAATTAAAGTAAGCTTTTATTCTGTTTATGCTATGGTTAAATATTATTCAAATAAATTTTCATCACTGCAAAGCAGCTGCGGTCCCTATTTAGAAAGCTGATAATATTCACATTACTCTTATTCTATCTCTTGAATCTTCAGATGTAAAATAAGAGACTTAAACTTAGTGACTTATCTTGTTTACGCTAGTAAAACTTTTTTACCCAAGAGCTGTGTTTATATTCAGTACGAATGCTACTACAGCAAGCATATGGGAAAGTGTAAAAAGGCTGTAGTAATAGGAACGTTACCATTCTTTCTGACAGTCTTCATAAAGCCCAACTGTGATTAAATCCAAATTGATCTAGGAATGTCTTAGGACACTGGCAAAACCCAATAAAATAAAACTTACTTGGCACCACGACAGTAGAATTGAAGGCAAAGGAAAAGCCGACAGTTTGTCCAAAGTGGATCTGATGGTTTGTTTATAGCAATTGAACACTTTATAGCAATTAACCCTTAAGCAATTGAATTGCATCTCTGATGCCATGATTATTGGAAATCCTGTTAAGGACTTCGACATTTCAAAAACATTTATTAAAGATGTGAAAAATGCAGATCTGTTAGCCTACTTAAACTCAGCAGGGACAAATAAAATGGGTTTTGGGGTTTTGACTGACTAAACAACATCTACGTAAAATTACAATTCTGTCGTTAACATTTTATGCAATAGTTGGAATTATGCAGGTGAGACTGCTGCTGTTCTTACCTGTGAATGTGATCCATTAGGAGGACTTAGGTTTCGACTCTTCGGGAAACCTTTTCTGTTTCCAGATGATGATGTTTTTGTCCCCATCACCAGTCTAGTCATGTTCATTCGCATTGCTAGACTAATGGAGGAATACGATATGGATAATGCAATACATCGTCAATGGTCGCAACACTTAGAGTTTATTACGCTCTCCCTACAATGAATCTAATGTCACCTTCGATTACATTATCAGAATAATGAACTTTTTACAGAGAAAGTCCTTTTTTTAAATAATATCATATTGCTGCATGCTTTCTTACTGATAGGGCACTTTATAATGAATTTTCTACTACAATGATATTCATTCCTATGGTAAAACAAAAATACGTACAACTCTAGTCTGTTCCTGTGAGACAGAATGACCCGAACAGTATAAGTCGATCCCCCCCCCCCCGCCCCCTACAAGTCAAAAGGGTTCCAATCAGATATTACTCATGTCTTTACTGTTTGAGCTGCTAAGTGACGACGGACAGAATCTTCTTAAAGCTCTTCCCCCACTCCTCCTTTTACATTTTCTTGCTAAAACCAAGCAGAAGTTCGAAGGGATTTAAATCTACATTTTTTTAGTGATCCATGTACACGAAAAAGAATCCCCGCTGTAAAAAAGGACGACGGGGATATGAACTGTTCGTTCCATCACCATTTCTACAGCCGAAACTACAGGCGGGACAGACATGAATCAATCTCACTGGAACATTATTGGAACCATTAACTTGTAGAGAAAATTACAAGTTCCAAACACAAAATACAAGGTCTGAAGCAAGTACGTATTTCTTAAAAAACTTTTTTTTTTTCAATTTTTTTTTCTCTCTTTTCTTTTTTTTTTTTTTAGAAAAAAAAACACATTGAAAACTGGAAAACCTACGATTTAAATTCTAATTTCAATTACAATCAATACAATTTCACATTTTCTGGAAAAAAATGAATTAAATCCACATTTATTAATAATTGTGTAAATCGGATTAATTTTAACCATACGCAAAAGATTAGCTAACATTCATTGCTCAAGACAATGAGATATTAACAGAAATTGGATAGAAATCCATTGTTTAGATTCCAATGATTTTCTTTGGAATTATTGTCGTTGTCTCGCGCTAATTTCTGGACAACGATCCACTTGGAAATATTTCAAATATAACAATGAGATCCTCTGTAGTCCTTAAATAGGTATACCAAGTTTCAAGAAAATTCATCCAGCGGTTCAAAAGTTAGTAGAGGATTCTGAAGGACAGACGTAAACACTAGTCGGACTAAATTGATGAGCCTCGCTTTTGAATTGGCCAAAGAAAAAAAAACAACCTCCATTAATAAAACTGGTAGTGGTTGTCTTAAAAAACTTAAAATGGTTTATCAGTGCTTTTCCTACCCATAAATTGATACAAATTCACTTAAACTTGAATTTTGCTTTTAAGTTAATTGTTTATCAACGATTTTTGGTTAACGTAGAAGCAAATAAGATCTCTATTTTGGATATTTCTTTATCTTATCCACAGATCATTAATTTCCTTCGGCAAAGAAAAAAAAAAGAAAGTCGAATTGACAGATAACGGAAAGAATGCAGCAAACCTCTACAATCCGTGAACCATCAAAGCTACTCAGCCTCGTTTTAAATTGACTGTTAAAGAAGGTTACAATGTCAGTGGAATTCCAATTAAGTTACAACTGCTTCCTCTGCTCTTTTCGCAATGAAGCTTTCTTCCTTTTGAATCACTGAGAACTTATTCGATAAGTCTTTTAATTTAGAATGGAAATTAGAGGAGCTTATTTATGGAAAAAGAAATAGTTTAATGTGGATGATTTGTAAGTAGAGAATACAATGGGGAAGAAAACCGGTAGTTAGGATACTAGGGAATTGAGTGGAACGAAGAAGATGAAGTGTACATAAACAGGAAGTTTGAAGAACTCAATACCTACTTTTCTTAAAATGTGATTTCTTAAAACGTCTATATTTTCTCTTTAGTTGAGAAACGGAAAATCTATATTTGTTTTTAAATTCTAATATCTACTGAATACAAATAATGAATTTTGAATAATCTGTAAAAAAAAAAAATTAAATCTACTTTAAATTGTCTAACTCAGATTAAATTTAATCGCATCAAAACAATGAAGTATGAAAAGTTAATCCATTGTTTAGATTCCAATTCTTTTACAACGAAATTTCTTGATCAGAACATATTTTAAAATATCAAGGTAAGATCATCTCCAGTTCTTAAATATGCATAGTAAGTTTTAGGAAGATCCATACTGAGTGATCTCATCAAGCCTCACTCATCGAGGCAAGTTAATAAAATTTTGGATACACTTTTCATTAAATCATATGACGTCCGTAGGTTAGAGAGAACATTGTAATAGTGATATTAAATGAGAAATTTAAAAACAACAATAAAATCCAAAGAACTTAGTCTATTGTCCATAAAATGTTATTTTATATATATATGAAACAGATGACGTCATCTCTAAGTTCCAACTTCCATCCACAGACGGAGCCTGGTGAGGTCTATCCAGTATCAACGCACGATGACTCCACTATCCTGATTTTCCACGTGTTCCTGATTTTCTTCTATTGCTTGCGCACTTACAGAAAATGCCATGTATTCTTGTCAAAGCCTCGTCGGGAAGGCGAAACCGATAGTTTCCTTCATTTGTTTTTAATGTGTCTAAAGGTTTTTTTAAGAACCAGTCAAGTGTGTTCGCCTTAATTTTAATTTGTATTAGTTATGTACAGACGTTAAATCGTTTTTAATTTATAAATCTTCCTTTTTCTTAAATAAAAAAAGAAAAGAAATAAATCGCTTTTAAAAGAAGTTACCACACATAAAAATCTAAATCTACTAATTCAATTCAATTTTAAAAAATGTGGTAAAATATTTATCAACAAGGACAGTTTCAACCCGCATAATCACGACGGTTATCATCAGCTTCTTTATTTTTTTAAAAATTTTACTCCCATTTTTTATATTGAATTTAATTGTTAGATTTTAATTTTATAAATGCGATAATATTTTTAACTAAAAATTTACTACAATTTATTTATAAGTTTACTATAACTTTATTAGTTGTATTAAGTTAAAAATATTTACTTAAATTTAATAGACGAATTAAAAAAAATTGTCTTTAATTTTACCCTAAAATAATTAAATTAATAAAATTTTAAAATTAAAATAAAATAAAATTTAATTGTACTTTTAATTAAAGAACTAAATATTTTTTCTGGATGCCTTTAATATAAAAATACACATCCGTTTCTCAGTAGAATACTTTTTATTCTTTAATATCAAGGTACAAATTTAACGCAAGAAATGTATTAATAATAATAACAAAAGGACTTCACAAAAACACTTATGCACAACTGCAGAAGGCTGTGGTACTCAACACAACACGCATAGTTAGGAAATTTATGGACACAACCACACATTCCTAACTATTCTTCCAAACCTTTTTTTTTTTTTACACTTGGTATGGTTCTCGACCCACCATACTGTCTTAGCTGGGGAAACCCATGGTTTGAAGCTTTTTCGATAATAATAATTTTTTAATACAAAATGTTTTTTACTAATGTGTGTATCAACAGAATTATTATTTACGTTTCTTATCGTAATTAGGCAATATTATTTATTATTTTTGACAATATGTTTTGAAATCCATCTTTTTTTATAAAATGCTCTAATTCATTATTATTATTATTATGATGTATTAAAGTGTTACTAAAAAGAAAACACCGATACATTATTAAGATGTTGCCAACAAATTTAGTAATAAGAATAATATTCATTTGCAATTAATTGCTGTTTGATTACATTGAAATCCTATTAGGCTTTTTCGTTTTATAGTATTTTAATATTCCTGCTATTTCACCATGAACAGCTCAAACTAATTACTAGACAAACAAATCCGCTTTGACGTAGCAGTTACACTTTGAAAAAGATCAATTCCTATTTAATATTCATACTGTGTCTCCGTGGAATCATCAAATCCTGAAATATCCATTTGGCATTCACGTAATTCCACAATGATAACGTGTGATGAATTACGCGAGAAATCAGCTGACAAAAACAGACACAACGGAAGGGGGATTACATTAATCCTATTTCCTTTCAAAACAAGGAATAAAACGAAAACACAGAAAACAATCTAAATACAGCATTCATTATTAGTGGATCACTGGTTTTGCTTTAAGGACTTTTTTACTCTATTTTTATTTTCTAAAAATATTACATACTTTCTTTACTGCAAATGTTTAAGGTATTTGAGGATAAGCGAAATGTAACTGCATCATTTACTCAAATCGGATTCGATTGAATTTGTTCTTTTATTTTTAGTTTTAAAAACTAAAAATAGCGGACTACGAATGAATAGCAAACATTCAGATTTCACACAATGAATTTCGCATTATTAACCTACTTTTCAAGGAAAGTGAGACTTATCAGATCACTGACTCTGTGTGTGTATTTGCCCTAATAACTTTTGAACTGTTGATTAGTCTTCTTGAAACTTAGTATGCATTTTAAGGATTGGATATGATCTATCTGAGGTTTTTATATTTGAAATCGTTTTTGTCGAGAAATTGGTACGAGAAGGTGACAAAAACTTCCATAAGAAAAGCATTGGAATCTAAACAATGTAGATATATCTAACTAGCCGGGTACCGTCGCTTCGCTCCGGAGCCCTTGCATCTATAACATTAAAAAAAAAACTTTATTTCGCAAATTAATATTGAGATCGGAGAATATACGACTTCCCAGCCCGTTGTGGCCTTCTCCACTTAACTCAGGTGTATTGCAGGTTGGCGCCACACACCTGGGGTTGCCGCCGTTCACTTCATCGTCAGTTTGCCAGATTATTCCCTATCCCCTAAGAATTTCGAAAAATTCGGCCTTATTCATTGTTTACATCATAAAGGAAACCTCTGTGCAAAATTTCAGCTTTCTAGGTCCAAGGGTTTGGGGTGGGCGTTGATGAGTCAGTCAGAGAGCGAATCAGGACTTTTCTTTTTATATATGTAGATTTTCATGAATTTTGTTTTCTTAAAATCATTGATTAGTTCTTTATAGATTATATTTGGTTCTGTTATTTTCTCATTTTCAACTCTTATCCGATTCATTCTTTACATATTATTCCTGGTGTTTTGATATCATGTTTATTTATGAAAATATGATCTATATTTGCATTCGTATTTCCATGAATTGTACAGTTGTTTCTTGTTGTTCCGCAAAGATGATTTTTGAAACCATTATTGCACATAAGTTTTACGCATTTCTGTACTGTATTGTTTTTATTCATTTTGAAAATATCTATATTTACGTCGCCAATCAGTATAGTTGCACAGTTGTTTAATATCTTTTCATTTCTTATGAATAGATTCTCTATTTTAGTAACATTTTAGTAATTTATAATTTAACATTTTGCTTATAGAATGACAGACAGAATAACGTTTTTATAATATATAATAATAATAGCCGGGTATCGTCGCTTCGCTCCGGAACCCTTGCATGTATAGCATTGAAAAAAACAAACTTTATTTATTTAGCAAATTAATGTTGCGATCTTCGGAGAATATAGAACTTCGCAGCCTGTTGTGGCTTCTCCGAATAACTCGGATGTATTGCGGGTCGGCGTCACACACCAAAAATTCACATTTTTGCATGTATCTTGCAAACGCTGAAGCGTTTGTGAATAAGTGATACATCGTTCGATAGAACTTTCAAATACCAACATTTTCTCAATTTAATGTTCCCTTCTATCTTTTATACTTTTCGTTTAAATTGAGAAAAAGTCAAAATTTGACCCTTTAAAAGGCGCCATCTTGGAAACCAAAAACTTTTTTCGAAAGATTTTTGTAGCATTTTGTTTGTCTTAAAAAGATCTACATTTTATCCATTTACATAACTAATCTATCTCTTATAGTTTGGTCACAAAATTGGAAAAACATAAAGTCTTATGACAGACAAAATAACGCTTTTATAATATATAATTTCTATTAATACTACTTTGTTTTCAACAACGCCTTTTAATCCTCTTTTAGCAACCAATTAATTAGCGATATGATAAATCCACTAAATAAAGTATTACGGATTTAATTCCATTTTTTAAAAAATAAAGACAGCTGAAGAAATCTCACTTCAATGAAGTGCTTTAATTTTTTCAAACTTCTTGTTCTGTTTTTAATGCCCAATTCACACCAGCATATTTTTTTCAACATTGTTTTGCTACAGTGAAATCAGTGCTGGGTTCCCCCTTCCTTGCTTCCTTGTCCGTCTCGACGAAATTTGGTGAAACAGTGCATTTGATTGGCAGAGTGCTAGCCAATCAGAGTTGAGCTTAAAAGATTTTGGCGGTTTCTCGAAAGCTACGAAAAGACGGCGATTAATCTTTTTTTAGGCAACGCAATTTAGGTAGAATTTGAAATGACTTTCAGTAAGCTGTCAATCTGTTCGAAACTAATTGTAAATTGTATTCAAGCATCTCTACTATTTGCGAAAGCGAACTGAATTTCGGCTGAAAACAGCGGGTATCCCACAAGCCCCTGCGGCCTTTCATACAGCTCAAGAAGAAATGAAATCTCTCTTTAAAAAGTTGACATCCGCACATTTTGACGCATAGAATTAATTTATTTCAGTAAAAATATTGTTTATTTTCGAAAAATAATCTCCTCACTGTGATATTTAATTCAAAATAGCCTTCGGATTCTCTCGATACGGTAGCCAAAATGGCGCTGGTCAGCTCCTTCGGGATCGTAGCTGGTCGGTTCTGATTGGAGCTCACTAATGAGCATCCCTGAAAACAGGGTTGTATTTAGAAACGTTCTGAAATTTTTTCAATGATGGAATCAGGGTTGAAAATGGTCAACAGAGGCAAATCACACGATCGTAGACCTGAAAGATAGGGCCAACGATTGAAAACAATGATGAAAAATAGGCTCGTGTGACCCGGGCATTAGTAATAAATTGTACTGGATTACAACTCAGGTTTTAAAACGTCGAAAACCACTTATTTTTGGAGGATTTTCAGTCCAGATCAACCTTAGAGTGTATTCGAAGTACGAATGAATACTGCTTTCTTCTGTCAAAAAAGACAAAAACAAGACAATAACAGCTTGTATCCAATAAAGAAGCATACACAGAACAAAGAAAGACAAAGGCTAAGGCTGTCCTAAGAAGACAGCCTATCAAGTATACATTTGTAAAAATTGAAACCCACGTTTAACACCGAAACCCCTGCATCTCAAAACACAACTGTAATAAATAAATAAATAAATAAATAAATAAATAAATAAATAAATAAATAAATAAATAAATAAATAAAATTTTTATTCTTTATCATTTGCCGCAGAAATTGTAATATTAAATAGTAATTTAACTAGAAGAGGCAAAAGAAAAATAATTAAATCCGCATTATATCAGGCGGGAATTTTTTGCAAATCGCATTAATTTTAATCGTGTCAAACTATACAAAAATATATAAACCGTAGGCTGTTCTTTTTTTAATTTTTCGTTTGCTGTACTACGTTTATTTAAATAGTCCACATGTACTGACTATTGTATAGTATTTTCAACAACAGTTACCGTTTTGCAGTATTTTTGACAGTTACGTATTATCTAGAAAAATTAATAAAACTAACACATATGAATAAGTTAGGATTGTACAATGTACTGTATATGCGATATTTTTATGTGATTTATAACGACCTATTGTTCGGAACATATCTGTCGTAATTCGAGGTACTTAGAACGTCAAATGTTTTTTCAGGAACAAACGCAACAAATTCATCAGCAAAAAAGTCTATTGCTTAGTTTCTTTCTGCTTGTCTCATTTCTTAGTAATTTAAAATAAAACCTCTGACTTTAAACACAGATAAATGCAGATCTTATAAATGTTTTGGTGCTCAGTCTTGAAATCGAAATTCAAGTTTCTCATTATTATTAGGGAATCACTTCTGAAAAATTAAAAAAAGTAAGAATAACAATTTGCAAAAGATTTCATGTATCAAAGTATAGATCACATACCACGTATATTCATAGACCACGCTACAAAAAAACAAGACCCATCCAGATGTTGAAAGCTTTTAGGACAAACATGCAGACACAAGCGCACACAAACTCCTAGGAAAGGAGACTAAGCAGATGCTTAAAAATTTCAAACACAGAAACTAAATTCACGTAAAATTTTGCTAAAATCTTCAATAGATAATCTCATTTGAGGTTCATCGAAATTCATACCGAATTTTAAAATAAAATATTTACCATAAATCATTACTGATTCCCCAATCTTACGACTGGTTTCTTTCGTTCTTTGATTCATACACTTCTCAGTATCCGATTTTTTTTTCTTGTTAATGGCACAAAAAACGACAGAGACTAGGCTGCGCCAGGAACAAGGTATCAACTCTACAACAGAAAGTTATAAGGAAACGTACACAGTGAAGAGAGAAAAAAAACATCCAAGATCACATTGGGATTGGAACCTACGTTCAGGTAACACCCACAAGCAATCTATCACTTTTTAACATTAGGCTCTGTCCTCACGACATTTCACAACTTAATTAAAGCTGTCATTAAAAAAAAATAATAATAGGATTGAAGAAAAATCTGTTTTTATTTAATCTGTTTTTAATACTAAAAATTCTTTTAATGACTGCTTTCTTATCAACTGCATTCAAAAACAATTAAGTCGTGAAATGCCGTCCGGGCGGATCCGAATGGTCAAAGCAGTGGAACCTAGGTTCCAATCCCAGTAAAAGATCATTGGAAATGGGGGAAGTACATTAAAATAAGTGAACACCAAAAAAAACAAAAACATTTATTACATATTATTATTTTAAAGATGAAAATAAAAATATAACAAGAAAGAAGTAGTAGCCTACTTTGTTTAAAATGTGCCTTCTTGAAATTACTGACCTTTTTTAAAGATATGAAAACGATATAAAACGAAATACATTTATATTCAAATGGTGAAATCTACGAATTACAAATAATACAAATCTTCCATTTGAAAAAAAAAAAATATTCTGAAAAAATGCATAACCTCCGCATTGTTTACTAGAATTGATCAAATCAGAAAGAATCAAAACCAAGACCAGTTTATGCAAATAGTACTAGCTCAAGTCGCAAGTCTATTGGG
>JAFIDM010004315.1:70360716-70372185 GCA_023159025.1 Thereuonema tuberculata
GTAAGGGTGTTTCTTGTGTCTCACTATGTCCTGTCACCCTAAGAACCCCGCATTAAGAACATGTGATATTTGGGATGAGAGAAGTTGGATTTTTCTTATCGCAAGATTGCCACACGTACAGGACGATACGCTTTGTAGTGATGCATCAATGGACGCACAGAAATCCGGAAACTGGACCTCAAAATCGCAAGACTGCACGGGATTACAGATACTTAAACGGGATGGTAATGATCCTCTGTTTTAGCACAGCAATGGAGCACATCAAAGATCAGGTTTTCTCCTCCTGCATAGTTCCAAGTTTATCATCTATTTAGCAGAGGACTGGTCCCTCGCTGTCCATTGCGAATTCCTTTGACCCTCAACCAGAGATGCGTCAGAGGCTACAATGGGGTCTCGAACACAGACATTGGCTTTCTCTTCCTGCTTAGTTCCACGTCATTTCTTTAGCAGAGGACTGGTCCCTCGCTGCCCATTGCGAATTTCTTTGACCCTCAACGTCGTGCTTCAATGGGTCTCGAACACAGACATTTGTTTTCTCGTCCTGCTCAGTTCCCCGTCATCTCTATAGTAGAGGACTGGTCCTTCGCTGCCTATTGCGAATTCCTTTGACCCTCAACGTCGTGCTGCAATGGGGTTTCGAACACAGACATTGGCGTACTGATTGGCAACACGTCGTGTTTTCTGTCTAGTCACGATTCAACTTGATGTACCATGATGATTGCATTCATGTTCGAAGACATTGTGGTGAACGCTAGCTTGTAGAGTGCATTTCGGAGTGTCGTTTGACGTGTTATGGTTTGGGGTGCCATTGGGTTCAATTCGCGATCTCGCCTGATACGAATTCAGGGAACCTCCAGAGACAGCCTTAGATGAGGAATAGTTTAGAGGCAAATTTATCCTGGCGCTATCGTCCAGCAGGACAATGCTCGCCCGCACACGCCCCGGAATGTCCAAGACCTCGTCCTTGCAGGGCAGATACTGCTTCATCGAACATGTCTTGTGACATAACAGGTAAGCAACTGGCCCTCAAGCACCTCCGCCATCCACCACAAATAACCTCTGAACTCACAGAAGCAGCCTGGCAGGCTATACCACCGAACGATATCAAAAGTCTCTTCCATTCAACCCCATATAGAATCTGTTAATCGAGGTGGCTTCACAGGATACTGAATTTTGAAGCGACAAAATCTTGTATATCTACAAATTTATTATCTACAGTAACCAAAAGTAATCTGTGAGATAAATTTAATTTGAATAGCGTGAGTCTTTCATGGTTTGCAATTTTCAAAAGCAGTAGAAAAGACTTAAAAACCGAAAACATTGGATTTCGAATAACTTAGTTAATGGATATTAATCCGCTTTTTAATCCTCTTAACATCTCCACGAGCTTTTTAATATAATCACTATTAATTGGATTTAAGGAAAAATTACAGATTTACTTTATTTTTCCAGAAAATAAAAAAAAAATACGATTTGTAGATTTGCACTCAGCAGATATTACAGTTTAACAATAAACGCAGTCTTTTAATATGTGTTATTTTAAAATATCAAAGAAAATAAAAACAACAAAATCAAAATAGAAGTTTTAAGGAAAATAGGAATTAAGATCTTTCAGGCTTTAATTTTCTTTTAATATTTCTAATCTTAAAATGTTTTCCGAAATAAGTGAACAATTACTAAGCTGTGATTATCTCTAATTTTCTAATCACGCCATCAGTAAAGTGTTATTTCTGTAGATTTATCAACTAATTATATTTAAAACCAATGTCTAAAAATATAATATAATATAATATAATATAATTCGAGATAAAGCTCCGCTATCCATCTTATAGTAGGAACTTCGTATAGGAGGATGGAGGTCAGATTTTTTGGATTGGAAAGAGGGTGGGGACAAAACATATTATATAATATAATACACTATAATATATAATTTTGATTCTCAAAATTGAAGTTAAAATTCCTAGAAGAGCTGAAAATAGATTTTTTTTTTTTTATGGGAGCAAATCCTAATTGTAATATCAAAAAATTACTCCGCAATTAATGGAGAATCTTGTGTCCTAAAAGTGGCGCCAAAGTATTCTTCGGTTGCTTTTTTTATTTCGTCGCCTGCAGCCACAGAAAATCTTCTTTTCCTTATTCGAAATCTCTTCGAGTTTAACGATTTAGTTCCGGGAGATCAAAAATAAGTGAAATTGCATTTCACCGAAGAAAGAGAAAAAAGTGACCGAGCTAAAACGAAAAAGAAAAGAAGAAAGAAAAAATGAGATTGAAAAATATATTTTCAAAACGAAAAATAAAATCTCAAAGAGAAAGTTAGAGAAGCCGATTGATACTAGAGCTGTAAAAAAAAAAAAAGAAATCGATTGATAGTGACATCCGGGTAATAAGAACGTAATCGAAGAAGAGGACTCATAAATATTTAAAATTCTTTAAAACCATCTCGCAAAGAGAAGAAGATAAAAAAGGAATAAAAAGTAAGAAATATCTGAAGATGGTGAATAATTAAAAAGCACTGGCCATTATTGTAATGAGAAAACTCTAAAAAGAGATCCGTTGTTCACACCTCCTGGATTAACGAAAACAGAAGAAGAATGACAAAGAAAAGAAGAGTGATTTGAAAGGAAATTCCATTTCAGTTAACTCCATCCTAAGAAAATAAGAATCGTAGGATAAAGAAAAGAAAAGAAAATTTGAAGTAAAGATGTAAACAAGACTTTAGGAAACTGAATAACAAACTCATGTTTTCCAGATTCTTCATTTTTAACTTTCTTTCCTAAGAAAGTGAAGCTCATTCACCAATGGAAGAGGGGTGAGTGGGTTGTGGGGATTCTAACCTCCCACAGCTTAAGAATATGGGAAAAAAATGTAATTTGTTTTTTGGTTGGAAACAATCGATTTTTGTAACCATTGAAGTGGTTTTTTTTTTTGGTTTTTTTTAAAATACCATGAAAAAGACGATAAGAAAAGAAAGATTAAAGAGTCAATTTTTATTAATTTATCAACATCCTACAATACAAAATTATCAAACAACCATGTAAAAAAATATTGCTCAAATAGTATTTTTCAGAAAAAAACTTCGACGTAGGATGGAAAACCTAAGCAACAACAAAGAAGAAACAACAATCAACAACAGAAGACAACAGATCACATCATGAACACGGACGATGTTGAACCCTCCAAAAAGGAAGTAAGAAAAATCATCAAACATCCCCAAACAGGAATAGTTGACTACCCGGAATGAATCGTAGCTGACAACGTCTGAAAGACTGCAACGCCATTCAAAACCAACTATATGATTGGACTAAAAATTGCATAAGTTACAAAAATCATTATGTAAATCATGTTCTTTCTAATGTTACACCATCTTGCTGATGATGGAGGCCATGTGCCTTTGAAACGTCCAAGGACTTTTTTTAAATTTTATTCGTATTGTATATATTTTATTATTTTTATTGAGATTTTAAATACAAAAATTTTTAATTGAACATGTGTGTTTGTAAGTATTTCTTTATTTTAAAGTACCATCGTAACCTCATCCTTCTCAGGCCACATTTCTCGATACTCTTCTGGTAGAATCACCAAATCATTCAGTCTGTGTGTATGTCTGTGTCCTCCACTAACAGCTTTGAATCGTTGAATGGATCTTCTTGAAACTTGGGATGCATAATTTCGAACAACAGCAAAATTTAGTTACGGACTAAAATATAAGTAACGGATGCTTTTCATTTATATTATTTTTAGTATTTTAAAAAATCAAAATAAATTAAAAGGAAAACAAAAGCCTCAGGAAAGTAGGATTCAACTTCCTTCAGTAACCTCTTGTTACTTATCATAAAAATATATATAGTAGATTCATGAGTATAATTCTTTTTTATTGTTATTTTACATTAAGATTCTTCTAGAAAGGTCCAATTTGTAAGATTAAGCCCTTCGACAGCCCGCATTCACTAACATTAAAATTTCAGCTTTCTAAGGAAAATAGTTTTTAAGATATCGTGATTATTTAAATAGCAATAAATGAGGGCGTTTCTTTGAGCCACACCTAAATGTTCTGTTACATAATAAAACGAAACCTTTCTTTTCAATAATCATTAATTTATTAAAAGATAGTTTTCGAAATATTTTGTTTTACAATGAACATACAGTCTCTACTTAATACTGCATTTTACAACTTCTATTTTAATATTTTTCTTTTTTCCACTGCCTATGAAAGGATGTTTAAAATCGTTAGACCTTCAGTTGAATCGTAATATCCTTTGCTAGCATGCGGATACAAAAAAAAAAAAAAAAGGATTTTATCGTTATCGTCGCAAACGCAGTGCAGTCTCCAAAGAAAAAAATAAACAATAAAATACTCACTAGCAAAATATTACTGGAGAAATTCATGTGCCAGCATTCCACCGGCCTCAATGAATTTTTGTAATGCTTAGAAAATTCTCATCTGCGCATTGAATTATCAATAAACAACAAAACTGTGGCAAAAAAACAAATCAACGTGTTGAGCGTAATTATGAGAAATTAATAAAAGGCCACCACACAAAGACTACTATTTTAAAAAATGCATTACAAATTTAAAAAATATACAAGCGTTTCCGGTCGGCCAGCGACTATAGTACAATAAAAAATTTGATGGACCTTCAATAATGAACTTCCCTGCTTCCCGTCACATGTTCCTGCTTGCCTAATATCTATCACGCTTGAGAAAGAGTCGCTGGCCGACCGGAAAACGTTTGTGTATTTTTTAAATTTGTAATACATTTTTTTAAAATATTAATAATCTTCTGTAGAGGCTGTTTATTTGTTTCTAACAAAATTGGGGTTTTAGGCTTCTGATACTTGTATCAGAAGTCTTATAATCCCGCCTTGTCCGTCCGTCTGTGGACAAGTATCATTACAATCTCATTAAATTATCATTAAGCACCACAATCGCAACAATTGCGCGTTTTGCATTCGCAACAGTCCCATTTATATTACAGCTCAGCAACAATCACAACAATCACAATAATCGCAACAATTGCGCCTTTTGCATTCGCAGCAATCACATTTATAATAATAAGGAAATTAAAGCAATAATTCAACATAAATTACGTATCAGAAGCCGTTGCGAAGCATTGTGATTGGTTTACTAATCACTATCCCAACCTTGTTTATCTTTAGTTTAAAATTTGATCAAATAGTTAAAATTAAGTTGTCAAAAAAAGCATGTTTTTACCTGTCACAGGTGTGATATCTATAAAATAGGTATATAAAAACACGCGCGTATTCGAATGCAAAGTTGTGTCAAAATTTCAAAGCAATCGGTGAAGAACTTTCGGGGATTTAAAATTTTGAACAAACGAACATTTACATTTTTATTTATATAGATTTTGAATAAGAATTTAGGATCTTATGTAATCTTATAAGGCAGGCTTTTTTTTTTTTTGCATTCGATTATCTTCAGACAATTATTTCATTCTCGAGAACGATTGTTTAGATAAGAATTGTGCTTTTGTTGAGGGTTCGCTTATGACTTTATCAAGTTAATATTTTAAAGACAATTACAAACATATTAAAATTTTCAGTTATTTCAAATTCTAATGTACAGAAAAATATTCTTATAGGAGATTTTTACCTCGTTTTCGAGATAGATGATTTTGGCTGAGTTAGTTATGATAAAATGAGTCCTCGTTTGATTTACATTCGTTCTTCTTTTGTGTAAAGCTTCATAATGATCAAAAACTGATCATTAAAATAAACAAATATATTACAATAAAGTAGCTATATTAACAAGTATTTAAAACAAACAATTTATATAGAAATTTAACTAACTATAAATTTTGAAAATGTCAACTTGTTTTTATTATTAAAGAAATAAAAAAAACATTAAAGTATGGCACAAAATCATCAAGGCCACCACACAAAGACTACTGTTTTAAAAAATATATTAAATCTAAAAGTTACTAACGTTTTCGTGCTGGCCAGCGACCTTTTAGCTTTTAAATTGACAATATATTTTTTAAAACAGTAGTCTTTGTGTGGTGGCCTTGAGTTTATTCTTAGAAATTAAGAAAGTTTCTTAAAAAAAATCTTTTAGTTCAGGAGAATGTAGCAAGAAGTTCGAAGAATTTAAAGACTACTTTCTTTATGATGTGCTTCTTTTTTAAAGAAAAAAAAACTTGATTTTTCTCTATTTTTTCTTGTTTTTTATTTCAAAGTAAAATAGATGAAAATTAAATAAATAAAATTTACTATGTTTTGAATAATTTTTTTTTTTCATTATCTGAAAAAAATAACAAATACTTATTTAAGTTGTCAAAACCGGATTAACTTCATTCATAGCAAACCAATTACTGGATTATGTAAATATTTATTATAGAAAGGAGTTATGAACAAAACAAAATTTATTCAAACACTAACTATAGACAGTATTCTTAAATAAAATAATTGGTAACAGATAAGACAGCAGGAAAAAATTGAATAAATATAAATTAATCCCATATTATATTAAAACATCCAATAATTTAGTTATAGTTCATTACTTAAAGAAAATCATTGTTCACTCAATCCTTGTAAAAACAATATACTTCAAACTCAATTAACCCTGAATTATATATCCAAGACATATGCATTTTAAACTTAACAAACATGAATGCATCTTAGCTAATGTATATTCTACCATACACCGTTATTTCAAATGAATTTACATCAAACATGGATAGTCCTTGAAATCTTGTCATAAAGTCCACTTGTATATTTAGTACGATTGACAAATAATATATTTTGGACACTGACTTAATGATCACACTAGTTGAAATATTAATATCTGCTAATGACTATCGTTGCCTTTAATCTTCTGTATCTAGAAATCCCGTCTTCACTTTAAATTAGTTAAAATATTGACTTACTTACAATCTTCTGTAATGTCTCAGTTCAGATATAAATCGGCTGTGATAAAATATTCATCCTTGTAGTATCCGCTATAAGTATATCACTTTCCCAATGGCGTCCAACGTTCGAAATGGAATGTTGATCCATATTACCTTATATCTGAGCAAGTTTCAAATGTTTACAAATGTTGATAAATAATCAATATATTACAGAATTAATTATACAACTAGACAACATAATCTCTGCTATCAAATCCATGATAACACGATGAAATTATACTCATCTTATATGAAATACAATTCATCACACACCTTTGCAGATTTAACACATCATGTCAACTCAGTGCAAAAAATCAAACTTTTTAATTACACTAATCCTAACAATGCAGTAGCACGTTCTACGTTACAAACAATCTGATATGTCATATCATTATTACACTATTGTTAAACTTATTAAAACATCATTGTCGTGAAACAATCTCTAATATTAATACAAAGGACCAAACACATAAAAACAATAGATATAAATAATAAATAATTTCATTAAATGTTGGGAAGATACTCTGACGACGAAGGAAGAGTACCTTCGCAACATGTTATGAAGTTATTTATTATTTACATCTCTATTGTTTTGGTGTGTTTGGTCCTTTGTATTAATGTTTATACACACAGAATGGATAATAATCTCTAATATTATTTACCTTCAATTGCTATTTGCACTAAGATTTATATTTCACAAATCTAAAGATTAATTAAAAGGGGATTAAAAATTCATTGTTTGAAACAATAGACTAGAATCCGTTGTTTAAATTAGAAATTAAATTAGAATTGCTTTCCTAAGAGAATTTGTCTTCTTCTTGAACTGATTTTTCGACAAGGACCCATTTGGATAAGGTTTTAAATATGAAGTTATATTATCTCCAGTTATTAAATGTGCATACCATGTTTTAAGAAGATCACCAAGCGGTTGAAAAGTTGTTGGGGAGGACACAGACACAAAACAAATTGAGTGTTCTGATAATCCCCACTTTCTTAGCGAATTAGACTAATGGAGGGGGAAAGACTGGAAAACTTAGAACAGGGAGTTTTGTTGTTCTTTTGAGAAATTGAAAAGACTGGCTTGACTATGAATACATTACCATCTTCATTGCTTTTTCATAATAAATTAACAAAAAATAAATGAATTAATTTTGTCATATAAAAGAATAGGAACAGAAAGTTTATCGTAATTGTTAAACCAAAATTGCCTCCAAATTGTAATTTCATTATTAAACTCGTAAAACTGATTTAATTATCATAATTCAGTAAATTATTTACTAGTCTATTAATGGTCAAGTATTTAGAACTAAATGGTTAATGGTATAATTAGTATTAAATAATTATCAATATTTATCATTCAGAATTGGTAAGCTAATAACTACTTATCTATAGACAACTTTGTTAGCATTATTTCAGTTAATACAAAACTTTTATTACCCCCAAACGTGGACTCTTCTATTGCTTTCATCGATTGATAATTTTTATAGCTGTTAAAATGCTTTTGTGGGAAGAAGACTACCTGATACACCAGCTGATACACGACTATTTACCAATGTAACATTTTTAACCTATTTCACAATAGGCAAGCGAGGCTTATCAAATTAGACAGTCTGTGTGTGTGTGTGTGTGTGTGTGTGTGTGTGTGTGTGTGTGTGTATCTGAAACACGTTTTCTTGAAACTTATTAGAAGATATTTGACGCCTAGGGGCAATTTAACTTTTATAATTAGAATCTTATTGAAATGGGTCCTTATCGAGAAACAAACATGAGAAAGCGACACAACTCTCCTAGATGGTTACTAAAACCTAAACAATTTGTTTCTCTTATGTTTCTGTTAATATCTCATGTCTAAACAATGAGTCGTTTGCAGAACGACCACGGATTTAAGATGACACTTGGCAGAAATTATGCGTTCAATTTAGGATTAAAGATATAGAATACAGCTATCAAGGCGGCGAAAGAGGATGCGATAGTTCATTATTTTGAAGCCAACGATTCGCAGACACTTAATAAATATCGTATTCAAGAATAACTGTTTTTATTTTTGAATTGAAAAAAGGTATTTAAAGATTTATCTGGCACTTTTCCGCTGACGAGCGGATGACATAGCAGAAGCTCAAGTTTGAATGAAAAGCGCTCAAATAATTTCACTGTCTCAGTTGTTTGGTTTACGAGTTGTGAAGGGATTTAATTGCTACAGTCAAGAGGGTTGTTTTGTTGATATCGGAGTAGTGATATGGAGAGAAACCCATCCACAATGCGAAATTTCGGAATAACCTTTATTTCAAAGATAGTTCTAATGACTCAATTGTAGCATTCGTTTTCCGCCATCTTGTGTTCATTCACAGTCCATCGAAAGACCACCATCAAAATTTGCAAAAAAAATAGATCAAAATGACATCTAAGAATAATCTTATATGGACTACATTTTCTGTAATTTTCACTCAATATTTTCTTTGAAAGTTGTATTTGCTGTATTTAATGAAAGGTGGAATCTTCCAATTCCTTTAACTTATTTTACAGTAGAAAAGTGAGATTCATCTGTCGGTCTGTGTATGTCCCTTTATAGTCTTTGAGTCACTGGATAGATCTTCTTGAAACTTGGTTTCCACATTTGAGTAGAAGGGATAATCTAATTTTTGTATTTGAGATCTTTTCCAAAGAGGTTCTTGTCGAGAAATTAGCCTCAGAAGACGAGAAAATTCCCACAGAAAACCATTGGAATCTAAACAATGGATTTCTTTCCTATTTCCATGTTTGTAGAAATATAACGTGCGTGAAATTAAGTGTGTAGTTTTTTAAAAAAAAGACAGACACACAATAATTAAAAAACAAAAATACATTAAAATCTCGACCAGGTTTCGATCAGACCTACCGATCTTTTTCAAGTGAGAAGGTCACTTGAAAAAGATCGGCAAGTCCGATCGAAAGCTGATCGAGATTTTAATGTATTTTTAAGTCTTTTAATTATTGTGTATCTGGCCTTTTTTTTAAAAACTACACCATTTCCTATTGCTAATAATCTCATTAAAAATGAAGCGATCTGAGATAAGTCACCAGCTGTGATGCATCTCTCTTTAACTGTTTCTGTGTTTACAGGATTTGCATATCTACAGGAAACAACAATTTACATGAAACAACATTTTCTGAGCTGAGAATACGGAGTTTTGAAGTGGCAGCTACGTAACATGTACACATTAGGTTGATTTCGAGTTTGAGAGCACTGTATTACATAACGACTTAATAAGAAAAAAATCTAAAGCTCTTAGGCTACAATTTTTGTACAATTATGTTTAGGAATTATCTACAGTTTGTCGATTCTCAAAAATAAGTGGGTCCGCTTTTGTTTAACACCAAACCACATCTTGAATTGTTGGGAGTGAAAACGACGACGGCTGCTGAGTTGTTCGCTGTGAGAATCTTTTTCGTTGACTGTGGGTGGTTGTCGACGTGTTTCTCGACAACTCCAAACACCGATGCAAGCTTAATGCACCATGATAACAACGCCAATAGTGAGAATTAGATTTGTTACACTACTTCCCTTTCATACAAATGAAGACCTCCCAATGCACGTTTTATGAGCTCCGAAGCAAAATCAGCCACCGTAAAAAAAGCGTTCCTTGGTCGTTTTTATAGGTCGTTGTTGAGGTGGAGGCGAAATCACGACACTCAAAAAGAAAAGGTTGTTGATGATAATAACCCACATCTGCGTTAAAAATTGGACTTTGAATTCAATAAAACATTCAAAACACAAAAAAATAAGAATCACTTTATCTCTCAAGAAAAAGATTTATTTAACAAGACAGAATTTATAAAAGAAAAACAAAAAATTAAGATTAAAATTACAATAATTCGAATAATAACTATGGTTTTTAAAATAAAGTAAATTATAATTAAAAATATAATAAAATTTCAATTACTTAATTAAAATTAAAAATTTGTATTAAAATAATAGCTTAAAGCGAAAACATACAATTCATTAAAAAATAAATGTTTTTAAAATTTTTATGACTTCTGGATCCATTTTTCAAATCTTATATTTAAACTGATTAACTTATTACTAATTTAATTCTTATAAGATTTAAGATCTAATGGCGCATTTATCTAATTAGAGATCCCGAAATGTCATTTAACTTTATAATATTATATTAACTTTAGAATATTTTAAAATATTGTAAAGCAAGGTTTCTCCTGCGGTAGTATGCGAACCACTTTTGGTACACAAAGAACCACTTTTGGTACACAATATGTGAATAAACGTGAATGATCTGAACTTAAAATGGAATCTGTGGTTTACGTCTTTAAAAAGGTTAAGAACCTCTGCTTTAAATGAATGAATGTCTTGTTTAGTTTATTATTTTAAAATTTAGATGAATTATTAAAGATTAATTATACTTTAGGATTAAATAATATGTTACGAATAAAAAAAAAGTCATCAACTATAATTTAAAGGTAAAGCTACTACCACTGACATCAATATTTCGTCTTTATTCTACATTCCAAAGACTTCTTCAGGACTACTACAAACATAGGAGGGAGAACATCGCTCCCTTACCCTAACATC
>JAFIDM010004315.1:70376668-70395053 GCA_023159025.1 Thereuonema tuberculata
GAGAAGCGTTTCCTGGAATGGTGGGGAGGGGTAATGATGATTCTTGACATTTAACCCCAACCCCTTCAAAAAAAAAAACAACTCACTTTTATACTTTAGGCTTCTATAGAGAGAGTAGCTCGTAGCAGGAGAAGCCTTACATCCTCTCTTACTGTCCGTCCGTCCGTCGCGAGAAATTCATTGAATGGTCTTATTATAATGGGATCTCCCAAATTTATGAATAGCTTCTATTTTTTCCGTGGAGTTTTGAAGATGTAATTTTGTGTTAAGTTTTCATTTTTAAAGATCTTAATATTTTTAAAGATCAATCATTATTATTCTTTGTTTGAAAGCTAAAAGCCAATTTTCCTTTTCTCTACTTGAAATAAATCTTACAATGATTGGTCTATTTTTATTATAATGGGATTGCCCATATCTATGGAGAGCTTTTATTTTTTCTGTGGGGGTTTTGAAGTTGTCACATTTCCGAGATTTTAACATTCGCTAATATCACATAACGGTTAAAGTTCAGAACATGTTATCCCCAAAGGCCGCCCAATAGCCCGGCGGCCCTGGCACCATTTTGAAGTTAGCTGATAACGTGAAACGAACAATTAACCAGTAAAAAGTAGAATGCTTCTTTCAAAATGGTTCTGCACGATCTTTTACTAGAAAACTACCCTTCATCTGGCTAACTGCGATCTTGAGATAACAGTATGCACCAAGTCACTACGGCCATTAGGTGTACCATATTCTGAACTTTAACCCACATAACATCATAATATCATTCGTTGATATCAAAGGAAGCATACCTACAGGACAGGTTGCTTTTGAAAGGTTACCTTTCTGTTTCCCTTTCTGTAACCCATACTTTCGCTTTGTATAGAAACCGTGGGGCATTATGCGATCGCTACTGGGATTACTGCTCCTACCTTGTTTTTTGTTGGGGAGGGGAGACAATTGTAACCTTCAAGCCCTCTCAGCATTCCAGTGATATAAATACATTATATGCATCACATTTATAGTTATCATTATAAAGATGTGTAATAAGTAATTATATTTTACACAAATATTATTATTATTCATATGCACTTATATATTACCTAACTACATACTAGATGAATTATTAAATAAATTTATGTGTGTGTATTAAGTGTTTTTATAATGAGCAAGTAAATTTGAAACTGAATGCTATCGAGTTAATTTTATAAAACTTGTAATTAAAATAATTTGGAATTTATTTCCTTTTATTATTATTATTATTATTTTTTTTGCTTAAATAAAAATAATCGATTTCTTTAAATACAATGATTAAAAGGATAAAAAAATTAGGGATAAATTAATTAGAGAGCAAGCATTTGCAAACGAAATAGGCGAACAAATAAACGAAAAAAGAAAGAAAATCGGAATGATTAATTAAAGCGGTCTTGTTGATTCCAATTTTCCATTTTCCTTTCATCTCCGTCTATTAATTCTTCTCCTTATTCTTCTCTTCTTTGTTGAGAAGGGTCTGGAACACTGGGAACGCTCCAAGAGATTGTGTTATTCAACGAATCGTTTCACGAAAGAACAGAAAAATATTGAAGGAAAAAAAAAAAAAAAGAATAAAAAAAAAAAAACAATCAATACTCCATCGAAATTAAAAAAAAAAACCGTCGAGTTCGTGGCTTTTTTTTTTTAATGGTAGAAAGAATCCATTGTAACGCTACAACGGAAGTTGCACTGCCGTGAAAGTAAACTGTACCACGTGCAATAAACACCACCACCCTCTCAGTGACAACCCAATTGGTAAGTACTCTTGAATAATGAGAACAGGATGTAGTTGGGAAGACACCGAAAACGTAGAATAAATAAATAAAATCAATAAAACCGCAGAAGATAAGCATTGCCAATCAATTGAGACTTCACAGTCTTAACTATGGAAAAGGGGTCAACGTTGAAATATACACATTTTTAAGGTTTAAATACGATTATATCGTGAAAAACAAGTTAAAAATTCCTTAACTGAAGCGGACCATAAATAAACAATAACAAGAAAACGTGGCAGAGAATAAAAGAAAGATATATTATTTTTACGCACCCATTCTTGGCTTGTGTGGAGAACACCTTGTTTTAATCCTTCTTAGAGGACGATTTTTCTGATTGTTCTCTTGTGGGTGGAGAGCTTGGGCTCAGCGAAGGGTCCTCGGGGCGAAATACTTAATGCCGGGCTTGTCACCTCCATTCGTATATCCACCTATCCATCTTATCCATCCGTAGAGGCCCTTGTATCCGGGGCGACTGTCACCTAGCGCACAATGCACACGACTGAAGCTACCAAGTGACGGCGCTTTTGACGCTGGCGCCATCTTCTGGCAGAATGCCAACACACAGCTGCCGTGGACTTGCATCGAACTCTGACTTCTCATTATCACCATCCTTTTTCTTCCTCTTTTGACCCGTTTCTTTAATTGTTCAAGATGAATTTCGACATCTGCTAAGATTTCGTCTAACAAAAGAAATAGTTACAAATATGAATCAACAAATTTTATTTTTCATTTTTTTTTATCTCTGAAAAATATATTTTTCTTTTAATCTTTCAAATTACGACTTTTTCTTATTAATTTCTTAAAAAGTAAGAATAAATTATTTTTGACAATTCTAAATTACATTTTTAAAAATAGAGAAATTATATCAAAATAATAATAAAAAACGAAATAGATAAATTTACTCAGCTCTGTGTGGGGACTGAGGAAGTAGATCTGGGACATCAATTTCAAAAATAATAGGGGAATGGCGCCAAAATAATCGTACTAATATTTTAATTTCAACCATAAATAAGCTACATTCCAAATTTTGTAGAAATCCGTTCAGCCGTTTTAACGTGATACACGAACAACTGACAAATGGACAAAGAAACATAAGAAAAATAGAAAGATCTGGAATGTTCAGTCAATTGTAAAACAATTATAAAACTTTAAATTTTAATATTTCTTTTTTTTTTCCCTCAAATCCAGCAAATATAATCAAATAAAAGTAATTTTTGAAATATCGTGGAATTAATTTCGTAAAAAATATTTAAAGAAAACGTATTACGAAGCTTTCTTTAAATGAAGATAATGTTTCAAGTTGTTTATAATTTTGATTTCTATATCAAGTTTGATTACGCGATCCACGATTTCATCTCGCCGTCATATTATGTTTGCCGCAACGGTCTCTTAGGTACACCATCGCGTAACGGGATACATAGTGGGAGCCCTTTGAAAACTAAGAGAGAAGTGGAAACAGAAACAATTCCCTTTTTTTTTTTTTATAGGTAGGTCTGTGGGTAGGTATGGTTGGGTTTATTCCACTAACAACAGCTTGAATCACAGCTTGCATCTTCTTGAAGCTTGGCTTACATATTTACGATCCAGAGACAACTTAAGATTAAGATTTGAAAATTGTCCATGTGGGTCCTTGCCGAGAAATTAGCGCGTGAAGAGAAAAACATTCCCAAAGAAAAATAACCCATTATATCCTAAACAAACGATTTCTATTGGTGTTTAATAAAAAAACTTTATTAATTAATCTACTAATTGCGAGTGCTGTGAGGTAAATAAAATTGTAAAAGATCTTAGTAAACAAAGACGATTTATTTAAGATCTTTTACAATTTTTCTTAAAGATTTTTTTTTAAATATTTTTCCTTTATCTAAATATCTTGTTAAGGCCGCGCGGTTGGCGTTGTCGCTATGACATCGGTCTCTCACCTCTGAGTACCGGGGTTCGATTCTCATGTGGGTTTCGTGATGGTGGACAATTCGCGCTGGGCAGGTTTTCTCGGGGTTCTCCAGTTTCCCCTGCACTTCTGCCACCATACTTTCTCAGTCTTTCTCTCCATCTGTCCTTATTTCCGTGGGATAGTTCAATAGACCTCCGGTCGCAGTGCTTGGCTTCTCTGCCACCCACATTCACTACATAAACATAATATAAATATCTTGTTAAATTAATGTCTACTAAATATAGAACAAAAACTATCCTTTTTATGTAAAAATTACTTTAATCCGCTTGACTCATTTCGGTTGTTTTAATTTCCATTAATTTTAATTATATCAAAACACGTGCAAATCAGTGGATTAGTAAAAGGATGAATATTTATTGATAGGAAATCGATACAAATCCATTGTTTCGGATCTAATACATTTTTTTTTAGGAAATCTCTGGTAATGCCGTTCAAATTTTTTTTTCGAATGCAAAAGTGATATAATGACTATCCATAAATAAGCAACAAGTTTCAAGCAGATTCGATGGGTGATTAATAAGTTATTAGGGACAAACAAACCAAGAATTAGCAACAGTCTTTGAGAACAGAATTCTCAGAAGTTCTATACGTAAGAAGAGAACGCTTTATGTATGAACTTTCAGGCTACTGAAATGCTGTGCAAAAGAAAACAGGATAAGTCATATTACTTGTGTGTGTGTGTTTTTTTTTTTTTAAATTTTGTAACTGTTTATTCCTGAGCATGTGAAATCTCACCCTTCCACTTGAACTTTATTCTCCTCTATTTTGTCTGTCTGTCTGTCTGTTAACGCATCACAGTAAAACGGCTGGACGGATTTCTGTAAAACTTGGTACGTAAGTTATTTATGGTCCAACTTAAAACGAAGGTATATTTATTTTGTTCCGGACTCCTGCCAATCTCTCAAAAAAGACTCCTCAAATCCTTCTCTAAAATGCTAAGCTGATTTCATTAAAACTTGATGCTAAGTTCTTTTTATATCCAACATCAATTTGAATAGGCGTATTTCGATGTTCAAATTCCCTCCCTGGCTTCAAAAATGGTCACTAAAATAAATGAATACAAAACAAAATTCATTTATTTGTAAAATAGAAAAACTGTGAAAAGAAAAAAAAAATCTGTATGGTCCTGACTGAGACAAAAAGTGGGTGAAGTTGAAAAAAAAAATCCCAAAGAAAAGCATTTAGAAGCAAACAAAACAATGGATTTGTTTGGGTATCTTAATAATAGAGCTGTCCCGGTGGAACAATGGTGTAAGCAGTCGACTGCTGACTGGAGGAGTCGGGTTCAATTCCCGGCCGAGGTCGAGGATTTTTTTTCGGCCCTCGGATGCACCCAGCCTTCTGCAAAATACGATCCCGGTTTCTTTCCCAGAGAGCGTTGGGCTGACCACTCAATTTCAACTAGTCCCGATAGTCAGCGAACTGTAGACGCCTGTCCAAGCACGATGTTCTGTGTATGGTTAAAGGGACTTTTTGTGGTCTGTAGAGAATACGGTGCATCTGCGAACATACCCCTGCTCTTGCAATCGTCTATACACGGATGCTTGGAGGCGGCCTTCCCTGTTGATTGCATGTAATGTACTCTTACCTGCCTCGTCTGAAATTGAAGCTTTGTTCTGAAATTGTAATCCTTGTAGTCCAAGGATATTTCTATCCTTTGTGACACTTTGTGATACGCAGCTCCTGTGACACAAACATCTGGGTTTGATCAGCCTCGAGTCCTCCAATGATTCAGTCCAACATAACATCATCAGTATGTTTCGCTGAGCCTTTTGTACCAGTAAAAGTCTAATAAATGCAAAAGGAAGAAGCAAAGCCCAGTCAATGCGAAGTGGCCCAAAATTATGTTGAAGGGTAGGAAAATAGAGTTCAACTTCAAAGAAGGTACGAAGTTTCTGAAATATCTAACCATCAACTAAACAAGGTAAGGATAGCGATTAGTAAACCCATCACAAGGTTTCGCAACGGCTTCTGATGCGCAATTTATGTTGAATTATTGCTTTAATTTCCTTAATATTATAAATGTGATTGCTGCGAATGCAAAAGGCGCAATTGTTGTGATTATTGTGATTGTTGATGAGCTGTATTATACATGTGATTGTTGCGAATGCCAAAGGAGCAACTGTTGCGATTGTTGTGATTGTTGAGCTAATGAGAACTTAAAATGAGATTTTAATGATACTTGTTCGCAGACGGACGGACAAACCGGGAATATAAGGCGAATGATACTTGTATCAGAAGCCTAAAAAACAAGGGACTAGGATTAATAACTACGACAAAAGGCATTGGGAAAATTAGAAAGAAATCTCCTAATTCTTGATGTTTGTGGGTTGCTGATAAATTGAAATTGTATTTCATTGGTCTATTTTCTGATAGGAAAGTGAGACTTATCAAATGGCCAGACTTTTTTTGGTGTGAATTTATCCCCTAATAACCTTTGAACTGCTGATGGATCGTCTTGACTACGGACGATCTTATTGTTATATTAAGAAATATATCAGTAAATTTTTAAAATATATTATTTGTCCACAAATTAGAAAGAGAAGACAACAGAAATTGCAATTTTAAAACACTGGAATAAGAAAAATGGGTTTCTATCCAGTTTCTTTTAAATGATTCATTGTCTTTAAAATGAATGTTAGTCCATTGGGAGTGGTTTACATTGCAATTAAAATGAATTTAAGTTACAGAATTTAAGCAAGTAATGGGATTTAAATCAGTTTTGTTTTTTTTTTCAGAAAATTGAAAACGTTCACTGTTGGTATTCACCAGATGAAAGAACGTGAATATTAAAAAAAAAATCGAAAACCCAAATAAATATAGGTTTCATGACTTTTTTTAAAAAAAAGAAAAAAGAAAGAATACTCATTTCTTTTTAACCCATTTCCTTTTGTCGCATTATTTACTGAATAAATTAAAGTTTTATAGTTCCAATTTTGAGAATGTAATGTTTTATTAATTTTGTTTTGTAACTCTTTAAAACTAGCGGTTCAAAAAAGGAAAAAGAAATTGAAGCTTCCATATGTTACATTCTCTACCAAGAAGAAATGTTGCTGTTTGTACCGTAGGCTACATCTTCAGCCTTTCAGTTCTTCAGTTGAGGTCGGAGTGAAAGTCATTTATATCTTAAGTAATTAACATCGAATATTTTTTAAAATAATGCAGATAAAAATGTAATTTGTGAAATTACAAATAATTAAGACCTTCCAATGCATAAATAAAGACAAAGGGTACATGGTAAACCCAAACATCCTATCCTATTTCCAGGACATAGTAAAAAGCCAAAGGGAGAAATTTCAATAAAGAAAGTGAACTAATAATTATAGAATATTGTTAGTAACAATTGGTTTTGTTAAAACTGTTTTAATAAAATCAATTATTAATGACAATGTATCAAAAGTCCTTCATTATTATAACAATAATATATATGTATTATACACACCAGTATAAGTATTAAGAAATGTAATGGAAGTTACTCTTTGTTGTTTTAAAAAGGGTTTGAAAAAGCGGAAAGATACTAATTCTGCGAAATATCACCGATAATAAATGAAATATATCCAAAGATGGAGTTTTTAATTTAATTCCCTACTATTATTTGTCTATTCTCATTGAAATTCATTGATTTAACTTTATTCATTTAAAAAAAAAAAACAACTAAATAATTTGAATTTAATAATCTTAGACAAGTTATACTTAGGAATTATAAGTGTTAAATATACACAACGCTTTCATATTTGAAATTTAAAATTATAATAGACATTAGTAAAAAAAGGTAAAGATTTGAAATGGTTTTCAACTTTTGCGAAATTCTTAGGAACAAATCTACTGTGTAAATAAGGACTTACTCAGTATTGAAATTTTCTAATCACTTGCACTTCTAATTTTGCGAGTTCAAAAAATGATTTTTCTTTCTTCAGAATTTTAATTTTTCTGTCAATTACAATCAAACTTATTTTACTAAAATCTTTTTATAATTCTCTATAAATTTATTTATTTAATCACTTAATTTCATTTCTCAGACAATTTACAGTAACTAAGATTTTTTTTTTCGTGCCTTCTGATATTCTTTAAAATTAGTCTCATTTAGGGTTCAACATAAAATCTGAGCACGATTATCTTGGTGAATTCCGCCTTTCCCCCTCCGAGCTCCGGTCTCAAAATGGACACCCTCGCGCCGTATTGTAAGTCCTGACCCGCGCGGTAGGTAGCTGAGTATTACACCTAGTATACTTTTTACAGAATTACAATATAAGATTTGATATAACTCGATAACAGTTATCTAAATATAGAAGTCAATTTGATAAGACAAATGAATAATGCTTTATTTTTATAGATAACTATCTTAAAGTTCCCAGCGTTGCCCGGGGAGATGATGAGGGTGGGAAGTTCTGGTTCTATCACATCACACCAACCTTCCCCAATTGTTCTAATTGTTGCAGAACAATATTTACGTTAGTTCCCATTGTCACCACCAGGTCCAGACGTGGCGCTTTTCAGCGATTCATCTCTTTTAACCCTTCTGGGGGTGGTTAGCCGGGTTCCAAGGTAGCCTGTATTTCCGCAGGGTAGTGAGAGTATCAGGTAATTTGATTCCGATCAGGTAAACGGTGTACAATTGTATATAGAATATACAAAGATACAAACATACAAAATTTGACTTTTATACTTATATATATATATAGATTAGTATTGTTTTTGTAACTTGGCATTTATTTAACAATTGACGACGAGGGTAGTTAAAGTGTTAAGTTATTCATGTACAATCTGGAGAAGATCTTCAATGCAGGGAATGGTTTCTTTTTCCATCAAAGATTTAAGTTTTAAAATAAGTTCATTAAATTTAATTTTTTTATTATTATTATTTATTTATTCCTATAGTTTGATTCTGAAGGAGAAGTGAGAAATGATACTATATAGGCCCTTTTTTTGAGGATATATTATCTCATCCCGGAGTGAGGAAATTCCTCAAAAAAAGGACCTGTATAGTTATTTATTCCTTTTAAATTTACATTACAGTTCCGCTAGAGGGATTAACAATTTATGATAAACTACATTATTATATTTTAATTAAGAATTTATTAAAATCTAATCTATTTATTAGAATAAGTTAAAACTTTTTCAATTACATATAAGATTTTTTTTTTTACATTTATTTTACAACGTAATCTTACGATCTATAATGTTATTGTGTATTAGTATTTTTAATTCTTTATAACTTTTTGTTTTGAGGATATTTTTGTGTACTTTTATACTTATTTTACTTATTTCAATGTACTTACCATCAAATCCTTATACGCCACACGCACACACACAAACGCCAACGATCCTAGGAACGGTCTGTCAAAGATTATCTGACTTCTTTTCCAGGGGTTACGTGGACGGGTTTTGGACCGGAATGAGAAAGCCACCTGCACTCGTCACTTAGGCTGAGAATCGAGAAGCCTCTACCTCTTAAGATTCCCACTTTTGACCTTTAGGCTGCTACCATTATTTTTAAAGTAGAATTACATAAACTTACTGAACTTAATTCCAGACAAATGCACGGATACAATAATTCAGTAATTCACGTCTCAGAATCTATCAACACCAAACTCCTATTACTGACATAAAATTGAAAGCAGTTTAATTTCTTAAGAAACTGTGTCCTCTTTAACCCAATTAAAACTGAGTCTTTTTTAGTCTGGTGATGATGAATGATTAGAAGCATCTGATAATGGCGTCCCCGGCTGGGCTTCGTTTATTTTTTCGAATCGTGTAACTTGGGCAATTAGAGTCAGGCTTTAAAATCCAGCGAATTATTCATAGCGTCGTTAAATGCCTCCAGTTATTAATGACGCCTCTTCGCTTTTGAGAAGTTGTTTCTCAGAAGTTGGTTACTAATGTGGTCGTAATTTGTATCTTAAAGAATCTTTGTATCTTAAAGTCTTTAAAGAAAAAAAGTGTAAGTGCTTTTAAAACTTTAGATGATACTTTTTATTTGAAATACTTTTTTATTTGAAATTAAAAAAATAGAACCTGTGAACACACGCTCAGCTATCCATCGAATAGACAAGCAGAGCAGAGAGAAGACAAAATAATCACGTTCTTCCTAGGTGCAAGATCGTTACAAATATTAAGTTGGACACAAAGTAAGGATAGATATCAAGTTTTACGGAAATCCGCTCAGCCGTTTTAACGTTATGTTTCTGCAAAGGACAAATGGACAGAAGAGAAAAATGTTCAAGTAGAATAATAATACTATTGCGCATGCGCAGTCACTTCATTCAAGTCCGCTAGGAGCGGAGGGTTAACAAAAAATTAAAAAGAAAAAAAAGCATTAAACTTTTTTATTAACTGAGCATGCGCAGTCTTAGCATTTAAGCGTCTCTTCTCTGTTCATGCGTTTTCTTAATAGATTTGCTTAAAATTTCTTATATAGTTTAAAAAAATACTAAAACTTAGAATTTTATAAACTACTTTATTATTGTTTACTATTGAGTGAGCATAATACAAAGAAAAACTGGTACCAGGTTCACCCTGAAATTTAGTACTTATTTGCCACCCAACTTAACACATTAGCCGTTTATTTTTATCTCGCTAAAACAACTGGACTAATTTTTACTTAAAATGTGATACGAAACTTACTTAAAATATGAGAAACATTATTTTGATCTTCAACTCTCCAACAAAATTCATCTGCATGATCTGAATTTACCTAATTAAACAAATCTATTAAAATTGCTTCTTTTTTTTTCATTTCTTATGTACAAATTTCTGAAATATAAATTACGCTTTAAGTATAATTTGGAATGTTACAAAGTATTACTGAAGCTTCAATATTTCCAAACAGCGACTATTCATTTAATAATGCTTTCATTTAATAACCAATAACATATCTCTTAGGAAATGAAGCCTTTCCGTGAACAACACGAGAGTGGTGAGTGGTCAAGGCGGAATTTGCCGCGGAGTATTCTTTTTTTATTATGGAAAGAAAAATCTATTACTTATATTTCCTTTTGTTATCAGTTGTGAGTGAAATTCTATTCGTCAACGGGGAATTTTGTTCTATTTTCATCGTAGCAATAAATCGACAGTGATTCCTCCATCAGTGTCTTAAGGGAGAACTACACAACAGTCTTGCGATCGTCAAGCCAATTCCCCAAACACTTCGATAATCTTATTGAGAGCAAAGGATAAAACCTACATAAATCACCCATTGAAATCCTTCACCACTCCTTGGGGTCCTTCTATTTACATTAGTCGAACGCCAAAGTGCTTCGCTATCTTTTACTTCGTGAATTTGAGGTTGTTGTTGTTTCTTATCACTTTTGTAATTTTTCTCTTTAATTTAGCTACATTTAATTTTCTTTCTTTTTTTTTTTTAGGGAAATTAGTTACAAAAGAAAAATGCCACTGCTGCCAAATGTGATTGCGATTCTTTTTCGTCTATTTTCTGCAGGAAAGGAAGACTCAGAGATCACCCGTAATCTTTATACGTCTTTTGAACTTTTGAACCAGGGAAATGATCTTCCTGAAGCTTGAATAGTTACTGACAAGACTAAATCTTGATATTTGGAAAAAAAAAAAAAAAAAAAAAAAACTTTAGCAGATATTGACATATTAATACTGGATAATATTGGATAATTCGAAGCTGAAGGGACCATTACAAAACTTCGAATTATCCAAGTTTTCGAATTAAACAAGTTACATCTTTTAACTTTAATTTCAGGTCCACTGAATGCTTGAAAAGATTATTCTGTCAATAAGTAAATATTTATTCAGAAAGATCATGGTATGAAAGACTTAAACACTATATGTATCTAAACAAAATAACATCTACATTATGTAAGCTACAGTACATATTACATTCAATACAGAAAATTATAGTTTTTCAAAAAATTGTGCAATATCTGATTGTTTTGTAGAATTCAGTCGCTTAAGGTTAGCAAAATCATCAAGCATGTTTAGTGAACGGAAAACAGCTTCACTTACGTTGGTTTGTTCTTCAATGTACCGACGAAATTCGGCGCTATCCTGTACTCGTTGGCGATTTGGCATTTCTTCTTCACACCCTTTTCCACCTCGCGAATGACGGCGACCTTTTCAGCGAACGTTAAATTCTTGTACACGCATGGTTTACTGAAAGACATGGTGACACTGACAGCAGGAAGCTCGAATGGCGTCACGTGTCGAACGGTGGAGGAAAGGGATTTCAGTTGTCACGTGTCGAATTTCTCAACGATGAAACGCCGAAAAGTCGTTATGGTTCGAAATTTTTTATAAAAAACTTCGAATTAAGGAAGTTGAACTTCGAATTATCCACGATTTTTTAACATTGATTTAATAAGAAATTCAAGGGACTAAGAGAAATCTTCGAATTAACCACGATTTCGAATTAAAGACGTTCGAATTATCCAAGTTGCACTGTATATGTCATATTGAGATGAAATCGCCTTCAGAATAAAACAAAAAATTAGATTACATATAAATTATATTTTCCTTCTATTAACCTTTGAATCAGTGAACAGATCTTCCTGTAAACACGTAAATACCCGTTACTGACAAAAGCATATCTTGTGTTAGAAGGAAAAATTAATGTTGTAATGAGCAAAAAATTCATGTAGAATAAAAACAAAAGTGTTATTAGTTTCTTCTATTATTGTTTGAACCAGAGAACCGATCTTACTAAAACATGAAACATGGATAATAATACTAATACTGAGTATATCTTGTATATGAAACAAAAAAAATAATGTCTTGCTAAGACGAAATCATTTTCAGAATTAAAAAGAAGATAACGACAAATAGAGAAATACGGAAGATAGCTTTATATTGGCAACCTACAGATCAAACTTCCACTAACAATGGAAGTAGTAAATTTATTAACAAACGCAGGGCTAAGTGAAATAGAGCGTTAAGTAGTTATATAATATGATCACAGCGTTAATGTATACAGATGTGCACCTGATTAAGTTAATTTAAAATTGTAATTACTGAAAGATGAAGGTAGTATTAAAAACGTTGGATAATACAATTTTACCTAATAATACGCAGATATAATTATATGTTTTAAATATTTTTAACGTGCGGAAATGTTATTAAAATCACAATAAAACAAATTAGTGACAGAGATTAGTAAACGAATCACAATGCTTCGCAACGGCTTCTGATACCTATAAGCCAATATAATTGATATTATTATATTACAAATTATTAATAAATGTGATTGTTGCGAATGCAGAAGGCGCAATTGTTGCGATTGTCGCTAATGATAATTTAATGATATTTTAATGATACTTGTCCACAGACAGACGGACAAACCGGGATTAGAAGGCCTCTGATAGAAGTATCAGAAGCCCAAAACATAAATATAACATATAACTTTAATATGTTTTCTTTTTTATAATGTAATCCTTCATAAGCTAAGCTCTTGCTAGCAGGGATTGAATTTCTGCCCTTTTTTATTCTTAATTTATATATTTTTGTTTTGAATATGGAGAGCCATTATCTTGTTGACTTTTGTTTTCTTTATATGTTTCTTGGGATCACTGAGCTGTAAGACACTGGGCGAATCCAGCTGATGATGATTAGGAAACAGCTGTTCGGGATTCCAAGTATTGAAAATATTAAAAACAGCTCAGTGAATTCTTACTCATGTGCTTATCTATTTTTTATTGTGATGTTTACTTTTAAACATATTAAAGTAGAGTCAGTATGCCTATTATGAGACCCCTGCCTAATATGAGACCCCAGCCTACAGAATGTACTAAGTGCTGCCGCCTGGCGACTGGAGCGTGAAACAGTAGTCTAATGCATCATCCGTCAGCGGTGAGTCAGTCGAGTGTTTCCTAGCGCAAACAAAGGTTCAGTAATTTTTCCCCTGAATTTGTGCTCGTCGACTTTTTTGCACGCGTATTTTCATTGGCTGTTTTCACCTTTAAGATAAGACTCGTTTTGAAACTCTTAGTATCGGATAGATAGCTGTAAATCTATAGCATAAACATGCCAGTTTGTTTTTAAGCTAACGTTAAGCCTAACCTAAAAAATTCGTTGGCATGTATGACAACGCGGTCGTGTCTAATATGAGACCCCTAAGGATGCCTAATATGAGATAGGGTCTCATATTAGGCATTCTTTTTTTTTTTTCATCATGCAAAGCTTTTTTACATTTTTTTAAAATTTTTAGATGCCTTCCGAAACAAAACGCAAAAAATGGGGATCCTGTAATGATGGTACGAGCTGTCAAAGCCGTAAGAAGTCGTGATATGGGCTAGAAAAAAAAGCTGCAAAATATTTTGAAGTTCCAAAAGGAACTCTGGAGCATTATGTTAAGGATTCAGAAAAAGCAGCTGAATCACTGGTAGATGTTAGTTTGGGAAGACGGCCTACTTTACCACAACACATTGAAGATTCGTTAGTAAAATACTGCATTGAGATGGATTCAAGGTTTTATGGCTTAAGAAGGAGGGATATTAAAAAAATGGCATTTCAGCTTGCTAGGTAAAATGGTTTAAAACATCCGTTTTCATCAGAAAAACAGTGGTGAAAAGTGGTTAAAGGGATTTTTATAACGACACCCACAACTGTCTCTAAAAAAGCCTCAAGCAACATCGTTCGCAAGAATTAAGGGATTTAGCCCAAACAATGTGAAATTTTGGAATCTAAAAACGAAAAGTAAACATAACCTGAAGTAAACTTCAAAGAATTCGTTTAAATGTTATTTTTATTTTTTAACTATTAGCGATGAAGATGACTATTACCTAATTATTGTTTAAAGTTTTTGTTTTTGACGAACTTTTCAGTAATTACAATTCATTTTTTTAGTTATAGAAGAGGGTCTCAAATTAGGACTACTTTTTTCAAACCCCCAAAATGTAACATTTGTGTTTAAAATTTCATACAAGACAAAATGTAAAGTTGTTTTAATTTTCTGTCATTGTTATTTGTAGTAAAATGTATGCCTTAAAAGAATATCACGTTGATACTGTAATTCCTCACTTATTTTCCTAGTTATGGATGAAAATCAAAAAGGGTCTCATATTCGGCACACTGACTCTATATTTTTTATAAGATTATTGGACACTTACATAGCAAAGTTTTAATTTCTAATGTTGATATCCTTATTAAGCTCTCTATCATACCGGAATTCTCAAAAAAAGGGACAGTGAAATGAGTGCATTTTGTCTGCAGACTGAACTCGTGGGTCAGGATCAATCTCCATAACTGATTTTGAACGCATGCGCATAAGAAAAAAAAGCTTTCTTTATGACATGGTATTATAACAAAACTCAACTCAGAATTTATATGATCCAAGCAAATTATCTAGGATCTGATATCCTTCTGTTTTGCTATTTCTGATATAAGCATAGATCGTGTAAAAAGATTAAAAAAATAATGAGATAATATACAAAAAAAAATATTCAAACTATCTACAGAATTTAAAGAGGATTTAAATTAGTATTGAGATTTATGAAAAAAAAAATCACATTTTAATATTTATCCTTATTCCTGTTACACAATATTATTTCAGTTCTATGGTTTTAATTTTCCTATTTGGACCTATATAACCGATTCACTGAATTTCACCTTTTTTCTTCCAGCAGAACTAATGTTGTTCAGAAGCTGGGTTGGCTGATAACACGAATGGCAGTGCCGCCCTGGTGGCAAGTATGCATATCTTGCAAAGAAGCACTATACGTCATGCTCTTCGGAATTTCAATGACTCTTGAAAACTGTCGTTCACTGTACAAGAGCCCAACAGAAATTCTTTCGCTTCCAAAGAAGTGTTGGAATCCAGGGACCAAATCACACGACATTAGAATGGCGTCGCATTAACTGCAAAGAACCTGATGGAGTCATTCGCACAGTGAACACTAAGCAAATTTATTAGCGGAAAGAACAAAGAAAAGGAAATGTAGAGCGTTTATTTGTAGAATGGGTTACTCTCCGAAAGCCTCTCAAAAACTACACAGGAAATTCTTTCGAAAATTACCAAAGAGTAAATTAAATTTGATGCAATTAAAAAGTGACATGTCCAATTCTTAAATGACGTAGAGGCTCCAACGATTATCAGCTTAAAAAGACATATGTGGAGATTGAGAGCCAGTCCAATATTCGCTCGCCTTCCTTCCAGAAATTTGATTCTGCTGGATTCGGATCTGCGAAGAAACTAGGGAACTTTTTATCCATACCACCCAGAGAATCGAACTCTGTTCGTTCGTTCGGTAAACAACACTCGAGATAAATGACCCCCAAATCTCATGTTTTGCAATTAAAAGAGAAAAATAACAACGGCCTATTAATCTGTAATCGAAAGAATACTTTGGAAATGATACAAGAAGTTATCGAAATATACCCAATCACAGTTCTGCTATCATTACTATAAAGAAGCTCAAATGGAATTGGGCTGTCCATGTAGCAAGACGTAATGTTAATAGATAGTCAACAGAAATTCTAAACTGAATTTCGAGGAATAAGAAGAGTTCGAGAAAGCGTCCACAATGTAGATGAGTGGATGAAATTAAAAGTTTTATTGGCTTAGGTTTTTTGTATCTTTTTAACGACTTAAATATATTTCAAATTATTGTATCCAGTAAAACAACACAACTTTTTATATTTTTTGAATGGAATGAAATAAATCTGCATAATTTACTTTTATTTAGTTAATAAATTTTAAAAATCTCAGATACTTGGTAATTAATAGATTAGCTAAAAAGGATTAATATAAGACATTGATAGAAATCCACTGTTCTAATGTTTATTTTCAGTTTCTCGTGACAAATTCTCGACAAGAACCATTTGGAGAAAATTCCAAATATTAAAGTTAGATCTAGTCCTTGAATTTTCATACCAAGTTTCAAGAAGAAGAAAATTAAGATAAACAATAAGAATTAAAAAAAATTCAGAGGAAATCATACTAAGGAGTATAAAAATAAAGAAATGGGGAACTCCTGTCAGGAAATAAGAGCCGCTGGAAGAACATGAATAACAAATTGAAATAAAATCAGACTAACAATTTTCTCTTAGGAAGAAAGATGGAAAGTCAATATCTTTTTCTGGAGGCCATTTGAAAAAGTTCAGTTTCACTGGGAAAGAATGAAATAGGAATAGCGGAAAACGAATGAACAAGAACGAAATAAATGAATATCAACGAAGAGGCAGGAAAAAAAGCGAATAGCATTTTGCAAGAAAAGAAAGAAAAATATGTAATTGACGGTAGAAAATGAAAGAAAAGGGCAATAATAGGAGAGAAAAGTATCGGAAAAATGGATAGAAATGAAAAGGAAAATAGAAATAGTGAATTACATCCCTGGTCATCGATAATTCCTAGCAGGTAATCTAAGAATAGGATAAAATTAGAAGATATCAACTATTGTGTACTTCTTTATTTTGGAAAAATAAAAATTAAAATATCCACTAGGATCAACATCCCAAAACGGAAATCTATTACGCTTTGTTATATTTTTCTACTGCCTTGACAACATCAGCGAATTCTAAGATTCTACTAAGTTATTTTGTAAATTTTTACTTTTCGTTTGGAACAGTAGGTATTTACCATCAATTTAGCAAAAACGTTTGTAGAATTAGTTTCATAAAAATTTCTAGAGAAATTCCGAAGATAAAAAGAAAAAATGGATGCCCTAACTGTAAATACGTAGGAGAAACGGGAAGACAGACCAATATTCGAATGAATGAGCACTGTACTGCTATTGAAAAAGGAAATTTCAAATATCTAACGGCAAGGCATCAGAGAGATACCGGACACAGGCTCATGACAAACAAGGCAATTGTTTATGGCCAACAAAAGGACGATTACTTACGTAAATTCTTCGAGTCAGTCATTAAAATCACCAATTGTTATAATAATGAACTATCTATCAAAGGTGTGTTAGATTATAACTTGCGTTAATTTTAATTATTATGTAAATGATTGTTAATTACTTACGATGTTCTGTATTGTGGGGCTGTTATAAGCCTATGTTTTTCCGTTTTATATTTATTTACAGTCTGACGATGAATTTTCGAAACATGTCATTGTTATTATGTCTTGATTTATAAAATTATGTCTTTCTTATTTGTGTGGATGGTCTATTAATCATATCATTACACACACTATGAATAATAATAATAATAAAAAGAAAGTAATAATAAAAATAAGTATGACAAACCCATTACTTTGACTGCTATTGTATAACGATAAATACCAATGATGGTGATAAAACTAAGAATTATTTATGTTCTACGATTGGATTCTAGGAGAAACTGACTAGTGACAGAATAGGCAAAGTCTTGCTTATCCCATTGGAACCTGTTTCTCCTCTGTTTCTTTATAACTGTTTGCTTTTACACAGATCATGTTAAAACAACTGGAGGGATTTCCATAAAATCTGAAACATTTACTTACGGTCTAAGCGTAGTGACATTTATTCCCACTTCCATCACTCCAGATGACTCTCGAAGTCTCTCGCTTTAAGGACTTATTTCCGGTCCAACTTAAAATATTATCTTAATTATTTTGGTCTCAACATCTTTTCCAGCTCTGAAATCGACTTCCAGTGCTGCTTGGTCACTCAGCCTTCCACTATGCGATGGATCGCTGAACATATATTATATTATATTATATTATATTATATTATATTATATTATATTATATTATATTATATTA
>JAFIDM010004315.1:70395063-70420550 GCA_023159025.1 Thereuonema tuberculata
TATATTATATTATATTATATTATATTATATTATATTATATTATATTAATATTATATTATATTACTCCCATAGGTTCTTTTTTCCGGCAGTTACAAGTAAGGCAGACCGTCTGCTACATTATTCGGAGCCATTATTTCCAAGGCGTCTCAAACGGAAATTTTTTAGAATTAATCAGGTGCATAGACATTGTTATGAAGCAAGAATTTACATGAAAGGGGATTCCCAAGGGTTGCTGCCAATTATGAACTATGATTGAACAATTCAAAGATGTTGTCTATAAATACCCCTAGACATTATTGGAAATTATACCAGTTGAAAAAGACTCCTCTCGGAGTGGAAACTAGTTGTAATTTCAGTTCATAAATTAAAAAGTTTTTTAGAATTAACCAGGTGCGCACGCTTTGTTATTGAGATTAGATTGGAAATACGCTACTTAAAAGAGAAGCCTAGCCTTCATTATTTCAATTTAATAAGATGATATTATGTTGACGCACTTCACATGTTTCTATTTTTAATGTTTTCTAAATCTCACTCCACAAACTCATTGACCCACCAATACGTAAACTAAGATGTTGAATTTTAGATATGATTCCAGATTTTAGCACACTGAAAAGTTTGATCCGGGGGAAAGCAAAGGATTTTAAAAATTAAGTCAAAAATAGTAAATTAAAATAGAAACTCAATTTACTGTTTATTTATTTATTTTTTCAGTTTTTTTTTTTATTGTTATTGAATGGGTAATTTAAAAAAAATTGAGCAAAAATTAAAGGAATCCTCTTACCAAGATAAAATCAGATTTTAATTACGTAACTCAAACTTCGTATTAGATAAATGACTTAAAGCCTATTTTCCTTAAAATATTCGTAAAATTTCCCTATACATTAGTAATGAAAACACAAAAAAAAACCCGGATACATTTATATTCTTATTATTAAATAAAATGAATACAAAATTACATTTCTGAAAAAAGAGACTGAAATCGTCCGATTGGTTTAACTGTTTAAATCGGATTAAGTTTAATCACATCAAACCATTGCGCAGTGGATTTAAGATTTAATAGTTTAAGATAACAAAATATTAGAAATGGAATAGAAATCGATTGTTTACATTCCAATGATTTCCTATGAAACTCTTGTTGTCTTTTCATTAATTTCTATAAAAGAATCCATTTAGAAAAGATTTCAGTTACGGAAGTTGACACCACATACAGATTGACTGACCTGATGAGCCTCACTCACCTTCCTTGGAAAGTAGACTAAAAATCAATTGAGGCTGTATGTATGTAAAAGAACATGTACTCTATCCAAATGTACCATTCGTCGCATCATAACTACAATAGCGATGATACAGAAAATCTTGAAATTGTTCAAATCATTTTTGCTCACCCTGTATCTATATATAAAACGCTCACAATTGATTTTTAGTCTACTTGCTTTATATATATATATAATACATATTTATTTATTTTTTACTTTCTTGTTTAACATTTCGAGATTCCGTATTTACTTCTCGTGATTAATGTTTATGGAATCTCAATAGAATGATTATTATAGTTGGACTGGCTAAAACTAGACCCATTGGGTGAAGTTTGATTGGCCAATCAGAAACGCGAATACATAAAAAGACGAGGTCAACCGAGGATTATCTCAGAGCTCGGAATAAAATCTCCCATATTATTCTAAAATTTGAATATGTGATTAACATGTAATTAAATAATAACATACAATAATAAGCCGTTCAGGTATAGCCTTGTGTTCAAGGCGGTGGTCTGCCACGAAGCTGATATTCTGAATCTCGGTTCGAATCCCGGAAGTGACATGGATGTTTCCTTTCTTTCCTGTGTTTGTCTGCTTCTCCTCTTTTTCTTCAGATTTGAAATCTTACCAAAATGAGGAAGGCAATGAAAAGCAACTCTGTTCAAGAAATATGGCAAAAACACAGCAAGTAACGACATTGATAACTTGCCACTAAACCTATCATTTGATAGAACAACAACTGACATTATATCTATTGTTGTATATAAAAATAGTATATACTTGCAATAGTTTTATTTATCACTATTTATTGAATAGTTTTGTTGGTGTATAATTAGGAATAGTATTGAAAATCCAATTAGTTTTTACGAGATAGCAGATGACATCAAAAACTCAAGCCTTTTTTTTTTTAAATTTATTTACATTATTTACATTTGATGAGAATCCAAAACGGAAATTATCTATTTGGCCTCCAGATTCAAAGGAGAATCGCTAATGAGAATTAATTCAGTTAGGATAAATGGAAGCGAATGGTTGCCGGAACTGACGTCATTAGCAATATAATTTTTGCGCAGAAGTGCGTGTTGTAGAAAGCAATAATTCCATTGGTGACGCCTTTCGCCGAGATTAAATAAAGAGTTTTAATTAAATATTAATTAAGATTTAGTAATAAATTGCTAAATTAAGACTCTGTTGCCAGGTTCTACGCTTTCTCATAGGTCCGTGCACGCGACGCCAATCTAAGGCGGTTCCACGAGCGATTAGGGGTGGGATTAAACTGCTGGAAATTTCTAGAACAAGTGCTTTAAGCAAATAATAAAGTATATTTTTATAAAATATAAGAGGAGAAAGTGAGCACTACTCAAAAGCACTATGAGATCTTGAAATTAAGTACCCAACTTAAAAAACAAAAACAGAATGAAAACTAAAACTTTATATTATAAAAAAATAAATTAAAATAAGATATCTAAATAATCTATTGCAGCTATTTCAGATTTATTGGACTCTTGTGTATCATTCTCTAAATACTGAGGTCTTGAGTTGAAGATAGCACAGTTATTTCAAGGAGTTTTAATCAATAAACACATAATTATATGATACAGGAAACACAAATTCTTCTCCAAACAATTACTATATTTCGCTGAAAGTTACTTATTCTCCTTCTTCAGGCATCACTTATCTTGTAATTTTGTACAAAGCGATTTAAACAAGCATAGGGTAATTCAAACAAACAAATACAGACAATATAATTTACATCAAATTATGTAAATATTAAGTAAATAAAATCACAAATTCTTTCTCCTTTTAGAATAATTCACTATATTCAAAAACATACACTGGTTTCTTCATCAGGTACGTTATGGAGAGAAATTAATAAGTTTCTTCTCCTTAAATCATTTCCTGATTTAAAAACTTCCACAACTCAACTAGTACCTAATGAAGAAAACAGAATACGTTTTTGAAATATAGTGAATTATTCTAAAAGGAGGAAGAATTTGTGGTTTTATTTAAATATGGACAATATTTACAATTATCGAAATGAACATTGTAAAACGAAGCATTTCAATAATGGAATTATTAAATTTGTTTTCCGTGATTGAACAAAGAAAAATAATAAAAGATTTAAGGAATGTAGACTTCTTCTCCAGCAAGATTTAAGGAATGTAGACTTCAAGTTTTTCAGGAACCTCTTGTTGCTGTTGAAAAAATTATTGCTGTGTAGATCCCCGAAGTCCTGTAAGCATCGCATTTCAAATAATACGTTTTCAAAATTATCACAAATGCTAATATGCTAAAATAATAATGTTTAACAATTGTTTGAACGGTTCTCAAATCTAAGAAGCCGCTTTATTGGACATTTAATTAGCAATGTTGTGTTTTGGGAATTCTATATTTGCTATTTTTGATTTGTATTGCTTCAACATTCCAGTTGAAATCTACTTCATTACCGGGCGTCGAGTGCAAAGATGCCGGTGACCGCTGCAGCTGCCCCGTTACATTCTGCGGTTGCTGATCACCGTACGATAATATTGGCATCTCATAGCAACTGATCACTGATTGGCGTTATCTATCATGACAAGACCACTCGTTCTGACAAACAATTTCCCTTAACTGATCCAGTGGTGCAGCACTCATTAAAACCGAATTCCCTTAAATAAATGGCTGTCCAACTGAAAAGCCATCAATTTCCAAGAAATACGGCTTGATTCATCGTTCTATCTGTCTTTCACCCTCATTGTCCCCGTAACGATTTCATTAATAAAATGGTTTTCAATTGAGATGCAATGACACAGACACAGTCTGAGGTGATTTTTCTAAACAAAGACCTAATTGCCCATTAATTCGAAATGTTAAAAAGATAAAATGGTCTTTGCTAGTTTTCTGACGCATTGGCGCGACTTCACTATTCATTTATTTATTGCTTTTAATAAACATTCATTGGGTCTCATTTAACGATATGTGAATTAAACCAGTTCGTTAAGCAAGATTGATATGTTTTTGTTTATTGTTATTAGGAAACTCTCAGCTTAATGGGAAGCAGCGCTGAGGCTCATTTCGTTCACTGGTGGGAGGAGAGGGTACAGAGTAAAATACTCACATATTAAGATACAATAAATAAGCAAACGATTGTACAGCCCCTTTCATCGAGAGATTGCAAGATCACTTCTGAGGGGTTTAGAATAGCCAGAAATAAAAGCAAATGGGCCTTTGTTTTAAGTCATAAATAAGCTGGGTATACAAAGGGCAAACTCTGTGGGAATTTGCCCCACCCTGTATAGTGATAAGATATATATTTATAGATAGATCTCCTTACATAGAACTACGTTATTATTACGAGTCGTCGCAATTATAAGTCCGTTCGGAGTTATATAGGTCTACATATGACGTTTGAGTCATTGATTGCAATGAGTGTGGATGCAAGGAAGCCAACCACCCATAGCCTAGCACCGCCCGCCTGTAGGTGGTTGGCTTCTCTGCCACCCACACTCATTACAATCAATGACTCAAACGTCATATCTAGACGTATATAACTCCGAATGGACTAATAATTGAGACAAGTCGTGAGGATAAAAAAATGTTCTATTGATGGAGATCTTTGCTTACGTATATATCTTATCGTTACACATGGGTGGGGCAGATCTGCCCATTCTTCTTTGATAGAAATTTGTCCAGTCATACAAAGCAGACAAATGAACAAACAAAAAAAGCAAAACCGTTCAATTGGAAAAATGAACCTTCTCGTGCTCAGTAATTCTTATTATTATTTATTTTATACAGGAGATAACATCAAATGCAGTCTGGTCGATTTCGATAAAAAAAACAAAAACATTCGTATTTACAGTTCCAGATGATTTTCTTTTTCTTTGAAAAAAGTCTATGGCGTGCTTACTCATAAAGTCGCTTTTAGCGGATTTACACTGTTCTGAATGTTGCATTTTTACCAATCAATGAAGCCGATCTCATTCTCTTTATTTTCAGTAAATTAAAGCCGTTTTGAATTTCTTTTGACCAATCACAGGACAGGGAATTTTAGATTAGTTAAAAGACGGAAGGATGTACGTCATCATTTCAATAACTCGTCTGCAAAAAAGAAACCGAAATGAAATAAAAGCAGAGAAGCAACAGAGAGTAAGAAGTGTATCAGGAACCCAAAAATCCGTCATTGAGAGACCACAGTTACGGCAGAAAAGAATCATTGAGATAGCATCCTAAGATAACGACGTTTATTTACTTAACTCTCTGTAAGTAAATGGGAAAAAAAATCAGTCTTTTCCATTATTAGGATAGACGCTTAACACTTCTCTTGCTTTGCAACTTTCTCTTGTATTTCTCAGATCGTAGCAGGTCTTCCTACCATCAACAGTCGTATTGGTATTCACGGAAACGAGAACGGGCAAGGCATTGTAATGGAGCAACTTCTAAGAAAGTGGTGTTCGTTCACTTGTAAGCTTTCCATCACCTTGCTTTGGTTGAAGGGAATACAGAGGCTGATTCGGACGCATCGAATCCTTACAAGCACATAGCACCATTTTGCAGAGATATCTTGGTGTTAAAGAATTGATAAAACTCCATTTGGTAGTTTCTAAAGAACAAAGTTTGTAATATAATTGACTTTAGCATAGAAATGAAAAATATCTAAGAAACGTGAGAAGTTCTATTGATTTCCTTGGTTATTTCTTTTCTTTCTACAGGTAAAGCCATCTCGTTGAAAAGCAGCGCACAGAGACAGACGCTCGGTTTGGAAATTTCCCCCGTTTCTATTTCAGACGACCCGAGGGTTCTCCCAACCCTCTGTTAAACAGACATCGTAGCTTCGAGAAGATTAAGAAAAGTGGCCTTCATGTTATCCCGTTCCGAATGCTGATCGCAGAAATCTATGTCTCCTGTACCATCACCGTTGTTTTAGGAAATATGAGGGCTGTTTCAACCTGTATCTCTTCATTTACTCAAATGTTCATGTGGAATAGTGAAGCTTCGTAAGCTCAGGCAATAAGATGCACACCATTATTATCATTTCATACAGGAAGGCTTATTACGTCACAACATTTTTTTATAATCGAGTTAAAATGTAAAAATCTAATATTGTAACAAACTATATACATTACAACAATTTTACAGAGAGATAAGAAGATTAATAAAATTTTGTTAAAAAAAAAATCACCCAATAGATCTTTCCATTAATTCAGTCGCAAATGGAAAAATGCATTGTGGAAAATTGCATTGACGAAAGTTGAACCAGTTTGCAATTTCTTCAAAAAAGAATTAGCTTTGGAACCTTTCTCTGTGTTCCAGATTGGAAAACAGCATAATATCTACAAAAAGTAATTAATTATATTCTATGACATTATTTCCTTTGTAAATCCTTTTTAAATGGGCTTTTTCTTTTTTTTTTTCTGTGTAAAACATCCTTCTAAACATGATGATGGGGAAAGAACATTCAAAAAACTTTAAATAAAGGGAATGTTATTTATATCTTTCATGAAACTTCTGAAAAGTAATATTGTTATAATTACATGAAACCTAATGTTGTAAAAGGAGTACTAAAATATATTACAATAGATCTTCAATTAGGTTAAATAGCCTAAGATACTTAAATATTCTTTTTAAATAGTTTTAACTTTATTTATATTCTGACAGAAACTAATTTATAGGTCTCACTTTTGTTAATAAATAAATAAATAAATAAATTTTGTTTTGGCATAAAAGACTAATTTATTGTAATTGTTTGAGTTTACGTTTATCTATTTTTTACATTCTTAAAAAAGTAAAAAAAATTAATATAGTGCCAATCATTAATGTTAAAATAACTGAAATAATAAGTCTAATAATGAAATAAACGCCGAGGATATTTTTTTTTCATTGTTTCAGACAGTTTAAACCAAAAACTTTATATGTCAAATGTCACTAAAACAATCTTAGGAATTCTAAAATGCAAATTCATATTTTTTTATTATTATAAAAGGAAATCATTACTTCATGAATGATATGAATATTACAGCTACTAATTATCAATTATTAATTTATTTTTTTAATGTCTGCGAAAAAGATACAATTTTTATCAATAAACCTCTAAAAATTCTTTTGTGAAACATATCTAAGAATTTTTCTCAAAACGGTAACTTTTTTTCAATTTTTTTACTTTTTTATCGTAACTTGATGAAAATAACTTTTTGCTTCAGTATTTAATAATCAAATAATTTTACGTAATTTGCCCAAAGACAAATGCTGATCTGGCGTCGTTTATAAATTAATTCATATCGTCATGACATTTATTTTGAAAATCAAAATCCTCGGAAAATTAAAACCGATCAACAATTACTAACTAAATAAACAAAATCATAAGTAATAATAATAAAAAACTACTTCTCTTAGTAATAAAATTTTTTTTAACAAGTTTATCAATTTCTTCATAAGGTACCTCAGCCATAAAACGCCATGTAAACCTTTAACACTAGCTATCTAATTCTTCATAAATATAAGAGATGGCGGTACTGCACTAAAGTAGTTTGCATTGACATGCCATCTAGTGTTGAAGTGAGTTACTAGCAGACCGCCAACATTTTCGAGTGAAATTATATTTCCACCTTTTCGTGTCGAGGACTGGTAAACGTTTATTTTACGTTTACTGCTACTACATCAACGTAAAATAAAAATATAGATTTTTTTAATGTTCAGCAAAGATTAACTATATAAAACTATATATTTTCTTGATTCTTGAAGATTCTTCTAGTAGATAAGTTAACTGTATTTTTTTTTAAAATTCGGAAATTGTAGACAAACAAGTGTATCATGTGATCCACGTGCTCAGTAGCGCTTTAACGCCATGATGGTGTTAATGGTCTACATATACGACTATAGGTTACATACGACATTTGTAAGTTACTAATATGTTTCATGAAAATATAGATTTTATCTTATTTATTATTTTGCTTTTATAATCGGAAAAATGCCGAAATTAATTAATTTTTACATTTCCTCTTTTGTTTTAGCTACAGATTAGAAAGACTGCATTAATTTCAAGTAATTTTTTATTATTTTTTACAGAAAGTCAAATTTAGTTGCTTTTTACTGTGATTTTGTACAAATAATGTTTACAATGATGGAATAATTTTTAATTTCAAATAAGTTAAGTTACTAGAAAGTAGGTGGAGTTAATTGGACCAGGTGTTCTTAATTACGCCCAGAGGCGTCACTAGGGTTGGTATCATCCAGTGCGGTAGCTCATGGTGTCACCCCATTCCAAAAAAAAAACCCTTCTAAAACTATCTGTACAGCCAAAAAAAAAAGGAAAACCTTGTAAAAGCATTTTGGTGTCACCCCTTGTGATGGTGTCACCCGGTGCGGTCCACACCCCCCGCACCCCCCTAGTGATGCCACTGATTACGCCAGTTTGCAAAGTTTTTTTATTTGAGTTCTCATACTTCTCCAGTAAAGTTATCATATGTTTCATTATGGTATGCTTCAAACAGAAGATTAAACTTTCTTGGTTATAATTTTCGTGTTTCGATACATCTTATTTCCAGACTTACAGTAATTTAAATGTTAAGGTGGCGTTATTTGGACAGGGTACCTTATAAAATATTTTCTTCAGTTGTTAAATAAAACTTTATTTGAAATAGAACTGAATGAATAGCAACACACATTTCCCAGAATTCAAATGGACACTCGATAGAGGGCGCAACTATTTAATGGAAAGATCTACTAAAAAAAAAATAAAACTCCTCGTCACTGGCTTAGGTTGTGTTTATTAGATCTTAGATCTTTTCTGAACCATGTAAATCTGTTCCTTCCTTTATAATTTGTAGGCGGTTTTGTCGACAGGGGAATATGTAAAAACCTACTGGTGCTTCTGTATTTAATGCATCATCATTTTGGCTGCAAACTGAAATGAACTCATAGTTTTACGATAGAGCGCCTCAAGGTGATTCATTAGACAAACGATGCTGAGTAAGTTGAATGCCAAGCAGTTCACACGCCTTTATGACTGGTTTAATAAGAGTATCACTGCCATAAATGGATGATATGAAGTCACCATAACTCAGCTCAAGTATCTACATTGTTCTGGACTTGATTTCAATAAAGTCAGAACATTATTTATTTTTTAGCTTACTTTCCTATGAAATTGAGGCTTATGAAATCATTAAGTCTATGCCTTTGTGTGTATCTCCAGTAAATCACTTTGAAGTGCTGGATGATCTTCTTGAAACATAGTATGTGTATTTAAGTACTCAGAAAACAAAATTAAGAACTGAAACAGAATATACAGTAACTAGAATCAGTTATTTTATTAGCCTAGGGAAAATTGTGGATTAAACCTATCAATGTGTGTGAGTGTATATCTATTCCTAACTACTTTTGAACAACTCAATTATTCTTCTTGAATATTAATTCGAAGATTTCTCTTAGTCCCTTGAATTTCTTATTAAATTAATGTTTAATATTAAATCAATGTTAAAAAATCAATGTTAAAAATTCGAAGTTCAACTTCCTTAATTCGAAGTTTTTTATAAAAAATAACGACTTTTCGACGTTTCATCATTAAGAATTCGACACGTGACAACTGAAATCTACTTCCCGCCACCTTTCGACACGTGACGCTTCAGATGCCATTCGAGCTTCCTGCTGTCAGTGTCACCATGTCTTTCAGTAAACCACGCATGTACAAGAATTTAACATTCGCTGAAAAGGTCGCCATCATTCGCGAGGTGGAAAAGGGTGTGAAGAAGAAATGTCAAATCGCCAACGAGTACGGCATAGCGCATATGGATAATATGTAGCTTACGTAATATAAATCTTACTTTGTTTACATACGTATAGTGTTTAAATCTTTCATACCATGATCTTTCTGAATAAATATTTACTTATTGACAGAATAATCTTTTCAAGCATTCATTGGACCTGAAATGAAAGTTAAAAGATGTAACTTGTTTAATTCGAAAACTTGGATAATTCGAAGTTTTGTTTGGTCCCTTCAGCTTCGAATTATCCAAGTTGCACTATATTAGATTACGATAACAAATAATAGAGCTAATTAAAATTCATTGTTACGTTTAGTATAAACAATCTCATTACTTTAGTCGATTTACTGTAAATCTGAAGACACGTGATTTTAGTTAATCAATCATAATCATTTCCTTTCCTAACTCGAGTTATTGCTTGTTCGCGCCTGGAATGTCGATGTAATTTACTTCCGGTGTTTACATCAAATTTGTCATCGCGCTACAATTCTTAATTTTTATTATTTTTGTTGGCTTTTCAATATTAAGAATATATTTAATCATTTTATTTATTTATTTTCGTATTTTTGATTTCGTAAAAAGCTTGTTTTTAGTCGTCCATTTCTGTTATTGGTGTCGACTGCTCTCTTTTCTTGGCCGGCGTTTCAAACAATGGGCTAGGCTTAAGCGAGGCTTCGGTTTCCTTAACAATATTGAAGACTGAATGAAATGAAATACTTGTTGTGTCAACTGTTTTACGATAGAGATAGACGACGTGAAAAAAAAAATAACATTCCAAATGATTCCTCTCGATTGACACTTCAAAATTTTGTTGGCCATACGAACAACTGTGTGTATTCAGTAACCGCTATGTTCAAAACCATATTCATAACGGAAGTATGCGAAGTAACTAATACTCAATCATTTACCATATAAGGAGTTGTCACGTGTCTTCAGATTTACAGTGAATGGACTTTAGGAATATGATCCAAAGAAATTTGAGATAGACTGTACTTACACAGTGCGATTCTAAATTCATAGGACAAACTGTACGGCGTGAAAGGGCACACTAAAAACCAACATTTTTTATCAATCAATGTATGTCGGCAACTGTCGCGTTGACTTGGTAGAGGGCGCTGTTTGGTCTTTGACGATATCCGCCCAAAGATTGAGAAAGATTCGTTGCTGGTAATCATGTGGCCGTTTAGCATGTGGATTTGTGTTTGCCCACATGAGCATTGTGCACATTAAACAATCCCTCACCTGCAAACAATGCTTCATCTGTGAAGAGCACGTGCTGAAAAATCCGGTTGCACTGCACTGTGCTGGATAAACCAGCAGCAGAAGTCTACGCGCCGAGGATAATCCTCATCTTTCAATGGGTGAATTCTCTGTAAATGAAATGGATGTAATTGCTCTTGGTACAAAATTCTCCATTGGCTCACATCTACGCTACGTGCAACAGCTCTGGTGCTTGTGTCGGAACGTTCCTCAACCTGTCGTAAAATGTCAACGCGACAGTTGCGGGCATACATTGTTAGACAAAAACATTTGTTTTAGTGTGGTACCCCTTAAAGTTTGTCCTATGAATTTAGAATCAACCTATATAGATTTCTTATATGCACGTTTCGATCTACAATACTTATTCGTATGATCAACAAAGAATATTGAAAGCTTGGGTATATGAATATACATCGTAGAGAAAATGATTAGAATTTCTAAAAATAATTAGAATTTTAACTGAAATAAACATCTATTACTTGCTTAATTCTTTGAAACATCTATTATTTATGAAAAGAGTAAGAAACATCTGAAACTGCACAAACTCTTGCTGTGATGGTTACAGCGTTTTTGCTTTAGTTGTTTGCTCTCGACCGGGTCCCACTTTCCTAACGGCGAGGCGGGATCAGAGGTATCGACGCATTCTGAGTTCCATTATCAAAGCTAAATCTGGCTGATGAGTCCTAATAAGGACGAAATAGCTATCCCAGATTGCTTTTGATAATGACTCAATGCGTTAAAAGCAAACAATTCTTACGAATTTGTGCAGTTTCAGATGTTTCTTACTCTTTTCATATTACATTTATGCACGTTAAACCTTCTTTATCTATTATTTATCTAGCTATTTATCTATAATCAGTGTTATTCAAAAATCACTTATTTTAGGAAGTTGATACTTTAATGAAGATTATTAAAATGATATACAGTAGATTAGGTGATACGGTAAATAAAAAAAAAAATATATTTCCTTAAATACATATTATTACCACTCCGGAACTACTAATCCAAAGAGCTGAAAGTTTTATAGTTTCTTTTATCTATAAAAGATTTAAAATATATAAATGACTCTTAAGTTTGATAAAATACGACCCAAAGAAAGTAAGAGTCAAAACAAAATTTAAATACTTTTTTTTGTCTGCAATCAACAAAACATATCTTATTATCTTAAAAGGATCTTATAAAATTGTGTAATTGCTAATTAATTAGAAAAAATTTTCCTTTGAAAAAACAAATTGGAAATTAAAGAAATGTAAATTAATGTTAATATGCTTTTTTTTTCCCCATTGTTAGTAATTACTGCTTAATGTCGCAGGCCTAACCATAAAACAGGAAACTCAAAACGGATTTACCTTGTATCTCTGTTAGGAAAGGGGTTCAATTTTGATATTCTACTAAATTACTAATGTTTTGATATTTAAATTTCTAAATTTTGCAGAACATAGCAATTGATGAATTAAAAAAAATAAAACTTTAATTTGTTACTTTAAAACATAAATCAAAATAATTTAAACATTATTTCCGAAAATTGTGCAGATTAAATGAAAACTGTCTTTTAGAAATCCTTTCTAATATTCAAAATAATGCTAGGAATCCTGTCTGGAAGGCAGTGTTCAATGGACCGTTGGCGATCAAGACATATCCACTGCTGTCACTGATGTCTCAAAATCTCTCTTTGTTTTATGAGCAATGGTTGTAAAAAATTGCCCTGGCAACATTTCACTGACAGTTGCCTTGACAACGTGTCGCCATGGTTACCAAATGACAGCATCATTATTGGAAGCAAAGAACAAGCAAGTCAAAAGGTCTCTACAAAACCTATTAGAAATATGATCTATACGAAGCAGTGAATTAGATGGGAAAGAATGGAAAAGAAAACGCGGAACAACAATAACAAAAAAAAATCAACAAGGCTAAGTAAATACGAAACACTTTTAAATGGAAAATGTATTATTTACTTATAAAATAAATATGTATAAAACATAAGCCACTACCCCTATATCATATCACCTCATAGATACGAAAGCAGATATGGAAACGCACAGAGGGACTCGTTATTAAAAAAACAAAAAAACAAAACAAAACAACGATATTATTAGCTGACTTCACTTCTGTAATTTGCTTGCATTTTCAGTAACAACGAAGAGGTTCTATTAGTTTTACTTTAATTAATAAATGTCTTCCTTTTGAAAATATATATGTTTCATAATTCCTAAAGAAACCAATATTTATTATATATGCGATTATGTAATATATAGTAATACTATAAGTTATTAAAGAAGAACAAAATTCACAATAATAAATAAACTTTTTATCAAATATAAAGGTTTGATAATTATATATATATGACTTTAATTAATTTTTCGTTTTGCAATTCTTACATTATCCACCTATGTACATATAGAAAACCCGATTTTACATAGAGTAAGTTTTATAATTATAAAATGTACATATATACTGTATGTCTTCTGTATTCCTTATCCACAGAATACGTTAAAATTGTTCATATTCAATTTATATAAATAAATGATTAATAATAGTTTGCTTTAAACTTTTCTTTAAAAATTAGCATATCTATATTCGTATAAGTAAATATGTGCACTAATTACTTTCATGTAGTATATGTATTTATATACCGGTATATTAATTTACACAAACATAAACGCAATACTGAAGGGACTATTGTCCTGTAATGCTTTGCGTAAACGACCCATTTGCTCAGATATAGTAGTCAGTTACTTGCATCCTCATTCTCATTGCCTAAGTCACATGTTATTTCATTTCGACTGCTGCTATTGGGTGCGCTAATGTTTTTGGCAATTAGTATATAGATAAATATATATGTTAGTGGATCTGTTAAATCATGTTAGTATCCACAAAAAGACTCTCACCGATCAAAGCTCGGATATTCTTTAGTTGATGTCATTTCATTATTGTTACAGTTTGGTTCTGACGGAGGAGTGGGATATGATACGAGATCCTTGTTTGAGGGATTTTCCCACTCCGGGGTGAGGTTTACTCGATATTTCGGTCCGGTGCCTCGGGCCTTCTTCAGGAGATGTATGTTATCTACATTTAGACTGGCGCATATCTAACAACTTCCGTTGTTGGTTTCCGTGCTCACCATGTCAAAATCCCTCAATCCAGTCTCTTTATTTTCTGTTTGTTTCCAGTTTCATTATTCTTTTATAGTATTTTTGTGACACATTAAACTTTATTTTTATGTATGTATTTTTCTTTATTTTTATAAAATTAAACAGGCGGAATTACATAAGTATAAGGTAAATTGAAGTTATATACCTTATAATGATGTAATTCTGTCTGTTTAATTTTAAAAAATCAAAGAAAAAATAAGTAAAATACATTTTAAAGAATAACATTATAAAGAAAATAGTGTTTACGTTTACGTTCAGAACGGATGTTTATCATAGTTATTTTATTCTCATTTCGTGACGGGTTCGACTCTAATATGAAAAAAAAAAATATCATAAGGTAAAAATATTATATTAATGTTGTAAATTCCTCTACTGAACTTCTTAAAGTTGTACAGTAAAATAATTGGTAAAAAATAACACAATAAAATAACTTTTTTTGTGTGTACTTTGCTTTATCAGACCATTCTCGCGGCGTGCGTGTGTGTCCACCTCACTAATAGAGCTAGAGACGATCTAATTTTTATAGTTCAAGTCTTTTCAAAATGGGTCCTTGTCGAGAAATTAGCGCCACACAAAAATTCCCAAAGAAAAGCAATGGAATCTAAACAATAGATTTCTATTCTATTGGGTTGGCCTAAAAGTTCGTTCAATTTGAAGTAAAAATAAATGACACATTTTTCATTGCCACCAATAATTTTAGTGAAAAACATATTCAGCGATTTGTTCCACTATCTTCTGCCATCTTTCAGGCAACTTCATAATTCCATCTTCCGAAAACTTTTTATCGTTTTGAGCAAAAAAAATATTCTAGATGCCTTTGGTGTCTTCCAGGGAATTGGATTTTTTTCCTTTAAGAGAATTTTGTAAAGACCAAAATCAATGGAAATCCGAAGGTGCAATGTCTGGTGAATAGGGAGGATGAATCAGGACTTCCCAGCTAAGCTGTAACAAGTTTTGCCTGGTCATCAAAGAAACATGCGGTCTTGCGTGCTTACGTCTTCCATCTTCAATATTAAATTGGCGACACAAATTCCACAAATTTTGTTTTAAATTCACGGGGATATGACAGTTGTCACAATACAATCTAACAACATGGTTTCGAATGACGTTAAAGACACCTAAGCGCTACTAGAGTCATCGTTTATAAGAAAACCGAGTGATCTTTTTGGCCAATACTTCCAATATTTCTGTCCTCATTGTCTTAAACAATTAATTTTAGTATCTGTCCTTTTAACTAACGCATTAATTGACGCACGATGTGACTTAAGTCGTCAAAATCGGTTAATTTAAAAATAAATATAGTCGTTTTCAGGACTTAAATAATAAAGAAAAATACATTACGTTGTAAGGTAAATAAGCGTTATATTCTCTGAACTTCTTACTACTAGAAGTTTCATTTGGAGAGAAAATAAAACAAACTTTGTGATTCTTTCATGAAATCGTAACTGCGTTTTAAATTGTAAAGATGTATGGAATGGTAGTTGTTTGAGAAAATGTATTGTCCGTTTATAATTGATGTTGACACCACAAGGACAGAACATTCTAATCGTGGTTTGCAAATTCCCAGTCTTACTTATTACCATTTTAATGACCTATAATGTTGTACACCAACTAGTAGAGCATTCACCACGAAGTGACGCTAGTATATCAGGTCATTCTAACAGACACAGTATTCTGGGCTTCATTCCATTGGCTTCATTAATAACTGCTGTTTATGTGTGACTACTTCAAAAACCAAAACTAAGAACTGAAAATAGTTGTGTGTACTTTAAAATTAGTTGTTTTTCTTCTATCTACCTAGGATAGTATGGGATCAGTCATTACACGTGTATATGTCTGTAATAACTCTAATAACGGTTCAATGAATCTTCTTGAATGTTGACATGCATATTTAAGAACTTGTAGATGATCTAACTTTTTTTTTTTTTTTAAACCATTCCGTCTGGGTCCTCTTCAAGAAATTAATGCGAAAAGGTGATTAAAAAATTTTCTAAAGAAAATAATAAGAACCGAACCATTGGCTTTCTATGGATATCTTAGATAATGAATATACATCCTCTAATGTCCGCGCGAGCTGTAATGTGATGAAAATTAACAACTTAAGTAGGTCATGTGGATTTCCTTGATGCTTCTAGAAAAGAAAGGAAAAAATTTATAAATCTTTTCTTTTTGTATTCGACAGCTGTTAATTAAAAAAAAAATTATATTATTTTAAAGACTTTTAAGAAAAGAAAAAGAAAAAAGAAGGGGGAAGATTTTAAGGAATTAGACTTAAAGTTCTTTTAGGAAGTTTTTGTTTATCTGTAAATCAGTGAATAGCATCAAATACCATATAGACAATACGCGACCCTTAGGGACTAAACCATTGTTGACTTGAGAGACAATTTGACAGCAGCGAACCTAGTGGTAAGTCCTGGAAACATCAAATTTCAATAAATATGCATTCTACTAAATAATACAGAAAGAAGTTCATATTTATAAATATTGACCTAGAAAGAACAAGAAGAATAGGAATTTAGTAAATGAATAAAAATAAGAATTATAAATATAATATTTCGTAGTATAATATAAATATTTTCTAAAAATAAAAAAAATTAATTTTCTACACAATCTCGTGTAAGCCGTCTCGTGAAAAGATAATTAAAAGATAATTAAGAAATTAATTGATTTTTAATACTTTGATGCTATTGCTATCGTAATTTTCTCAGTTCAACTGAGAAAAAGTTTTGAATAAATAAATTCATTTGTTCTTAAACCAAAATTATTTTTAATTTTTTGAAAAATCAAATGCTTGTAGCCAACCAAATCTTGATATACTATTGTAATTATAAAAAAAATTAAAGAAAATGAGAAATTGCTGACAATAGTCTTCTACATAAACTTTTCTTCAATATTTACAATTTTATATTTAATTCTTATTTTTAATTTATTTTCTGTAGTTTGATGTTTATAATTAATATAAATTTTACCAAAAATTTTATAGATTGACTATTTTATCTTATATAATTGTTGCATATGCAGACACGAGGTTCTTTCAGGACTTGCCGCTAGGATCGCTGCGCGTTTTTGTCCCCGCTGTTAATCGCTCAGTGTCGCGTATTGCCTATAGGGTATTTGATAGCATTATCCTTTACATTGTTTTCATTGTATTACATTTATGTCTCTTCTTACTTTATAAAAATATCTTGGACCCACCGGCACCAGGTGTTTTTTTTTTTAGAATTTTGATTTGAAATTACGAACAACTATCTTAATTTTATAAACAAAGTCTCTTCTTTAGTCCTTTATTTCAAAAATATAAATTTTTGTAAAAATATTTACTTGTATTTTTTTTAGATATATTTACTGGGATTTAGAATTTTAATTACCTTTATGAATTACTTTATATCCAAGAGAGAATGTTAATCTAAATTAATATCTTTTGCACTTACGCGAAAGGTTCTATATCATTGAGTGTTTGAATAACCTTATTTCGAAGGATACGAAAGATAGCAACTCCGAAATACAAGCCTGAAAATTCCACCGAGTAAACCACATGTGTGCTGCTGTCTTTCTATATATATATATATATATATATCGGATGGCCAAACTCAAATGGAGCAAATTCGAGTTTAGCAATGCAAAGATTTCAATCAATCATTTGCAATTTAGAAAATTTAGAACATAAAGAATATAAGAATAAAATTAACTTATGATAGCTGTCCGGCTATATATATATATATATATATATATATATATATATGTGAACTAGAGAAGAAAGAGGTTGCAGGTTAGGCTGCAATAATTTAGGAAACTGGAATCATGTAATTTTTGAATGTGAAAAAATGAAGGAGGAAAGAAAAGTGTTAGAAACTGAAAAAATTTCCAATAGGAGTGGATGGTGGATTATTCAGTTAAATCAAAACCGAATTAATATTAATTTATGTAAATACATTTAATTGTTTCTTAAGAAAATAGAAAAGGCAGAATAAAAAAAAAGATTATTATATATATTATTATATAATATTATTATTATAATATTATTATTATTATATTATTATATAATATATTATATAAGATTATATATATATATATATATATATATATATATATATATATATATATATATATAAACAGTTTTCATTAAGTAATGTGTGTCTGGTCTTGCACTGATACGGAGCTACATTCGTTTTACTGTTGTGGCTGGTACATAATCATTCATGGAAGGGCTGTTGTCACCTGCCTATTTGGAATGTTGTACATTAGAGAAGATCTTTAAAGTGACTTGCGAAATAGGGTGTCACTGCACATTGTTGTAAAAACCACTGGCAAAACTGGCGTCTTCGGGTTAAGACCCTCAACACATTGCGGGTGAAAGGGGTATATCTGTTCATGAAGAATCCGCCACACCGAGTTATGGCATAACAGAAAATGACGTGCTATTGCGCGTATGCTGATGGAAGGTTCATCTGCCATTGTCTCAAGAATGTCTTCCTGTACACCAAGTCGGCCTATACGGTGTCCTGTAAGTCGGCCTGTTTCGGACATGTTTGGGCGCAATGAACCCGTCTCACGAAGTCAGTGGTCGAGCGTTGGAACATGGTGTGAGAGTTGGAGAAACCACTCCGCGTACATCCTTGCAGCTATTTTCCATGTTGATTTGCAGCACCGTACATCAAATTCATGTGCGCGAGTTGCTTCAGAGTGTACTGCTCTATTATCTGTTTGAATTACTGCACTTTGAATGACTATGTACAATAAACAGCAGACAATCACTCGCTCATGCGCATGACAATAGCCGACAATCACACCGTCCTACTCATGGCTAACAGGCACAACACTATAACGACTATAGCGTCGTATCAGCACAAGATACCTATTGAAAACCGTTTTTTTCCTACCCTCTATCTACCATAGTCTTCTGTAACATACAGAACACCGTGCATATACTGCTGTTTTTGTTTGACAGTTTTCAGCTGAAGAATGATCTTACAGTTTTCCGCAGATCGAAATGTCTTGGCTTTTATTAATATGCTTTTCGTTATTTTTTTAAATGTGAGTCATATTTTTTATTTGTTAGTTGATATTTAATAAATATTCATTCCACACATTAGAGTAGAATTTAGAAACTTTTATATATTATCTTTACTTTTTTTATATTTACGTATTTCAACATGTAGGGTAAGGGAACCAGTTGTGGATCAGGAACCAATTGCGGATCAAGTCGTTTACCGTCTCAATTATCACACTTATCAACAGATGGCTCAGATATATAGAATCACGATCCCTTCATGAGCTTCGTTTTGCTATTACGGTTTGTTTGAAGTTTCAAGTGGAGCCATCCTCTGAATTTGTTAAATAATTTGTCAGAATTTCAAAAGAAAATTAAGGTGAGTTAGCCTGAAAGTTATTTGTAGTTATTCTAGAATAGATATAAGTTAGAATTAATGTATGTATGATAGTACAAGGTTTAATATAACCGGTAAAAAATAAAACAGTGTTTTCTGCCTCTGGCCATGTTTGCGGGAAATTCTGCAGCCTTTTGTTCTGGCGGAAATTCAGCGGTTCCTGGGGTCCAATCGTGGATCAAACGTCACAATACAAATGAAGACTGTGAAAATGCAGTAAATATTTTTTTATCGAACTGAGGTAATACAACGTCAATTATATGAGCTTAATAAAGGAATAAATGCAAAACTGAAAATTATTTAGCTATTTCTCGTGGTGAAAACCAAGTTTATGCTTAGGCCGATCCACAACTGGTGCCTTTACCCTAACACAAAAAAAAATTGTTTTTGGTAATTATATTTTTCTTGAGTTTCTTCCTAAAAAAAAATTCAAGTTTGGGCTATGGCTATTTCAAATGAAAATAATGTTTGTTTGTTTGTTTGTTTGTTTGTTTGTTTGTTTTTTAGGCGCTATGAAAAGATACGAAAAGCCGAACAGAAATATGGCATTTGTAATTCAAAAGCTATATTTTATTTTCTGCAAGCTAATGCTAATTGATAGTTACTTCATCAGCGACATCTGGTGTTAGTTTTAAATAATTTACGTATTTCTACTAAAACTCAAGATTGAGAGATTTTGCTCTTTTTAATTTTAATCATATACTAGACGGCTGCCCCTATTTACAGTTCTAAACAATTTCTCTATTTTTGGTTTCACATTTTGAAATATTTTCCTTATCTAAATGAAGTCTGATGAGTTGATCATGCAACAATACTTCTGTTACGTAGCAACGCTTCCATTGTTGTAGACCTACGCACACAGTTTTTTAATAATAAAAATACAGAACACATTTATTCAAAAATACATTAAAAAAAACTACAACAACATATTTTTTAAACTTAATTTTTATATTTTTACATTTTCATAATTTGAATATAATAACAAAAGTTTTAATAAATATACTATTATCGTTTGTATGGATATACTCTTGAATAAATGCTTCTATACATTATACATCGGAGCCTATAGTGTGATCTATATAAAAATCGTAACATATAGTGTATGTGTGTGTTATTAAATATTTTCGTCTTACCGGTAGAAATTCCACAAATTATTTTTTTTCCATGTTTTTAAATAACGAATCTACAAAATAACCAAATAACTTCATTAAATCTCTGTCAAGAAATTCTTAAATACTTTTAACAAACTTTCTTTAGATAAAACTCAAAAGTGTTAATTAAGAAATATCTCATGAAACTTGTTTTGGGGTGAGGCTAATTGTAGCACAAATTAACTCCCAAAATATTGTTGTTATCTCAATACATTTTCTTGAATAAACTTGACAGATGATCTCAATGGTAATACTTAGTTCCCCCGTGACATAAAGCGCTTTATAATTTAGATCTCAGAGATATATTAGGACCTCATTGTCATTCAGTGCTTTTAGATAAGAACCTCTTCAAGATATCCTTTAATTATGAACGAATTAAACGGATTTGGAGCCGATGATGAAACAAGAGTTACCTCAAAGATAATTTCGTGTTAAGATCTAATGTAAACATTGTTAGGGGATTATCAACGACTATTTTCGGAGCGGAAGAAGTTCTCTCTTATCTTCTCAATAGCAATGGTATTTGTTGTGGAAGCCATATTTTAGCTTTTAGTTCAGTAAAACTTTCCTGTGAAATTTTCGACTGATTATTTTGATATGAATCGAGTATTTCTAAACTACTTTCCAATTGGAAAACGAGACTCATCAGATCTGTAAGTATGTCCTTCTGTGTCCCTCCCTAACAACTTTTGATTCGCTGGATGGATCTTCTTGAAACTTGACATGCATATTCGAGGACTATGAATGGTCTAACTGTTATATTTGAAATCTTTGTCAATTGTGTCCTTATCGAGAAAGTAGCGAGAGAAGGCGACAAAAATTCCCATAAAAAGTATTGGGAGAATCTAAATAATGGATTTCTGTTCTATTTCTATTAATACTTCATTCTCTTAAACAATGATTATACACACAAACAGAGACGGAGTGATTTCATAAGCCTTCCTTTCCATTTGGAAAATAGTCCAATAAAACAAAGACGTAAATAAAATAAAGAATAAAACAGAGTAAAACATAGCATTAAAACTACACTTCCTGTATTCACGAACAGAATGCTTTAACCTGGATACACTTTGGTTTTTAACTTGATGTTTTTAACTTGATGTAGCATTTTACAAAGAACTTCCTTTGTGGATCAGAGATTCAGAAGAAGATGGAATTGTTGTAAGGAAATTGTTGATTTTCAAAATGATATCTGATTTTATTTTTTAGATTTGAATTCAGTTATAGTCTATATTTATTGACATTTCAATTACTGGATAATAAAATGCTTTAATGTATTCTGAAGTGTAATTAATATATGTATTCTCAATTATCAACAACTATTGAATTTCACATGATTTGAAAATATTGTATTTAATATTGATAAAAGTATTGGATTGTCACAGCATTTAGCCAGTAATTTCACTGTTAAAATGTAATTATACGAATAGGAACAAAGAATAGACTTTGCCGGTGTAGGCTATTTCTTTTTTCCTTGTTGTAACGAAGGAAATACTTTGTTACGGAATAACTTCCAAGATTTTTCTTGAATGTTCGTTTACAACCTCCCTAACAGCGAATCGAATTTTTCTCTAAACATAGTTTTTTTCTTTTAATTAAATGCGAACAGTCAACAAATATCTGCTCTTTTCGCCGTGTGGGTTCTTGACGAGAAATTAGCACGTGAATGCGACGAAACTTCGGCTAGAAAAGCATCAAAACCCGAGATTTCTGCCAATGCGTGTTAATCTTTTTAGTAATGCACTAATTTGCGCTTGTTTCTTGTAGGATTAAGATTAATTGGATTTACATAATTTTTTAAAAAAAATTACGTGTATTTTATACTTCTCTTTTTCTTTTTAAACTTTTAGTTTGATTTATTGTCACGACTTCAAAGTTCTCCTGGAAGAACTTGAAGTCTAATTTTTTTAGTTATAATATCCACTTGCCATTTCTGAAAAAAGTCATTCATAAATCCGAAATCATTTTATACTTCGTGTATTCATTAAGACGATTAATAAGAGTTGAAATAATAACGTATGGTAATGGTTTTTGCTAATTATAATAACTCATCTCACATATGAAATACTGAATAAAAAATATGTAATACTTACATTGCACAATTAATTTCAGCAATGTTGCTGCTGTCGTTTTCAAGGGCTTAAAATAATAAAACTCTAATATTTATAGAGTTTTATTATTTTAAGCACTTGAAAACGACAAGCAGCAACATTGTCGAAATTATATAAGCATCTTTAATATATCTTGTAAATACTTTACTCCTAGAAATCCTATTAATATAATAATACTCCTTTAATTCCCACAATATTTCGTCCTTCTTTGCGAAGGACTTCTTCAGGTGGTACCAGAGGCCAAGGAAGTCTTTTCCTTCCTCTACATTTCATATGGATTATTATGAAATGTAATCATAAGGTAATCCTTATGAAATATAGAAGAAGGAGAATAGTTTCTTCCACCTGAAGAAGTCCTTCGCAAAGAAGAACGAAATATTGTGGGAATTAAAGGAGTGTTATTATATTAATAGGATTTCTAGAAGTAAATTGTCGAATTATTTGTGCAATGTAAGTTTATTAAATATTTTTTATTCAGTACTTCATGTGTGAGATGTGTTATTAAGCAAAGGATTAATAAGAGACTTGGTTGTTTCTGACAGAAATCCATCGTTACGACATAAACACATTAAAACTGATTGTTAGAAAACTCACTTTCCGTTCTATTGTATGTGTAGGGGAATTTTTGTTCTCTTCTCGCGCTAATTTCTCAACAATGACCCATTCAGAAAATATTTCAGTTATAAGTGTTAGATCATCTCTAATCCTCAACTATTCATCCGGCGCTTCAAATGTAAGTAGAATATACAGGGTGATTCAAAATTCTCTTACAAACTTTAAGGTCAGGAATACAAAAACAAACCGTATTAACAGTGGAACGTATGTCCGCAAACGCCATCCGAATGTGTTAGAAGGTATGCTAAGGTTCAGAAATAAAAGACAACACTTAAGATAGACAATAGCCCTACCTTTACAGTATGACAGTAAGGTGTTCATTTACAGATTCATGGTAGGTGCTGACAGTTCCTTCACACAATCTCTAGTGCAAACGCGCAAACGCTTGATGATTGGGTACACGTCTGTTGAGGAACCGTTCACGACACAATCGCACAGCGGCTCGTCCGTTTCCGTTCATTGCCCCTGGGTGCATATCTGTTCTCTCAGCATCAGTAAAGCAATACACCCTACTCTACAAAGTCAGCGTTTCAAATGACGATGGCTCACACTGTCCAACTAATGTGCTGCCAAACAGCGCCCTCTAGCACATTCAGATGGCATTTGCGGACGTCCGTTCCACTATGAATACGATTTGTTTTTGTATTCCTCACCTACCTTTAAAGTTTTAACATGAAATTTTGAATCTTATACAGCTCACACACCTACGCTGACTGATTTGATGAGCACAGGAAATCAACGTGTAACAACAATGAAAAACAAACAAAGTAAATAATACAATTTATCGTGTTTTCATTTATTTAGTATTTCATTAGCCTGAATTTCGTGGGCATATAGTGTACTAGAGAACTTTGGAGAAATTCTGTTCTTAGAGACTATAGCTAATTCTTGTTGTACGTGTGTGTGACTGCGTGTGTTTGTGTATTTTCCTCTAATAACTTTTTAACTTCCGATGAATCTTCTTAAAAATTGACTTGCATATTAACCGACAGGAGACGATTAACTTTTGAATTTGACAATTTTGATGATGTGTCCTATCCAAGAAATTAGCTGTTCAAGCTAATAAAAATTGCCGTAGAAAACACTAGTCCGTAAATATGCATATCATGTTTGAAGAAGATCCACGCAGCAGTTCAAAACATATTAAGGGCTAGAAACATGCACAAACAGATAAGTAGAACGACTTTAGATTAGATAAGCCTATTTTCCTAGGAAACTACACTGAAAAGAAAAAAAAAATAATGAAAATAGGCCGCAATGTCTTTTAGGAACTTTTTTGTAAATTTATTATCCATTCCTGGATAACGAAATGAGTGTGGATGATTAGAGCATTAAAAATTAGAGCATTAAAAATTCTACATAGAGACACGAACGTTAGATGTTTGTACAGCTAAACATTGTATGTTGTTCAACAAATTGTAAATATTTAGTCAGTCAATGTTTATCTGTCCCTTAGTTAATTGTTTCGCCGATTAAAAGACTCCTCCCCTGCAAGATTCCACAACGCAAGTTCAAGAGTCACGAACAAGATACAAGAATCCCCATCGTAATTCGCACATCAAATCCAGAGATTTTATTTATTTTTTGAAATTGAATTTTTAAGTAAATAAAAAATGTATTGATCATAAAAGCGTTTTTCCATTTTTTTTTTCACCTTTCTTGAGGTCAGGAAAAAATACGGAAGAAACATCATTAAAAAGAAATCAATGAGAAAAAGAAAAAAAGAATTCTATCTGCTTTTGCCTGAAGTCTTGGCGGAAATCTAACTTCCCTTTTAAGATAAATGTCAAGATTAGAAATTTTAGGAAGATTTTTTT
>JAFIDM010004315.1:70420560-70448332 GCA_023159025.1 Thereuonema tuberculata
ATGAGAAGATTATTTAATGCATGGATTTAATTATTGTCTTATTAACTTAGAATGTAGTTAATTTATTTATATGGAGTTTTAAAAGCTGTAAATAAAAAGCACATTCTATAGTTCAGTGAAGCTCATTTCTTCATTCGTGGGATGTCAACACCCATAATTGTGAAATATGGGCCACTGAAAATCCACATGAATCGCCACTGCATTCTCCCGTAAAACAACAATTTGGTGTGGGATTACTTCATCTTTCCTCATTGGCCAGTCTCTTATAAACAGTCTCGTAATGGTCCCATTACAGCCACGTGACTGCTATCTGATCATGTTGTCCGATGTTGTGCCGGAGTAGGGATGGGGGTACTTGATGTAACAACATTCATGCAAGATGGCGCACCGTCACACACGGCTCGTGTGATATGATAGTACCTTGCTGATACGTTTACGGAAGATAGGGTTATCAGTAAATTCTTTCCAACATATTGGCCTCCCAGATATCCGAACCCCCAACCTTGTGATTTTTTTTTTTTATTATAGGGTTATCTGTAGGCGAGGGTGAGGTTCGAGACGTCCGGCATCTAGAGGATAACATCAGACCGGAACTGCTCTCAGATATCGTGTGTAATCTTGTGATCCGGTGTCAGACGGTTACAGAGGCACGAGGAGGACACATTAAACAGCTGGATACACTGGGCGTCATATACGGTTGATCATACACCGCCACCTGTGTTGGACATACGAATTACATTTTTTGTTTTTTAATCAATTTACCTGACCATAAGTTTGCCACAGTTGAAATGTGGGCGCTTTCATACTGATACTTTTCATTCTAATAAGGCGTTCTAATCTCAGTATTTCTTCAGGTTGCATTTTTATACACAATACTGAAATTATATTTATAATAATGGATAGAAATTATTGTTCGGAAGAGTTTCAAACAATATGAATTTCTGTAATGCCTTTTGTGTATGAGTAAATTTAAGATCCTTAAATATTGAATTTTAGTTTAAATTATTTAATATTAAAAATTAACATCAATTGTCGCTGATGATGCAATGTTGGATTGCCTTAGATGTTATTGTAGAAATAGGAATGGGACTTTTTAATTGGGACCTTACAAAATCCAAATTTTTGCCAGCTTATCATACAAATCTGTTCGTAAATTTATTCTTATATTTTTTTTTTACTATTGTTTATAAAACAGTAAAAAATATTAAATAGTAAATGTAATTAGAATTCACAGCTTTACTTAATTACCGAGAAACTTTAGTTAGGGTTAGACTTTCGCCATTCGAAATATATACAATCATTGTTTAATTTATGTTGTACATGCTTTACATTGGAGAGCAATCAAGAATGGGATATTGGGAGAAGTGAGACACAATTACTTTTTATTAATAATTAACATGTATCTTAGTTTTGCTATTCGAGCAATTATATATTATCAAGTACCCCATCTCTCAAATACAACTTGTTTATTCTCGTTGATTTCAGTTCTGTCTGAAGCGAAGTAACATCTCTTTGATATCAATTAGTAAACTTCTCTTGCTCTCAAGTAATATCAGGTAGAGGTTTAGATTCGATAGAACTGAAACATGAATTTTCAAGTTTACGACTATCCCATACATGTTTCAAAAAATATAGCGAAGAGATAATTCTAGAAAGTTCCTCTCGAAGCAGTAAAAAAAAAAAAAAAAATAATAATAGAAATACTTAAATCCTCAGTGGGATTTCAAAAAAAAAAAAGTTATAAAAAACTTCAGTTAATTTATTGATATCTTGTGTGTGTGTGTATGTTTTTTCTTTTTATTAAAAAACAATATCTGAAAACCTATTGCTCCAAAGAGGGCTTTTAGTTTTCTTCAAGGACCTATTGTTTATGTGAGGGTGACTTCAAAAAAGAAGATCTATTTTTATATTTTTCCCGAATTCCTCATTCTGAGCTTTACGACGATTTCTTTTCTGGTAACAACAAGGAAAACAAATGTTTGCTCCTCGGAAAAAGACAACAAAAAAACAAAATAATCCCGCTTTAGTGCGTCGGGGGAGTTGGCCAAACGGCGTCGGTTGGTTAGGCCTAATTTCTTGTTTGGTTTTTATGTATTTCCTCCTCTTCTGATGAAGTCCATCGATTTCGGTGGGGGTTATTGATTGACTCGATCCAGTGTCACTGGTAGAAGAGGACGGTCAGAATCTGCCAGCGAAGGGGTGGAAGGGAGCGCAGGAGAAAGTTTGGCCGACGACCAAAAAATCCTTGGGCGATGCACAAGACCCCTCGGGAGCGAAAGGGGCTTCTTTCTCTTCGTTGATTTATTTAAACGAATTCTTCAAGACGAACCAATGTCCTGGCGTTACTCTGGATCAAGTGACAATCTCAACCAGTCATGCAGCCGATTTCACTTCGTAATTTATTAATGCTGGTAATTTGAAAGCGATTACGATAAAGAACTAGAGAAAGTTTTAGCTATTCAAGTCTCTTTTTTTTTTTTCTTTCTTTCTATTCTTTGATGGCGGAAATACGACTATTACAAAGAAAAAAAAAATTAGCAATGCTTTCCAATAGGATCTAAATTCACTTCCGGTGTAAACAAACCACATTGACTCCGGAAGACGACAATGGTTGATAAATTACCAGTTCCGTATTTCGAAGTAAATCGTTAAAATAAACAACACTTTAGTAAAATTCAATAAGTACTTTATTTTGAAGTTAAAAAATGTTTAACGTGTCGAGAAAAAATTAAAATATGCTAGCTATTTCGACACTGGATTAGTTAAAATTTTAAAAATTATAGAATCACTCAATGCGAATTGACGCACGTTTCGAACCTCATAGGGCAGGTTTCTTTCTCAAATAAATTTAAAAAATTAATAAAATTGAGGTTAAAAATCAACCCTACCTCAAACCGTCCTCCCTCAGTCGCGTTAGGGTAATTCTACAATTTTTAGAATTTTAACAAATCCAGTGTCGAAATAGCTGACATATTTTAATTTAAGTACTTATTTATTTAATGAATTTTCAGAACTGAAGCTGAAATCGCAATAGTAATCTTCTACTTCCGGAGTCGAAACTGTAAAAAGAAAACAGTAAAAACTTTTGTAGAATAAATAAAATAAAATAAAGTTAATCTATATGTAACTGAGCAAAAGCTCGAATGTAACTTAATTCAGCTCTATTTGTAAAAATAGACGCGTAAATACTCTACAATTGGCTGACAGCAGTCACGTGATTTACAATGATTGGATAATTTCTTTGAATTTAAAAATGAACAGATAGAAGAAGGGATTTGATATTGAAATATTTAGAACTTTTTTTTTTAAATATTATATTTTTAGCACACCTTAAGACAGCATTATTTTTTATTTTGGAATAAAAGACGTTAAAAGTTATCAGAAGTAATATTTTAACTTTGAGTTGATGAACTTATTAGTTAGTATATAGTATTTAAATAATTATATAAAATAAAATAAAAAATAAACCTAACGCTTCTCAAGTAAAACGAAAATCGTATAATTTCATTTTCTTAAATAACTTGTGATAAACTGAAATGTATCTTATCTTCTTGAATCAGTAATGACAAATATACTTCGACGGAGAGTTGCTCCAAACGTTTCGCAAATGAGAAAAAAAAATTATAGAAAAAAAGGTAAAAACAAAAATGAAATCAAAACAATCAAAAGTTCTGAGAAAGAGAAAACCTTGCTGAAAGAAAGTAACAACATGACACTATACAAAAATTTTAGAATTAAATTTGATGAAGAATATGAAATACCTCTATTTGATCAAATCCCTCACAGCCCTCAGGCTAAACGGACCATTTGGAGGATCCCCAGATTTGTCATATAGATTTCTATTGTTTTTATACACATTTCAATAATTCGAAATTTTGAATGAGCCTTCTTTTAGGCTCATTCAAAATTCACCCTCCATTCAGTGCCGTTTCTAGGTGTTCTGCCCCCCCTAGGCGAGAACTGAAAAATGCCGACCCCTCCCTTTCCCCCTCCCAACCCTTTTTGACGCCACTCAATAATACCGACACTTGAGAATGACCTGCGAGACAAAAATGTCCTTGTGCACACGTATGCAGAGGGCGCAAGAGGGAGGGATGTATCAAGTTGAGACATGATCGCGAGATAGCGCATGCGCCTCTTTCCAGAATTCTTTGCTTAATAATTAATAATTTCGCTGTTTGATAAAAGGTAGGTTGCCCAAATAAGGCCCACCTAACGTTTAAAGATTTTTTACATTTCTACTGCTAGAGTGAAAATTCTGAAAACTTTCTTGAAACGTAGTTTAAGGTGTGCTGTTATGAAAAAGTGAATTTAGAATTAGTGGCATTTGAAATTCTTTCTGTAATAGCACAGTTTTGAAAATATAACTGAAGGGCCTTATTTGGAGCCCCTGTTCCAAATAAGGCCCACTACTAGTCATAGGCAAACTCGCCCACAGGGAAAGAGCTTGGCAGTGAAAACAGCCAATTTCCAACATTTAGTTCTGACTAAATATTATGCTACAAATTAATAATTAATTAGTAATTAATTTATAAAATTGTGAATATAAAACTAGCTTTGATGATTTTTGTTATATTTTTTTCTCATTATATATAATTACTTTATGTTATAGAATGGAGGACCTTATTTGCAGCCCCCTGTTAACCCACGCTTTCATGTATTGTTTTACTAAAAAGTATTTAAATGCATGTCAACTGGAAAATATCAATTACAGTATCTTATTCTAGTCATTATACACATTAAAATGACATAAAACATGTTTATGTATATTAAGTGGCCAAAAAATGCAGACGATTTATCAAATTAAGTTGAAATAGTAACGACAACAGCTTCGGGCGACTTTTACTTTGAACTGAAACAAACATGGTGAAATTATCTACTTTAACGGACCTAATTTTTTGTGTAGCCGCTAGAAGCCAGGATCTGTCTGAAACATAACTAATCTTGGTAAATTGTCAATGTTCTATTAATAAAACGAAGGATGGGCCTTATTTGAAACCGGGCCTTATTTGTGAAACCTACCTAATTTATAAAATTATTTTTTCCGTCCTTCGGCAGCCCTAAAATCTTGCCGCCCTAGACGACCTTCTAGTCTTGCCGAATGGTAGAAACGGCCCTGCCTCCATTACATCTACAATATGAAAATCATAAAAATAATTGTATACTATGAAATCCAAATAGAATTCTAAGTAAACTTTTAAATCAATTTCCTGAGGATACTTTTATTATTATTAAAAATAAATAGTAAAGCTGAGAAGAGATTATCTGAAAATTTTATCAAGAGAAATATCATATGGAAAAAAAAAGACCCTCCTAATTATTTGATACAATGTACTCAGAAAAATAACATAAAATGGGCTACAACTACACAAATATTAGAAAGAATACGTTAATCATTATACAGGGTGATTCACAAAGTACTGGAAGCTCCGCCTCCAGTTTAGCTTCACTGCTATGCAATATGTCGCTTTCCTATTATCTGTGGCTTTTATCTGCAAGGTTTTTGTATAGATTCAGCATTAAGTTTGTATTTACATTTCTCGATAATCCCAGAGAATAACAGATTCAAAGAAGGATGGAATATTTTTTAAATATTCAAAAGATATTAGAATTATTCCTCCTTATTTTGATGTTAACAGGTTTCTTACCCAACCGTTCCAATCAAAAGACAAATAAATAACTCATACAAAATAAATTCACAATTATTTCATCAATTTAAAAACGCCATGAAAGCAAGTTTAACGTCCGTAATTATTCATAAATAGAGAGAGAAATTCACCAACGAGCTGTTCAGAATTCCCGTTGATGTTGGGAAGGCATATTTATTGTCCGCTGGTGAATTTCTCCCTCTATTTAAAAACGCCATGTTCATTTCTTTGTAATGCTAATGTTGATTTTAGTAACATTTAATAGTATTACTTTACATTTTTTTAAAATATATTAATAACGTTTAACGATAATTTTTTAAACACTCCATGCTCTATTTTACTTTTTTTACACCGAATTTGACTTAGAAAAATATTTCGATGTTCGTTCTTTATAGGCCTGTTTTCCAGTACTTTGACTGAAATTGGTAATTAAAAAATATATATACATGTAGTATCTGATATCTTCCGCATTATCAGTCCTAGATTACAATTTAATTACACGTATTAATACCAATTCAACCTAAAGCTTATAACAATAAAATTATTTACGTAACTTTGGATTTTTAGTAATAAAAATAGCTGGACCGTTTACATATTTACAATTTCTCTCATTAATTAGTTCGTATCAGGAATTAGCTAGAACTTCTGAAACTTTTCTCAATAATAATTGAAGGTCACCAATTGAAGGTATTTGTAGACACCAATTCGCATATTCTAATATTTTCTAACCAAAGTATAATTTAACTAAATAGGTAACTTATTTAAGAGCTAATTGAATGTCTAGTGTTTTGAATTCCCTTTTCACCGCCATATTACGCCACTGTTTGCAAAAAGCATTGATTTGAAGGTAGCCTTTTTTTTTTTTTTTTTGAAATCTTCTTACAAACTAACAAGTTGAATAACAAAACTTAGATGGTATTTAATAATTCATTCAATAAAAATCAATAATTCTGTAACTATGCAGGGCGATTCATAAAGTACTGAAAAACCAAACGGACTCGTTTAACTTTGTTTTTGAAATAAACCCAACGGACTCACTACAATTTGTTTTATATATTCCCCCCCGCCCGGGCTCCTTATGTTTGAAATATTCCTTTCCTTGCTCTTCCCGGTTGGGAAGGATGCTAACTAGACCATTTTTTTTCATAAGGGCAGAAAAAAAGGCTAAAATGGGGACCCCCATCATCCGACTCAGAATCGCACGTTCGATCAGGAAATTCATGCCCTATTTTACTTTTTTTTTACACCGAATTTGACAGAAAGATATTTCGATGTTCGTTCTTTATAGGCCTATTTTCCAGTACTTTATGAATCATCCTGTATAGTCAAACTGCTCTATCTGAGAAATTGATTTAAATTAAAATTTTTTATTCTATATTAAGTTAAAAGATTTATATTACTATTATAGCTAAATAACCTAATTTTCTATCCAACATTACAGTTTGAATGTAAAATGCTGAAATTAAATTTTTAATGCAGGGAATCTTCGATATACATTGTGCCAATTCACGTCGTTTCGGATTCGTTCCGTTGATTAAATTGGGACGGTAAATTCGATAACCTGGAATACCTTCCCAGTGCAGATTCAAACAAAATATTTGTTTCACTAAATATTTCGGTTTTTTTTCTTTGTAATTCGCACTTATAGTATTTTAATTGTCATTTTAATCGGAACGTATTGGTAGCCTATATTTCCCTAGAATCTTCCCTTTCTTTATTTATATTCGTAATTACATACTGTTTATAAAATTATATAAAATATATACAGTATATATCAAAACATAAGTATATAGTGAAGAGTAGCTGCAGCAACTTCAAGTCCTGACGAGGAACAATTGCATTAAAAAAAAAAGTTTTAAGCTTTATTAAGAATTTCAAATTGATTTTCTAATTTTTTTAGCAATTTCAATAAATTATATTTCAGTTTAGTGTACAATACAATAAATATTTCCTATTCCTATACACTTCCATGTAAATTAAAATTTACAGTTCTAATCTGGAATATATCTCCCACATAACACAGCAGTATGGGAAATCCGATATACGTCGTTTGGTTATATATCGTGCTTGTTAGGAATGTAACTGCAAATTATATAGAAGATCACCTGTAAATCATTTTTTTTTCAATTGCAAATATGGATATTCGCACTTCTATGGTAAATTTTATATGCTACACATTATGTTCCATTTTGTATTTTAAGATATATAAGATACGGCTTTGGCGATACTGTAATAATTACAAAAACATAGAGGCCTAGTTAATAATAGTAATTCTGTGATAAGTAGGAATTTTTTATTTTCTGGGTCTTTTTTATCAGTCCTCCCATATTGGGTTTTTCTTATTCATTCACCAATAGCTATTGTTGTAGGTGTAATACACAAAATTAACATACAAAATTGAGGTCCAGGTCTGATGGAAATGAGTCAAAAACTATTTTATCAAAAGGTAAAAAAAAAAAATCTGTTTATGGCGGGAAACCTGATAAAACAGAGAATGAATGTATTTGCTTGAGTACATTTTTGACTTTAATACAATGGAGCTTTGTTAAATAGAAATATTAATAGAAAAAATAAATCAATACGAAAGATGCTTTATTCCAAAAACAACAATGGGTAGCAAACATGAAATGTCAGCGTTCGGTAATCATATAGATTTGAATTTAATTGTAATAGTAGTGAATTATTATTGAAGATTACTACTTTAACCAAAAAACAAACTGAATAACACCTAACATTAGTATTTTTTTTATTACTACTAAATTATAAGAATTATTAGGTCTACTGCTTTTTGTTGCAAAAAATAAAGTAATTTGAAAACTTAATCTCTTTCAAAAATGATTTTAAAATCAGTAGATGCTAAAAATTACTATTTCAAAGTAGTATTGGAGTTTTTACTTAAATAATAATATGTACAACGTAATACACAATTATTTTATTTGATAAGAATATGATATGTTATCTTATAGATAAGATACGTAGAAAATATGCAATGAAACTAATGATATCAATATCAGACTAAGCTTCTGACTTTTTTATTATTTTTGACTAGAATTTTCTTGATATTCTTAATTGGAATTGGAATGAACTTTCAACACCGAATTCGTTCCACAAACTCAAATCAAACTTCCTGCCTTCCTTTTTGATCGTAACCAGGAAAAGGAATACGATTGACGGATTGTGGGTGTAATTGAAAGGGTGGATAAGTATAGAAAAGTCTTTCATCCAATTTAAAATGTACACTTCGTGACTGAACACTGCCCCAAACAGTAATAACAAAATGTACTACATTAAAATTTAACTGACTAATTCCGCTAAGAGAGAGACTTTGGTCATTTTCGGAGACGTCGAAGCTTCGGGAATTTATTGACACAAGAAAAACAGAATTTAGAATCGGCGTTCTTCCAAATACAGAACTTTCAAAAACTTATACGAAGCACAGCACAACTGTCCAATCGAGAATATTCGATTGAAACTGACCTCCTTTAATATAATTGAATATTTGTGATTTAAAATACAATATTGGAAACATATTAATCAATTAGATTTATTGCTAATCATGATATCCAAACATGTTCTATTTCATATGCTAAATATGGATATAAATTAAAGGTAATTAAACCAATTAAGATTATAGTGCATTTAGAAAAAATAGTAAAATTGGTTCCATTAGCATAATGAAGATAAATAATTACGTAATTATGAATGAAAAGTAAAGGTATTCATCTTCAAGTTTTGATGCCTGAATTAGGAGAAGGAAAGTACAATTAGATGATTTCCCTAAATTCTGAAACAATGTTTTTTATACTATAATTGAAATAACGACTTTGTTTGAAGTCCTTAATGTTAGCGATAAAAACTTTACGACAAATAATTCAAGATTTCCATTTCTTTAAGCCCAAAGTGAAAATGTAAAGTGATTTACTATAAATATAATATTCTAAAGAAATTAAAAATAAAAATAAACATAAATTGTAAATTAGTATTCGAAGTCCTTGTTTCATCTATAAACGCTATGAATTAAGAGGAAGTTAGGAATTTGCTACATTTATCTGTTATTTATTTCATTCCTTAATGTACATTTGTTTTTAAATATTAAAAACAAAAAATTTGAACAATTAAAAAAAAATTTAAAATTGTAAACAAAAAAAAAAATTAAAAACTGAAAAAGCTTTATAAAATAGTTTCTAAAGGTATATTTTTGAATAAATTTGTTGTTAAGCTTTGGAGTCGTCTTATGACTAAAATTAAAAAGAGCAAAATCCCTGTATGTTGAGTTTTAGTAGAAATATCAAAATGACTTAAAACTAACATTAGATGACGCTGATAAGGTAAAGATCAATTGGCACTAATCCTGCAGAAGTAGAAATTTGCTGTTTTTGAATTAGTTTTACAAATTCCACATTTCTATCCTTCTGTAACAGTTCTAATATATGGAGCGGAAACGTTGACCAGGAAAGCAATTCAAAGACTGCAGAAAACTCAAAGAAACATGGAAGGATGTATGTTAGGAATTACGCGAAGAGAAACGCAAACGAAATGAATTGGTGAGAGAGAGAGTGTCTGATATTATTACCATAATAAAGAAGCTCAAATGGAATTGGGCTGGCCATGTAGCAAGACGAAATGATAATAGATGGTCAACAGAAATTCTAAAGTGGATTTCGAGAAATGAAAAGAGCCCGAGAAAGCGTCCACTGTGAACACGCGTGGATGAAATTAAAAGTTTTGTTGGATTCAAATGGAAGAGGAAAGCTTTCGACTCAAAGACTTGGGGGAAAAAACTTGGTAAGACCTTCAGTTCTGCAGTCGACTGAAAATGAATGAAAAATAATGCTGATGATAATATCTCTTTTTTTAAGAAATTAATTTCCTGAAAAGTTTCATTGAAATTATGAGTAGTCAATTAATAGATATCCTCTATTACTTTATTAATTTAATAATATCTTCCGTATTTATATATTTTTATAAAACTTGAGGAATCTGTGAATATATAAGAAACATTTTAGAAAATTAATAAATTAGTATATGATATCTATTCGTTAAATACGGCATTGAGCAAAACAAGCACTAGTGAAACATCCCCACTCGATAATAGGGCGTGTTTTTGTCTTTCGCAACTGTTTGGCAACTACTGTATTTTACAATTATTAATCTGTGTTTTTTTTTTTTTTTCAAAATCTTATTCCAAAAATTTATCAAAAATTTATCTATGGAGGGTCATTTGCTTTATATGATAACAAATGCTAAGCATGTGACTTCGAATCTTAAGCTCTCACCCGGAAAACGGCACAAACCAAAGCAGAGATAAATTCTTCTAATGCACACTGACTATGTTAAAATATTTATTCGTTCATTAGGACTCTAAAAATATCTCCTAATGGGAGGGCTATATAATAGCAGTTTTCCATGCTCAGTTCAGTTATTGTACGATCCAGTAAAGAAAATAGACTGCAAGAAACAATTCCGAAGATTATCCATCGGTGCAGTAATGGAGGCAAACATGACAAAAAATTCGCCAACAAAATGCACAGAAAACAGCAAAGGTAACCGCAGTGGTGCTACATCGGATACATGTCATGGCATGTTTGGGAAATTCATAACAATCGAAAACTATGACTGATTTAAAATGAATAAATAAAAAAAAATAGAGCAAATTTGGCTCCATCAACTGTCAGTAAGTGTATTAACAAACAAACAATATATATATTATTCGATGTATAAGGACCAACTATATAACAAAACTACATTATTAACTTTGATGAAGGTTTCTTTTTTTATGATTTCACTAGCCGGGTACCGTCGCTTCGCTCCGGAACCCTTGCATCTATAACATTAAAAAAAAAAAAAACTTTATTTATTTCGCAAATTAATATTGAGATCGGAGAATATACGACTTCCCAGCCCTTTATGGCCTTCTCCACTTAACTCAGGTGTATTGCGGGTTGGCGTCACACACCTGGGGTTGCCGCCATACACTTCATCGACAGTTTGCAAGATTATTCCCTATCCCTTAAGAATTTCGAAAAATTCGGCCTTATTCATTGTCTACATCATAAAGGAAACCTCTGTGCAAAATTTCAGCTTTCTAGGTCCAAGGGTTTGGGGTGAGCGTTGATGAGTCAGTCAGTGAGGGAGTCAGGACTTTTCTTTTTATATATGTAGATTTTCATGAATTTTGTTTTCTTAACATCATTGATTAGTTCTTTATAGATTATATTTGGATCTGTTATTTTCTCATTTTCAACTCTTATCCGATTCATTCTTTACATATTATTCCTGGTGTTTTGATATCATGTTTATTTATGAAAATATGATCTATATTTGCTTTCGTATTTCCATGAATTGTACAGTTGTTTCTTGTTGTTCCGTAAAAATGATTTTTGAAACCATTATTGCACATAAGTTTTACGCATTTCTGTACTGCATTGTTTTTATTCATTTTGAAAATATCTATATTTACGTCGCCAATCAGTATAGTTGGACAGTTGTTTAATATCTTTTCATTTCTTGTGAATAGATTCTCTATTTTAGTAACATTTTAGTAATTTGTAATTTAACATTTTGCTTACAGAATGACAGACAGAATAACGTTTTTATAATTTATAATAATAATAGCCGGGTATCGTCGCTTCGCTCCGGAACCCTTGCTTATATAGCATTGAAAAAACAAACTTTATTTATTTAGCAAATTAATGTTGCGATCTTCGGAGAATATATAACTTCCAGCCTGTTGTGGCTTCTCCGAATAACTCGGATGTATTGCGGGTCGGCGTCACACACCAAAAATTCACATTTTTGCGTGTATATTTGCTGAAGCGTTTGTGAATAAGTGATACATCGTTCGATAGAACTTTCAAATACCAACATTTTCTCAATTTAATGTTCTCTTCTATCTTTTATACTTTTCGTTTAAATTGAGAAAAAGTCAAAATTTGACCCTTTAAAAGGCGCCATCTTGGAAACCAAAAACTTTTTTCGAAAGATTTTTGTAGCATTTTGTTTGTAACCAATCTATCTCTTATAGTTTGGTCACAAAATTGGAAAAACGTAAAGTCTTATGACAGACAAAATAACGCTTTTATAATATATAATATAATGATAATCCATAAACTAGATAAATATACTGTAGATGTACATATATGAACATTGATACAATGATGTACAGTATTCGGAAAAAATATTGTGGGGAAAAAAAAATTGTTAAAAATTAAGTTATATTAATATTTTTGTAAGAGTTTTTTTTCTTTTTCTTTTAATTGAAGGGCCCCAAGGACAAAGGTTTTAAGCGACAATTTCACGAAATTTCTTTTAAAAGCATAAACAAAAATGTTAAATGATAGCCCATCTGGTGGCAAAAGATGGAATGTCAATTCATATTTTTTAAACGATTACTTCAGTACAAAGGTGTTAAGTAACAATAAAAAATTACTTCATTTGTAGTACAAAGGTGCTAAGTACAGTTAACACCTTTGGGCATGAGTTGGGTCCTGAGCTACAGAAATTTCAAAGTGCAAAGGTGTTAAGTCCAAAACTAAGCGTAGATGGAGCTTCTTTTGACATAATGGCTGCCCCCATAAAACAAGCAAAACGTCAGCCTATGTTGTCAGGTATGTGGAGTACGGGGCAACATATGGCTAAAAACTCTTTGGAGATGAGAAACGAAGCTCAGAAGAGTACAATTGCACAATAGCACTAGAAGCAAACGAATGGCAAGAAAAATCAGAATCAAACACCAGTACACTAGAAGTTTCTGGAAGTGTCTATCTTAGCCGTAGGTCATTTAATGAAATCCAAAGAACTAAAAAAAAAAAAAAAAAAAAAAAAACATTGCAAAAGAAGCTAGGGCAGCAGGGAAGGAGTATGTGAATAGGAAAGGATTTATAGTTCCAGCACAAAAAGTAAAAAGTAGTACAATTTGCCATGATAAATGTCGATACAAATTCTCCAGAAGAAGGAAGATATAAAATATTTAAACAGTTTAAGAAATTATCGTACGAGGCACAAAATGCCATTATCTTTAAATCAATTACCTTGCTGCCTGTGGCCCGATTTAAGGCGACTGCAGATAAACGATGGTCAGCTACGTACATCTATTCAGTGACAATTGATGAGAAAACACAGAAGGTTTGCAAGTTAGCTTCCTGCAACTTGTTACAAGTTGGGAGAAAAAAAGTAGATCTTCAACAAAAGCAACTTGCATCTGGAAAGTCAACTTCTAGCCCAATCAAAACAGGAAGAAATGCTCCCCAAAACAAAATTTCTTATATTGTGAAAAGGAACGTTCGAACACACTTATCTAGCTGCACTTATACCGGTATACCTGAAAATGAGTGGGCATCGAAGCGCTGCTACAGTGAGGTGTTTGTAACAGAATTTAATCTGTCGTTTGGATCTCCAAAGAGTAATACATGTAAAACATGCGATTCGGATAAGGGTGGCGAAACACACAAGAAAGAGTATGAAGAGGACTATGAACAGCAAAAAAAGGACAAACAATCTGTTAAGGAAGATCCAATCAAATGTTATATAATTTTTGATATGCAGCAAAGTATGCCTTTGCTGAAATTAAGCACTTCAATAGCGTTCTATTTAAGACAGTTATGGTTTTACTACTTGAGCGTACATTTAGTATCATGTGAAGGAGAGCAGGCATACATGTAAGCGTGGACCGAAAACATATCTTCATGAGATAGTCATGAAGTAGTCAGTCTCTTTGGGCATTTATACAGATCAGTGCGTGAAACCACACCCACCTCATTACTTGATCAGATTCTTGCGGCGGCCAAAATAATTTTTTTTACTCTTATGCTTCTGGAATTACCTCGTGTGGAAAGGTATATTTTTTATTGTTGACCAAAAATTTCCAATTGTAGGACATGCATATTTAGATTGCGATAGAGAATTCGGTCTTATTGAGCAAGTGGTCAAAAAATATGAGAAAATATACTCGGCAGATACTTATAGGATCATTATTGATGCAGTTGATAAGAAAAAAACAATGGTAGTAACTGACATGGCAGATAAAGTTTTCTGACACTTATAGTCTACAATCAGTCCTGTATTTTATTATTCGTTTGCTTAATGCTGGCAAGGAGAAGATATCATTCAGACATGAGGTAAGATCAATAAGGGCTGATAAGATTGGGTCATACAAGTACAAGAAATCCTTCAATGAAAGCGAAGATTTTAAAGTAGTAAACCTGTTTCGAGTTCGTGGGCAGAAAGATATCACAAACTACATTCTGAAAAAGGTTAGACAGCACAACATTATCTTAGAAGAAAAAATTAATGACATTTGAAGAAGCAAATGGAGTATATACCAGATGTATATCAAGGCTTCTACAACGAAATCAACTGCTCAAGTGAACCGTAATTTTGTATTGTACATTTACTCTTCGTATAATGTAATGTTTATTAAAATTTATTTATACTTAACACCTTTGTGACGTCTTATTTCTGTTTTAAGAGCGTGTTGTGTCAAGGACAAAGGTATTAAGTACATTTACAACTGAGTTACGACCAATAAATGTGGTTTCAACAAATCATGTTTTTTCAGGACAATTTTTAGATATTAGTGATCATTAATAATTTACTCTGAACAATATACAGCTTATTTTGAGGGAGCAGCCAAGCTTTAACTTTAACTTTAAATATCTCGAAACTGCCAAGATGTTACTTAACACCTTTGTCCTTGGGGCCCTTCAATTCTTACTGTAGATAAAACAAAAAGAATAAATAAATAGAAAAAAAAGTTTTTTATTTGGTAATCATCTATCACTGACCGTAATTTTCCATAACAGCGGACTGTACGATCTTCGCCTCTTCAATTTTTTAGAATTGTAATATGTACTACAATGAGATTCACTGTTATGTTGTAGTAAAAAAAAAAGAATTCCTAGTTCATTTACAGTTATATTCGGGTTGCGACAATGAAATTCATTTGCCACCATTCCACGATACGCTGTCATTCCTCTTTGCTGTCAGATGGAATCAGTTCGTTTACAAAATGTTATGCTCTGTGATTAGAGAATATTCAACTGTTTATAACTTTCATTTCCTTTTTTTTCCCTTGCTATTAAAATGTAAAACTGCATATACTCTATGTTCAATTGCTTAGTAGCTGGGTATTAATTTTGTGGGAATGGAGGGCGAGGATGGAGTCAAAATACTGGTGCTCCTATTTCAAGTTGGACCATAAATACGAATCGTACTAAATTTTAAAGAATTCAGTCCAGCCATTTAAGTGAGGGATTGTAGGGTCAGTTTTAAGGGAAGTACGGATATCCAACCAAATGGGTCTAAGTTTTAAATTGTACTCATAAATAAGCTACGTACCAAATTTAGTGAACATCTGTTCAGCCGTTTTAGCGTGAAGCTCGTGCAAACACATGGATGAACAAAAGAGAGGATATTCAGATGGAATAATAAGACTACGAATGCTCACTTAATAAAAGCAGATAAAAGTGAAAAGAAAAAAAAATCAGTTCTGCACATGTATAATGACCGCAAAACAGTGAAAAACATACATATAACAAGACAATGCTTCGCTATAAGACGATTTTCACTTTACGACAACGATTTAAAAAAAAATGACATAATACCGTGGTAGGCCTGAATTTAAGTTCTTGGTAAATCGATAACAAGGATCTTAGGATTTAATTATTACAAAATCTTCAAACGCCTTCATTGAAAACTTACGATAAAAATAACTTAAAAAAAGAAAACAACGAAAAACCTTCTGCAAGAAACTTATTGATGGAGTAAATTGCAAATAAAAATGTCTTCGTCACACGAAGCGTTAAATCTAATAAATGCGATTGAAGCCGTCGGTTAGTGTAGGAAATATTGGATAAGAAAAAAAGATTCCTGTCAAGCTACTTACACTAATTAATGTAACTGGATTACAGTAATTCAATTACTCCATTTTAATGCCTTTCTGTCATGAGAGAGAGAGAGGATCTCCTAAGTGTGACTTTTAACAGGTCCCTCGTTCGTCCAAAAAAACAAATCAACTGTTTTCTCCTTCATTTTATTAAAATAACTTTTTAATTTTTAGCCTACTTTCCTAAGAAAGTGAGCTCATTAAATTAATTGTGGTTTCTTTTTGGTGTGTGGGTGTGCGTTAAAAAGACTAATAACTTTTGAATCCCTGGATGGATCCTCTTGAAACTGAGTATGCCTATTTCAGGCCTACAGAAGTTGTAACTTTTATATTGGAAATGGAAAGAATTCAAGTAGGTCCAAGTCGAGAAATTAGCGCGAGACAAAAATTCCCTCAGAAAAGAATTGGAATCGAAACAAGTAAATTATGGATTTATTAACAATCGACATTTATTCCAATTCATTGATTTGCGCATGGTTTGATACGATTAAAATTAATCCAATGGGGAAATGTGATTTTGTTTTTCTTTATTTTAGAAAATGTAAAATCTTTGCTGTTTATTTTCAGTGGATATTAGAATTTGAAAATAAATGTTTTTACGATTTAAAAAAAAAAAGTTAAACAAATTTAAGAAATAAAAGTTTAAGAAAAGTAAGCATACAGTTTTTCCCATCTTTTTGTTTTTTGTGACAATAAAATTTCTAGATAGAAACACACTCTTCCATACATTGCATTAGTATTAAAATATTTATTAAAATACTAATAAGGGAGACAAATTTTCAGGAACTGTACATATTCCTTTTTTCAAGTCAATAATATAGGTATAACAGAATTAAGAATAAGCTTGGCAGCATTGGTTTAAAAACATGAACTATTAATAAAATTAATTGTTGATACAATATGCTTAAACATCTCAAAGTGACTATTAACTAATTTTATTGTTACAAAAAATAAATAAATAAAAGCATGGGGATACAACAAATTTAATTGTTGTTTACAATCTGACTTATTAATTGTAATCTATAATTTTTCAAAATATTGTTAAAAATTTAATTCCTTAATATTGGCTGTTTTTCGGTTATCAAATTGTAAGTAATCTCTAATAAGTACAATGGTATTAAAATTTACTACAGCTCCTTTATACCTATTAAAATTTTTTTCTTTAGAGTTTCTAATAACACAACTTTCCAATATTTTTCTTAAGCCTAATATTTTTCTATCTAGTATTTTTGATATGGAAAGAAAGAAGATTGTGGAAGAATTTGGTTAATAAAATTTCTAAACGAGAACAAGTTTTTTTTTTTCTTTTTTTCTTTTTCTTCTTCTTTTTCTCTTTTCTGTGACTTGCTTTTTTTATAGTAAATCTAAGCTAAGCCATTCCACGTGATTTGATGTAATTAAAGTTAATCCGACTTAGAACTTAAACTAAATAATGTGGATTTAATTCTTTTTTTGGTCAGGAACGAGAAAATTTAAATTGTTTGTAATTCAGCAGATGTTAGAATTTGAAAATAAATGTTAGCTTTTCTTTTTTTGTCGTTTTCACGAATTGAAAAAAACAAACAAAACAAACAAACCAAAAAAAAAATAAAGAAATTTTTCAGGAAGAGCATTATACGGAAAGTAGGTTTTAAGTTCTTTGAGTAACTCATAGTAGACACTTTAATAACAGAATCGTTCGTATCAACCGGATATTTGTGAATACATTCTACAGTTCAGCGAATGCTAATGAAAATATCTACACAATATTTACGTAATTACTGAGCAAGTGAAGTTTATTCCCCTTGGACATTTCTCTCCGTGTTTCTCTGTTTCTCTGTTTAAATCACGTAAAAACGGCTCAACGGATTTTTATCAGATTTGGTACGTAGCTTTTTCACGGTCCAACTTAAAACCTAGATACATTTGTTTTTGTTTCTTTCATTTTTCCCATCCCTCCAAATAGACACCCAAAATCCCCATCAGTTTTCACCAACACAGTCCTTTCACTTTCTGACACTTACGACAGTTTTCCATTACCATCATTTCCCGACATTCGCTAATACGACGCTTTTTTTGCGACGGCTTCTACATGGCGTCAGTTTATTTATAAAACACTGCATCTCTTTGTCTTAAGATTAAATGAATGGAATCAGACTGTTTCTAACTTTTCTGTTTTTTCTTGCGATGATGACCCTTTTAAGTCAAATAAGTTGTAAAAAGTACAGTATTCCTTTTAGTTATAAATGCTTTGTGTGTATCAGTAAAGCACGGATAGGACGATTGTAATGCGATTCTGAAAACGATAAGATTTTTTTTTCTCATATAAAGGGAAAATCGTCAGTTTGTAAAACATTTTTTTTTTTCAGTTTTACAAACCGACGATTTTTGCTTTTACGACATCGTCAGGAACCTAACTTTTAAACCTGTATTGAGCTTTGTTTTAAGCTTTGTTTGTTTTGTTCTTATTTATAATTTTCAGAATTAACTTTTTCTTTAATATACAAGGTTTGTAGAATAGTTCAGCACACGTAAAACGTTTCTATTACTAGTTAATATAAGATTTGTATTTAACAAAATAATTCTTCGTAATTGCCAACAATTTTCATTTATTTTCTTTGATTTTTATAATGTAATGCACACTGTATTATTTAATGCGATTAATAATTACAGAGCCACACTTCCTTCTTCTGTCGCTTGCTTAGATCCTTGAGATAAATCCAAGGACTGTTTCCAACAGGTTAGCACTCATCAGCAAAGGGCTGCCATTTATCGTTTAACATTTTAGATTTCTTATCTTAATTCCACTAAGGTATTGTTGATTTCCTTGGAAAAAATCAAATCTCCATTTTGTTAATTCCAAGGACGAATTTCATTGCACAAATACGAAATCTAAATATATATTTTTTTATAAAATATTATTATACTTTAGAAGTAAAGTTACTCACTGACAGTATTGGATGTAGAAAACAACTGGAACTGAAAAAATGATAAAAATTCTTTAAAGATAAAGTTACTTTCAGGAAACATTGCTTTAAAAAAAATATTCATCGAATATGATGTTTTCAACAGCTACTGAAGAGCGACAGTAATTCTGAAACAAGTACTTTGATCTTCGCTGCTTTTTTGGATTTTCATTAACAAAAAAAAAAGAGCAAAGATACAACTCATGGAAAAGTCCTTATGTTGAATATTTTAATTCAAACTCTTCATTACAACTTCTTCTACTACCTAATGTAAATCTGATTACATGCACTATTTCGGCTGCAATGTAATCTCAGTCTTCTTCAGGTGCCTGTTAAGTTTTATTATGATTTCAAAATGAACATAACAACAAAGTTCAATCGAACGAAATTCAATAAAGCTTAATCCGTTATGAAGTTATTAAAATTTGATATGAAACTTACAAGATATAGTTATTAACAAGAAGGCCTAATCTTAAGTATTTTTTTTTATATATTTAGATGAATGGATCAAGTATGCTTCTACTGTAATCCGAGCTTTGTCATTTCTGATTCTTACGATTAAATTTTGTTATTACTATCTCATATTGCAGATTTCAGAATAAGGCTCAAAAGATACCTGAAAATATCTTTTCAATACAATGTATTGTATTGTACGTAATATGATTAAAATTGACACAGATTCATGGAAGAGCATGCTTCAGATGCTATTGTCCGCTTAACATATGGTGATTTACAAAATAAAATAAAAAATAAAATAAATTCTACAGAAATAAAATGTAAATAAATAATTCGTGTATTTTGGTTTCGTTGTTTTATTATAAATTAGACTCATAGTTCATTTTACAGAGCATCTACGCCTTGTGTTTGCCCTTTGATGCTGCAATTACATGATGCCGTAGGACTCTCCTAAAACAGACTGACACTTTTTTTTATCACCAAGTCAAGGAAAAGAGAAATGTTGTGGTCTCTTCACAAGGAATTACTGCAGCAGGATTATTTCTCAGATGAGACACTGCTCTGACTGCAGAGAAAGGAACTTTAAAACGAAATGACATGCCCTTTTGTTTACAATGATTTTTGTTTCCATTTTTACTTAACATAGTTTAGTCTGTTTAAATACTCTATCCTCTGAAAAAGCTGGGACCTAAAACTTAACATAAATGATTAATAATAATTTTACAATCGACAAATATCGAAATTCATGGGTTGACAATACATTGGAAGGTACGCATATATGCTGAATTACACAGTAGGATATTTCTTAAATCTAGAAGTATCTTGCTAATAAATCTTAATTAGCAGAAATCTCGTCTCAGAATAAGGTACTTCATAACTTCTACAATATTTCTAAGTAATTTACTTAGTAATTTAACTTTCTTTTCCTTAAATAGAAATATCATATTTTTAGAAGATATATAAAAAAAGGAGTATGTCGACTGGATGTCTATATAACATATTACTTAGACATTTTGTCTGTTTTTTTTCCACGTAATTATCGAGGAAATCAATTTATTTATCAAAATAAATCAAGTTCAATGCTTCCTTGCCCAAAGCGTAAAAACTTCTGTGAAAACGGCGCAAATATAAATACCAGTAAGCCTGTAAATACTAAGTGTTAGTTCCCACTTGGCCACTGCTCATGAAGTGCTTCCCACAATACGTCTTTCTCTAGAAACACATGATAGATTCTTTAATATACCTGAAGCTGATCAGTAATAATAATAATAAGAAGAAGAAGAATAAAAAGAAGAAGAATAACACCTTGTGAAATGTGGCTGTGTGCAATATACAGGTACAGTGCGTCGCTGTTTGTGTGCAAAATAGCAGAAAGCTTTTGCTGAAAAAGTTCTTGTTTTTAATTCACGGTCGGAGTTATTTCTTTATTTTCTGATTTTAGGATAGGATTAGCGATGAAATTGTAATGCTAAAAGGGCGTTCGTCAAACAAGTTGGAAAAATTACTAAATTAGATTGTACTATATCTTTCAATTTTTTACCACTTATAAAATATTAATCTTTAGTTTAAGACAACACCACTTATTACATCAAATTACATTTAAGTTTAAAACTTTGACGATAAAAAATGTCTCAAAACAGTGGATTAACTGTTCTCTGATAGAAAGTATGACAGATGGTTCAAATCAGCAATTACAGACAAACACTGATATCTTAGGAATTATTGACATTGGGCAGATACTGTTCTGTGTTGATATCGTCGTATCCGAAAAAGCTTTCTAATTGAGCTAAGATCAGGTTGGCATTATTTCCTCGTAAGCTGATTCCCCTTCTCTACAGAAACAAGAATGTTCTCGCATTAGCCATTTCCGGCTGCTGGATTGTGCGGATCCACAACGCAATTGGATCTGTGCCTTCTTCAAGGATGCCATTCACCTTTCAACATCACCTAAGCGGAAAATTAGGAAGAGGATACCCAATTAAATTACTTTATTTTAACCTTCTTTTATACGATTTGCAAATGTTAGAATTTAATTTTTTTTTAAAGAAGTTTCTGAAAGGCCTATAAGCCTTTTTTTTTTCTAAATCTTTTTTTTTCTTTTTATTTTTTTGAAATGAAATTAATACAAGTCACTATTTCTTATTTCTTAATTATAAAATCCGCTGAATTTAAAATTTTTCATTTTCTAAAATTCCAATATTTACTGAAAATGTTTATATCCGATAAAAACTTGAATATATTAAAACTCTGCAGATATTAAGAGGATTAAAGGACGGATTAATATTTAGAAATCCAATTTTTCATTTCTAAAGTTTTCCTCTTGGAAAATCTGTCATCAGCTCGGCGTTCACCCGCCTAAAACCCCGGGAAAGAAACCGTTACTTATTCTACAGAGGGCTGGGTAGATCCTAGGACCCGTTTGGAGGAGGATGAAGCTTGGAAAAATCTTTGCCCTACTCCAAGGCTGGGGATCGAACCCGCTTTCTCCAACCCGCAGTTAAGCACCCTACCACATCAGCTACCCGGCCCACATTCATAAGAAAACGCCAGAAAATATTTTGAAGAAAGATTTTCGAACGACACCGAAACAATGCCGAAACAATGCCGGCTTGAAACTCTTGTAAATCAATCAGCGAAAAGATTTTAAAGTTTTGAATTTGACAATTATTGAAGACAAAAATCTACATTCAGAAATTCAGAAGATCCAGCCTGAGGCTTTTGGTGTTTTTTTTTTCAATTTCTTCCATTTGTTAGGAGTAATTTATCCGTTCTTCTTGCTAGCGAGCGATCGACGATCCTATAATTCCATGCACTTAGCAACTGATTGTGTTAAATCAAGAAAAAAAATCTTGTTTTATCGGATGGTGTTCGCTGAGTTATACATTGGGAGACTGTCCTTGACCTTCAACTACCATTTAGGTAGGTATCCATATTTTTTTTGTAAATAAAACTAGGCCATCCCCCTCTCTCCTCCTGGTAAGTATGAGATAATCCAAGAAGAATCGATTCCAAGCTGTTATGGCAAAAAGTGATATTTTATTCCTTTTAATGAACTCATTATTTGATATAGAATACAAGTAGGATTGGATGTTGGGGACCAGCAGTAGTCTATTGGTTAGCGTTCCTGACTGCGAGAACGAAGGACCTCGGTTCGAATCCCCTGCAAGGCGAAAAAAAAAAAATAAAGAGAAGGAAATTTTATAATCTGACTTTCTCAGCAAGGGAAACTAATAATTAACAATTGCGCCGGACACATAGACAGACAGAGAAATAAAAGATTTTAGTAATATAGATTCAACCAGTGTATAGCATTATCATACCGAAATCATACTAGCAATGCATCAGCTTGCTAGAATATATATTTCTTCAGTCATCGTGATTTTTGCACCTTAAGAGCAGCTGGTTTAGTGGAAGTTTTTTGACTCTTAACTCTGTTTTTATGTATAATGTACCTAAAATGATACAGAGGTTTTTGTATCAAAGAGTAAAAGTAAAGGATTCTCTGTCCTGGAGGTTTAAGGAAAAATTTTCTTTTGTTCCCTGCCACTTTCAGGTTTCGGTATCCATCGACCGGGTCAGGAAACTGGACAAAATCTAGTTTATTCTCGACTGAATAGGCTATTCTGAGAACGAATGTGATACCTTCGATCTAACGTGGCCAGTTACTCAGTCCCCGAATAGTGCAAAATAAGGGTCTATACTTATTAACCGACTCCTGAATTAACCGACTCCAAATTGGAATAATAGCTGGAATAAAATGAGTTTTGCGCGCCAATCAATACAAGTGTTACTTTTAACAACTAAGGCATTTGATAGAATGCAAATTATACTGGGTCACATTGTTTTATGTTTAGTACAAAACTGTTAATTGCCAATTATTTATTATTCCTGTATGGTAATAAGTTACTGTCAAAGCACTTGGGAATAATGGATTACTAAAAGAATTAATACTAGTGCTGGAAAATGTTACGCGTAACATGAATAATGAAGTAACAGTTTGATTTTTGATAATCATAACAAAAGATTTTTCATATAATAGTAACCATCCATCCATAGTAATTCTGTCCGGAGACAGGTTAACATTCTTATGGAATTCAAGAACTCCCATAGAAAGAAATTAAGGTGGATTTCCGTGGCCTTCCTCAGGCAGCCATTATGGAATGGCTTCAGACCGAAGAGAAAGTGAAGAATAGGCTAACAAGCACAGGAAAGGAAACTGAAACAATCAAGCCACGCCCAAGATTCGAACCCAGATTCCGACACAACGTCCGCACGGCAGACAATCGGCCATGCCGGAACGGCTATTATAGTAATATTCATGCAGATAAACGTTTCAATCATACAAATTAGATTTACTTTTTTCTTCTTAATTAAGCTTTTCAAGAGATTTATTATATAAACTAAACGAATCATATCAAAGACGGAACAGCTGTCCTAGATTCCTATTAATGATAATTCAAGGCGTGGTTACAAACATTTTGAATAGTTACCGTTTTTTAATGCATGTCAAGTATCAAGAAGATCCGTCCAGTGGTTCAAAAGCGTTTGTGTAGATACGCAAAAGCACACATACAGACTCAGTCATTTCATTAGCCTCTTAGGAAAGTAGGCTAAAATTTGAGTTTTAATAAATTTCAATTTAAATTTCTATTATAGTTAGATTTATAATAACAAACAAATTTATACTTAGAATAGTATTTAAAAATATTCTATTAAAAGTAGAATATATTTGTTACTATTTGTTGTAGAATGGTATTATTTTTATAAATAATTTAGCCAAAATTTTTGTCGTTCTTTTTTGCCATTATTTTTATTCTTTTAAATTTTAATTCCTTGAGGAATGTTGCCTGCCTATTAGGTATCCGAAGAAGTGTTTCTCGACGCCACCGCAATGGGTTCGGCAGCGAAATGAAGCGTCTTAAAAGCAGATTAAAACTAGCCTGAAGTGCTATCAGCCGACAACAGATGCCTCATTTCTGTAATTTCTGGTTTCGAACACGAGATGGCAATTGTCGATTCTGTCCTAAGAGGATTGGGTAAGAACGTTTAAGTAACCAGATTAAAACAATTTTCCAAAGCACATTCCCCTGCAGCAACTGTCGCAAATAATTCGGTGTCGGAACTATTTTTCACCAACTGCATTTCATTTTGATTTTTTTTTTGTAACCTTTCGCGTTTTACAGAGGAGAAATAGGAAAAGAGTCAGGAAAACAGAATTAGTTCTTGTAAACTCCCAAAATATCTTTGGAAAATTAGATTTATTTGATAAAAAAAGAAAAACCGCAATAATGCGATAAAGTAATCGTGTTAAGTTTCTTTTATACTAGATGGTAGCTAACGTAGGTTTTCTCTAACATTGTTATGGACTTCAATTTCCGTAAGAAATTAAAACATGAAGTTCGAAACAACTTCATTTTAAATATTGAAAGAAAGCATAATATATTTTTACTAAATACAAGAAATGGGTGACGAACATTGTAATTCAAAATAAATCTACAAGATCCGAAACATGTGGATTTATTTTGATTTAAAATGTTCATCAGCCATTTCTAATATTTAGCACGAAAGAAATTATAGCTTACTTTCTTTAAATATTATTTTTTCTTTGTTGTTGTTTAACATTGAAGAAGAGAAAAACAAACACGGAAGCCTATATTTACATTGCAATTGTAAGATTTACTGAATGTAACAGGATAAGTTTCATTTTATAAAAAAAAGAAATGAATTATATCCGCATTAAAGAATTGCCTAAATCGGATTAATTTACTTGAAACAAACCATGCGCAATGGATTGGATTAAAGGATTTAATATTCATTGTTTAAGACAATAAATTAACGGAAACAGAAAATCATTGCTTAGATTTGAATAATTTTCTATGGGATTTTTTGAAGCCTTTTCAAGGAGATCTGTACAAAAATTTACATTTGAGGATACACAGACTGACTGATTTCGCTAGCCTCCTTTTCCTAATGAAAAAATTGGTTAAAAATCTTTCCCTTAGTAAGCTTTAATTTGAAAGTAAGTTATTAAATGTGAATAACCTTTCCCTGTTCGCTTCAATAGAACTAATACTATAAAAGAAACAGAATCAAAAGTTGAGCACTCCTGTAAGAAGTCCATTACAATTCCCTTGTTCTTTGGTTGAAGTGATTCAATTACTTCATATATCAGTTCTTTCTTTATGATTTCCTGCTGTTGGACCCGTTACAAGAAAAAGTCCCACGCTTGCCAAAGTGCTAAGAAAACAGCATATTTATTTCCTAATTTGCTGTTTCTTTCTCTCGTTTTTATTTCACCAGACAAAGAACCGGTTCTTGGATCGGATGCACAGGATTAGTTTTCAACTTGTGAGAAAATATAGGAGATACACCAAGACTCTGATATTTCACTGAAATGTTACCTATATAGAAATTAGGTCATTTAGGTATTTAGTAATTAGGAATTTTCACTGAAAATGTTACCCAAATATAAGCCTAACAAACCTAAATAAAGTAGGCCTAACATAAGTAAAGAGTACGTTCCTTATTGTCGTTTTAAATCATGTGTTGTTATTCATATATGTCCTTCTTTTGTTTCTTCTATCCAATATTTTAGTTAACTAACGAGTTAGTTAACTAACGAGTTTAACATTACAATTCTGATGCCAGTTTAATCCCGAGTTAGAATTTGACGAAATAAGGCAAAAAATAAGTAATACGACTAGTAATAATAACTATTTACTAAAAGAATTCGCAACAGTCCTGACAGTTTCAATCAGATATTTAATTGAATATCGTTATCAGAAAGAGGATTTGTTTGGTTGATCGCAAAACACTTACTGCAGCGTGTGATTTTTATTGGCGCAAGAGAGTCAGAGATAAAACTTCGCGAGGAATTAGATTTTGAAATTGAGAATAGGTCCTTAAAAGGAAGAGAAACAGACACAGCCAGGATTCGAACTCAGTTCCGAGTGTGCGAGCCGCATAGCAGCTTTCGGGACCTTGACTTTTTGGCTAGACCTGAAAGACTATTACGGCGAGGATGGGAGATACTTAGATCCTGAGCGAAAGTGTGCTCAGATGCAAATGATGAAGTTTCCAATTTTTTCAAGCGAAAAGTACGAGAAAGCGTACAAATTACAAAACCACAAAGTTAATTTGAAGAAATTGCTTTTCAGCAACTAATTATAATAGTTGTAAAAATTGACGCTTCACGAAAACGATGTCTAACGTCAATCAACCAGGAAACAGAGGATACGTGCATCCTGTTCTTTTATATCCAGAGACCAACCACTATTAGTAAGTATCCCACAAAAAGTCATTACAAAACTCTACAAAAATTCCTACAAAAACTCTAACCAAATGTTAAACACTAATTCCACGTTAATTTTGTATTTCTGTTTAGGATTTGATTGATTGATGTGGGTGGCAGGGAAGCCAAGCACCGCGACCTGTAGGTCTATTGTTCTATCCCACGGAAATGAGGACAGACGAAGAGAAAGACCTGTTTTAGATTTAGTAACTGTTTAAAGTTGTTTAGCCTTCAGAAATATCAAGAGTTCGAATTCTGCAATTAAGCCTATTTTTTTTTTAATGATCAACGAACGTCAACTTTGCTTTCAATTTTGTAACGAAATTTTAATGTTATTTACTGCCATATCTTAGGGCAGGAAATTTTAGAACAGTTACAGTTCTGTTTTAGAGGCGGAAGATACGTGACGTTATTTAAGAAACTTGTCTGTAGAAAGAAAACTAAATATATAAGGTAATCTTTTAGGTGCAATGGTCACGCTTGGATCCACCTGTGTCGAAATCATCAGATATTGTTGCTATTTTCGTTGGCACATTGTCTAATCAATTAT